>OX104067.1:34422508-34526213 GCA_944474145.2 Dicrocoelium dendriticum
GCAGTTCAGAGGATATCAAAGACGATTTCTATCGATAGCTCTCATCTCTTCTTTGCGTGCCGAAGAATACCGACATCGTAATCACTGCTGGTGTAATAATTGCCCAAGTGACTCGTCTCTCAGACTCTGAACAGCACTTGGGAGGGGCGCCTTGGAGTCGATACACACTGAACTGATAATGGTGATGGATTCCAGCAACTGTTTGCCAACCACAATCTTTATAGTAGCAGCACTGCTTTCCAGCACAAACGTTCACAACCGCGTCATCTGGCGCCCAGCGAATTCCTCCATGACCTGAACCCAAATTGACCCTATTGCAATCAGCAACAGATGGCGCATATCAGTCTAAGACTGTCGGTAAATTCGGAACATGCCTAATTTCAGACCATGCTTTAGTGCGCGCACGTCTGACGCTCACTCTTTTCGCTCCAAAGAAGCGTTTATCTTCCAACCTTAACTTGAACTCGAAAAATATACACTTTAACAGTATCATGACGAAGTGGCCCATCAATCGTCAGTGATAAATGACGTTGGTGAACCGAATACTGACTGGAATCGTCTCAAATATGCCATGAAGAATGCCTTTGACCCATGCTGTGCACCCAACTTGAGAAGTCGTAACTGCTAATAGATCTCTGAGGCATCCATCACCTTGATCGAAGCACGGAAACAGGTTCCGATGGGCAATGAGTATCAGTGTCCGTAACTCTCCGAAATGACCCATCACAAGGAGTCTTCAAATCGACCGGGAACCTTGGTAGGTGGAAAGAACCCGTGCGATAGAGAAAACCAGTGTTGTTGTGAACATCCGAGTTCTCTTCCCGCTTTTCCGGAACACGAGTCCAAGAAAGCGATCCGTTAGCGAAACATTAGCTGAGAAAAACGGGCAGCGTCGTCGACTAGCCCGTTGGGCAGAACATTTTGAGGAGCAGTTCGGGAGGCCTACTGCAACATTACGTATATATATATATATATATATATTCGCATTTGTCTATAAATAGACATTGAGCCATCGAAAAATCATAAGGAATAAAATGAAAAGTACAAATATCAGAAACGGAACAAATATTTTTGGCTCTTTGTTTTTTTGTCTGTTTTCACACGCCATTTTGTTCTTTTTTGGCATTTTGAATGATAAAGCTCTTATCACATTGTTCAAAACATTTATATATTCAGTCCTTCCATTGATTCCGCTTTCGTTCTATATCGTCATGTGTGTTAAGCCATTGACAGTCTTCATCCTTGAGCTCCCAACCAGGAAGACGTACTGGGTCGATGATGGCGAAGCGGGAGGTCAGCGATTTCATGGTTCGCCGCCAAGTGGTTGGCTGGGATCCACCCCTTCTCTTCCAATTCAATCGCGTGCGAACAAATAAGGCGCTGCGTGGCAACCGCTCTCATGACCTACGTAGAACGTAGCCGACTCAACTCAATCGACGCATTGAGACAAGGCGATCCAGCGGTGGGCCCATGTTTCCCTAGACGCGACACCGAACTTCTTCGTTGCGAACCCGGTACTGCCACCACACACGGGCTATCCGCCGCAAACATGTGTTGTCGAAGGCCGAAATCCTACGCATGTCATCCACACGAACCGGTCAGGACTCGTTTCCGTACAACAGGACCGCACGGACACAAGCGTTGTGGACCATCCCCTTTAAGGAGAGGGATATATCCCGACGACGCAACAAATGACTCAGGTTGTTAGATGCCGTCCGGGTTTTGTTGATGCCACGAGATATCTCGTTCCTAATAGTACCATCAGCAGTACTACGGCTTCCGAGGTAGACAAAGTTGTCCACAAATTCTAGCTCTGTTCCTTCAGTGGTAAGTGAGAGGGAAGACAACTTTCAGTCCTGGAGTAGCACTTTGCACTTTATGGGGGGGTAAAGCCCATACCAAACTTAAACTCTTCAATCGCCAGACGGTTCAAAATGAACTGTACACTCTGTAGATCGTCACCCAGTGGAGCAATGTCATCAGCATAATCTAGGTCGGTCACGCGATTGTCAGGATGAATCTCGATACCAAGATTTTGGGAACCTTCCAAAGACCTCAGCAGGACGTTCTCAATTGCAAAGTTAGAGAGGAAAGGAGACAAAGGGCACCCTTGTCGCACAACATTAGAGATAGCGAAGAGTGATGAAAGGTTGCCATAGTCCCTCACTCTACCTGACGCTTGGGAATAAAGCGCCCGAATGATTGAAGTGGACTTTTTGGTGACTCCATTTGTTAGTATACAATGCCATAAAGCAGGCCAGATGCAGGTCGAATATCCAGGAAAACGACAATGGTTGACCTGTGCTAGAGATGGCGGTGTTCAAAGATTTGGAATAGTGTGAAGATCTAGTCCACGCATCCTCAACCGGGGCGGAAGCCAGCTTGTTCTTCTCGGTAAAACAACTCGCGGAGCGGGAATAGTCTGCGGAGCAGAATGAATGTCAGCAGTTTGGAAGCGACCGATATGAAACTGGTTCCCCTGTGATTAGGACAGGATGTGCGAGCACCTTTCTTGAAAATAGGGACAATTATTGACTCATCCCAGGAGGATGGAATCTTTTCATTCCGTACCTTGGAAAACAGCAATGTCAACTGCTTGACATTGCTTGGCCGCCAAACTTGAACATCTCCGGACGAAGTTTGTCCGAGCCGGGAGACTTGAATTTCTTGTGGTATCGAATCTCGACGAAAACCTCCGCTTCGTTAGGTGGCTGCAATGAAATGACCCAGGACATGCAATCGGGTGTACTTGACATGCAGGCGGGCAGTGGATTGGCATGGAATTGGGAGTGAAAATGTTCGGCTTAACGCTCTAGGTGTCTTTGCATGTTAATGATTCGTAACCCATTCGCTTCACAGCTAGTCTCGCTGACAGAAGGCCTTATAGAGCCGGTGAACCGAATGTGCTGGAAGAGCTTACGGAAATTGCTGGAGAGAATACAGATCTCCATCTCCAAGGCGCGCTGGGACCACTAAGTCTCCTGCGGTCATTACACAAGCTTTGTTTGAGTTGCCGATTGAGAGCCTGGCGCATAGGATTTTGAGCTGGCTGGTGGCACATTTCGACGGCGGTCACACAATTCTAGCGAGGGAGCGAGCAGAGATTCAACTGTTAAAAGGATGTTGGGTGAGACCACAAAGCGATTGACCAGAGGAAAGTATCGCTTCTTGCAAACAAACCCTATGTTGCTCAACATCCTGGGGTGAACTGTAGGTGAGGGTATCCGATAGTGCAGCTTGCTAGCTCAGTTGGACAGAGGGGTCAACTAATCTCTTTGTGCCAATCGTATGGTGCAATTGTTTCCGGGGCCCACCGAAGCGCATGCAGTTGTTCGCACAGACCAGCACGTGATCTGAGTCGAGGTAGATTGACCTGAATGACCTGCAGTCTCGTATACTACCTCGTCAACGGAAACTGATTGCGATGTCATCGATCTGGGACTAGAATTGTGTTGACTACGGAGAACGCCAGGTTGCGGAACGTCTCTTGTTATGCCTGAAATTGGTGCTGGAGAGAAATTGGTGGTTGTCCTCGTGCAGTGTGAGAAGCCGATTTCCATTATCTGCCTTTCTCGTTAGACGCGTGCTGACCTCCAATATGTCGTTCATATGGAAGCAGGCGACCGACATTTGCATTAAAATCACTAGCAACTACACCAACATCTGACTTGTCCACTTTACTCAAAAGAAGGTGAAGCTTACGATAAAAATCGTCCTTGACAGAATCGCTGCTGCAGTCATTTGAGGCGTAGGCATATACAACAAACAAGCTTTTTTCTTTGCGATGTTTGTTGATACGACATGATCCCTGAAGGCGAACTGCGCATAGCAGACTTTTAACTGGTAACCAGTCTGGCAACACAGCTTCGCCTCTTTTACTTAGTGTCACCCTTAGGCCAGCCAAATCAGCTGCTTCTGCGTCAGTGGATAGACGCAGTTGGTATATGGTTCGGCGATCAGAAGGGGACGTCAACCAAATTATCCTGCTGGGATCCTGCAACCGGGTTTCGGAGACGCAACAAACGTCACTGGCGAGAGCCTCCAGGCCGGCCTGTTGATCAATCTGCATAAGCGTCCGTACGTTAGAGCAGGCCATCGGGACATCGATCGAAGTTGATTGCCACTTGCCGAATCGCCTGAGCCGTCGTGGGAAGTAGATATGACACCTCCCACTTTGGAAGGAATTCGACATAAGCTTTCCGTATTAAAACGAAACAAGGCTCTTTGACCCGACGAACTTCCTCCATCTTTGCTGAAAGATGGTGGTGACCCTTTTTTGACTGAACTCGCTACTCTATTTAACACGATTTGGAACAGTGGAGCGGTTCCTTCAGACTACCGATTGTCATTTGTCGTGCCCATCTTCAAGGGGATTCAGCGTACTTCGTGCGAAAATCATCGAGGCATTAGCCTTATTTCCATTGCTTCGAAACCTAATGGATGTAATTCTTCGACGACTTACCGGTCCCCTTGAGAACCGAATCACTGAAAGCCAGGCTGGCTTCCGCCCTGGTCATGCTTGTACCGGCCACATATTTACTCTTCGTCGAGTGTTGGAGCAGAAACACATACAGACGAATGACAATAATGGGTTTTCCCTGACTTGAAAGCTACCTTCGACTCTGTTGACCCCGCCAGCTTGTGGCACTACCTATCCATGAAGAGTGTGCTGACTAAATTTCTTTCCATTCTTAAGTCTCTCTACCGTGATTCTCGAGGCCCCAAGGGTCTACAGAAACCTTTCACCTGAGTTCCCCACTACAAATAGGGTTCGTCTGAGTTGTCCTGTATCTCCTTTTTTGTTCAACTTTATTTTCGAAATTATCATGAGTGACTCCGTCCTTTCAGACTCTACCGGAGTGGAAGTTGTATTATTTGACCGACTGGCAAACCTGGAATATGCGGACGACATTGCTCTTCTTGAGTCCGAGGCGTCGGCTATGCAAACCCTGTTGGATAGGCTGTCGCGTTGCGCCGCACGCTTTGGTATGCGCTTCGTACCTTCAAAGTGCCTTGTTCTACTGTAGAACTGGAACGATACACGTCCGGTTCTAGCTATCACCGAACAGCCACTGGAAGTGCTGAATCGCTTAACTTACCTTGGTAGCTGTGTCACCTTTGGTGGTCACATCACTTCGCGTATCAGCAAGACCGTGTGGCTTTCCCGACACAACAATCTATGGAGCCAGCGGGATATCAGCCTGTCATTGAAAGGTAGGATATGTAACGCTGCGTTACGGCCGGTCTTACCGTATAGATCAGAAACCTGGCCAGTTCGCGGCGAAGACATTAATCGCTTGGCCGTGTTTAAACACCGGTGTTTGCAGAGTTTCTCACGTCTGATGGGAAAATCGGGTGAGTAATGCTGAGATCCGCCAATTGGTTTTTGGCAAGAAGCCTTCTGATGCCTCTCGATTTTTTATGAACCTTACTCGCTTACGTCGGTTAGGCCGTATCCTACGTATGCCCATTGATCGACTTCCTCGGCGTGCATCATACTCCGTGGCTGCACCAAGTTGGGTGAAACTGTGAGGTGGCCAGTCCATGACGTGGCATAGTGGCACGAAAAAATTGACTGAGACACTTGGTCAGGCGGGTGCGTGCCGTCTTCTCGGATGAGTGCCTCTGGATGGTCCACATCAATGAATGGAAACCCTTTTACACATGGCGCGGTCAATGCGTTATTGCGTGCGGTTTTTTTGCATCTGGTTGTTAATTTTCGTTCCATTCTGATTAGTTAACGTACTTTCCTCTTGCTTCCATTGTCTGCATTTTCTTTGCCTTTGACCCCACCACCTTGCTGTTGTTATTTATAGTTATTCTTGCGATGTGAGCCGTGGGAACTTGATCTGCCGCACGGAATTATAATAATAATACTAATACTAATAAGCAGAATAATAGTGTGTCAGCTGTACGCCGTAACGGCCCTTCGCTGCCACGCGACCACGTCACCGAAACTGGTACTTTGTGGATTGTTGTACTTTATGTATCTTGATGCAGCCGTTGACGCCAAGTGTAACACTGCTGTGTGTTATCCAACGCATCATCTATCAGTCACATGTCCACTGCGATTTTATGCCAGTGGTAGACTTATCTGCTTTGGCCACATACCTGTTTGCCGGCTATACCAACTGCATAGGCGGCCTCATATATATATATATATATATATATATATATATATGTATAAATATGTATATATATGTATATATATGTATATATATATATATCTATGGTGCGCTGAGGCTGGTGGTGGCTAGATCCTGACAGATGGTCTACCCACTGCTGCTACTGCTGCGCCATAGTCTCATGTCCTGGGCGCCTCCACGTGGCGACCGCTGGGTGGGAGTTAGGTTTCGCCCTTCTCCCTGCTAAGATCCAGGACACCAAACCGCATGAGTCAGCTAACTGACCATGTGCTAGACCCGCTGCCTTTCGGGTGTTCATTTAATCGAAGGCTTTGGCTGAGGACCCGAGTCGTTCTCCTGTCAGGATTGGGCGCCCTGGCAGTATCCTAGTCCATCCTCTTCGGAGGTTAGGAAGTGGTCGATGGCCCACTTGCCGTAAAACCTAGCCATGGGAGACAACAGGTTTACGGGTTATATTCTCAATGCTCGATTGGCGTAGAGCACGAGTGCCACGCATTGTCTCTGACGGTGGGAGGACACCTCCGGGTGTTCAATGGTTTGCTACTGCCCGCCACAAGCCAGGCAGCCCCTGGTCAAATTGGTGCAAACCCGCCAAAAACCCACCTGCGTCTGGCCGTGGTCGCAGGTGCGTACCCTACTACGGTCGCAAAACATATGATAATTGTTCCAGTACCTCAAAGGCTGCGTGTGACGGCCGTCAAGCAGATCCCCATCTGTCTCTGCAAACACATTCCCGAGCTGGATCTGCTCTCCACTGCCTTGTGGGTCAGGCTATTGAGCCAAAGGCTCCGGGCGGAGTCCCTCAAGGAAACCTCCAAACCACCCACTGCCTTGTGGGTCAGGCTATTGAGCCAAAGGCTCCGGGTGGAGTCCCTCAAGCAAACCTCCAAACCACCCACTGCCTTGTGGGTCAGGCTATTGAGCCAAAGGCTCCGGGTGGAGTCCCTCAAGCAAACCTCCGAAGCACAACAACCACTTTGCGTGCGATTGCCCATCAATGCAATCGTATGCCTGCGCGCAAAGCACTCAGCATCGGGTGCTGGAACGTGCGCACACTACTGGACCGGAACTCGAGCGAGCGCCCGGAGCGACGCACTGCACTGGTCGCAATGGAGCTGGCGCGCTACCACATCGATATTGCGGCGCTCAGTGAAACTCGGCTCGCTGAGCAAGGTAAGTTACATGAAGCAGGTGCTGGCTACACATTCTACTGGGTGGGGAACGCCGCCTCAGCACCACGTGAACATGGGGTCGGATTTGCAATATCCGATCGCCTGAATGGCCAGCTGGTGGGTGAACCAACGGGCATCAGCGCGCGACTGATGACTGTTCGCCTACGACTCGGAAGAGGTAAGTTTGCTACTTTTATAAGCACGTACGGTCCGACCATGTGTTATCCTGATGACACGCGTGATCAGTTCTACACTGAGCTATCCTCCGTGATACGGTCTGTGCCGAGAATCGACCGACTATTTCTGCTGGGTGATTTCAACGCGCGCGTTGGGCGTGATGCATCAGCGTGGACAGATGTTATCGGTGCGCATGGCATTGGTTCAGCGAATGCGAACGGTGACAGGCTGCTCTCACTGTGTGCCACTCACGGCCTGACGATCACGAACACTCGGTTTGCACTGAGTGCGAGTGATATAGCAACTTGGACGCACCCACGGAGTGGTCACGCTCACCTGCTCGACTATGTCATCGTACGTCAGCGTGATATGCGTGAAGTGCGCATGACACGTGTACTGCGTGGAGCTGAGTGTGGCACTGATCACAAGTTGGTTCGGACCAAACTGTATATATTTTCGTAAATCGATGTATTGCACTCCCGCCGTGAATCGGCGTAAATTTAACATTCTCTCCCTCGGTACTGTGGCGAAACGTACTGAGCTGGAGAAGGCGATGGCTGCACGCCTGTGTGGTGATGTGGACTGCATAGCCACAGTGGGCGACCTGTGGCACCACATTCGCGATCAGGTGACAGCTGCTGCCGAGGAGACCATCGGGCGCGCAAACTGTAAGCGGCCTGATTGGTTTGATGACAACAATGTGACGATTGACGCATTGGTGTCAGAGAAGAATGCAGCATTTGCTGCACATGTGGCAGATCCCAGTGACTTGGGGAAGAGTGGTCAGTTTCGCAAACTTCGACGGCGACTGACCCGAGAACTCCGTCGCATTAAAAATGCATGGTGGACGGAGAAGGCGAAGCAGATGGAATGCTACGCCGAACGCCGCCAACACAAGGAATTCTTTGACTTCTTGAAGGCGGTGTATGGACCGAGATTGGAGCCGCTGAGGACACTGATCGATGGTAGTTCAGGCGCTACCTGCACCCAGACTGCAGACATAATGCAGGTCTGGCGGAAACACTTTGACTGTCTCTTGAACAATCGTTCAGAGATCGACTGGCCTACATTGAATGGCCTGAAGCAGCACGATGTGAAGGCGGATCTGGCGGATACGCCGACACTGGATGAGACGCAGAGAGCACTTGCTCAGCTGCGAAACGGCAAATGTGCCGGGGGTGACGGGATCCCACCTGAAGTATTGAAACACGGTGGACCCGCGTTGTTGACTGCGCTGCACCACTTGGTGCAACGCGTGTGGATTGTGGAGGAGGTGCCTGCTGAGCTGAAGGATGCCCTTGTGCTACCACTGTACAAGGGCAAAGGTAGCAAGCAATGTTGCACGAATTATCGTGGCATCAACTTGCTGAGTTGTGTTGGCAAGGTGATTGCCCGAATCCTGCTCAATCGCCTCGTGAGTCAGATTGTGGAACCAAACGTGGCGGAAGAGCAATGTGGATTCCGTTCGGGTCGCAGCACCATAGATATGGTGTTTGCGGCTCGTCAGTTGCAGGAGAAGTGCAGAGAACGACACCAGCCATTGTACTCGCTTTTTGTTGATTTCACCAAGGCATTTGATACGGTGAACCGCGAGGCACTGTGGCTGGTGTTAGGTAAGTTTGGTTGCCCGCGTAAGTTTGTAAGTTTAATTGAATGTCTGCACAGTGGTATGCGAGCGAGGGTGCAGCTGAGTGGAGAGACCTCTGATGACTTTGCAGTTGTCTCTGGTGTGAAGCAAGGCTGTGTGTTAACTCCTGCCCTGTTTAATATATATCTTCATGCAATGGTGTCTTGTGCTTTTGATGCCGCTTGTGCTTACGGTGTTCGTATGGAGCACCGTATTGATAGTGGGTTGCTGAACATCCGTCGTTTCGGTGCGAGAACTCTAGTCTGTGAGACAACTATCCGTATGTTGCTGTTTGCTGACGACTGTGCGTTGTTTTCACACAGCGCGGATGAGTTGCAGCACATGACTAGTGCTCTGGCTTCGACAGCGGCCAAATTCGGGCTCACCATGAACACAAGCAAAACTGTCTGTCTCTTTCAGCCTTCACCGGAGGTGCAATCTTCAATATTGCCGCAAATCAGCATTGGTGCTGAAGTATTGGAAACCACCTCCCGCTTCTGCTACCTTGGGAGTGTGATGTCGACTGATCAGCAGCTACACGTTGAGTTGCGTAATCGCGTGTCGAAGGCGGCAGCGACATTCGGGAAGCTTGAGTACCGAGTGTGGAACAACCATCAGCTTAGCATTGGCACGAAGCTGATGGTGTACAAATCCATGGTACTGTCCGTTCTTCTATACGGCAGTGAAACGTGGACGATGTACCGTCGGGATGTGCGATATCTCGAGCGGTTCCATCGACAATGTTTGCGACGGATTCTGAGCATCGGATGGGGTGACAGAGTTGCTGACACGGAAGTTGTACGCCGAAGTGGAATGTATGCAGTGGATTGCATACTTTTGGTGATACACCTGAGGTGGCTCGGTCATGTGAGCCGTATGAATTCAACGCGGATACCGAAACAACTCTTATACGGTCAGCTGAGTAATGGGAAGCAGCATTTAGGGAAACCAAAGTTACGTTACCAGGACATGATTAAAGTGAGCCTCACACGTTCTAATCTTGATTGCAGATCATGGGAATCGAAGGCGGTTGATCGGCGTTTATGGCGCGATCTAATCACGAAGGCAGTTGCTGAAGTGCGGGAGAAAGCCCTCATGCATGCAGAGAAGAAGCGGCAAGTGCGGACGCGGCAACCACCGATGAATTGTACTCCATCGACATTGAGCGCATTGTGCTGTAGAACATGCGGTCACGAGTGCCTGAGTCAGGCAGGCCTAGTGAGCCATGAGAGAGGTCACTCGGGACCACTGCCGAAGCGACGACGGGTCCCGCAGTGAACGTAGGCAGCACCGGCGCAGCGTTTGTAGGCACGCTGAATTCGATTTCCTAACCGCGTGCTTGCATGCTAAGTCTCTTTATTTCAGGTGGTGGGTTTTCGGTTCTCTCCTAATGCCTTTCTTTCTCATATAAATGTCTAGTGGGCCATGCGCTGTGCCATTTGGGGCCACTACAGAAGTGACGACGGGTCCTGCAGAGAATTACGGCGAGCCGGCACAGCGTTTGTAGGCACGCTGAATTCGATTTACTAACCGCGTGCTTGCATGCTAAGTCTCTTTATTTCAGGTGGTGGGTTTACAGTTTTTACTTTAATGCTTTTCTTTCTCATATACATATCTCCCTGTACTCTATTCCATTAACTTGCACACACCGCCTAAGTCAACTGCATTTGATTTCCATAATATTTTTGTGTTCGTGGCATTCCGTGAACTATATTTCCTGACCTCGTGCACTTAGCTAGGATTTGTTTGTAAACAGTTTATTACATATGCTATTTACTTAATGTTTATATCACCGTTTCCTTACGTATTAATCGAGTTTTTCTCTTTTTCAGTCTCTCTCTCTCTCAAGTGTTTGGCTGTTGTTTGATATCCCCGGTGTGGATGCGCTTGATGTGCATGTTGACAAGGTGCCTACCTGTCTACTACCCACTACCTCGTCCATACTGGCTCCAGGAGACAGTTGGTCGTTGCTGGAGGGGACAGGGTGCACGGTCCTTGTGGCCGTGTTAGGCTCGAAGAGTGGTTCCATGCGGTCAGTGTGGAGCGGACTACGGTCCAGCCACCGCCTTGTGTGCGCTTGATTCCCCAAATACAGCGTGCTTGTGTTTGCCTGTGAAGGAGAGTGGGCCGGCTCCGTTGATGAAACGTGGTTCCCATCCGCATGCCTCCCGGTCTTATTCCTTCAGGTTTACACTGGATATGGGGTGTGTGGTTGGAGCTGTGGGTGGTGCAGCGCAAGCCATCCATGGTCCCTCTGTAGGCGTAGGCGTCCTGTGGCTTGCCACAGTGACAGGCAAATCCGAAACCGGATGCCGCCAACCATATATATATATATATATATATATATATATATATATATATATATATATATATATATATATATATATATATATGATAAACTACTGAGTGCGCATTTTTGATATTTTCCACTTTCTGTCTTTCACGACTACACTGGATCGCCTGTTGAAGTTGTGTCATATTCTTTGGTTAGACTATTTTCTTCAGATACCAATCGGTCACATATCTCTGTCTCTTTTTGTTCACACCACCTGTCTGCGTGAAGCGTCGGGTTGGTCAACTGTTGACATGGCAATAAGATCTGAAGATATTGTCGGCCCATACTGTCCTTTCTGTTTAGATTCACGAGCTCGGTTACTCCGATGATACAGACCTGACTTGACGGAGTCGCCATGATTGCAGTGCTCCTATGTTCCTATATGGCCTAAAGACCTGATCATTACGCTTTGACTACACCAAGAGATTGTTTGCCTCTGGTCACGGCATCTGCTTAGCGTTGATCACATGTGATGGGACCACTTAGTGAATCACTTTTTTTCCAACTCACTTTGTGAGTCTAAGTTTGCCTATTTATGTCCCTCGTATACCCGTCATTATCCTACCTCGACGTGTAGTGCTTAGGACATTACACTAGGTTGGGTGAAACTGCAGCATGACTAAGTTATAGCATTACTGTAGGTCATTCAGGAACCGGTTGATGCCGTCCCACTGGTTAGAACTTCGGTGTGGACCGCATCAGCAGTTAGAGACTATATCCGATGTGCCGTAGTCGCGAATTAACTATCTTTGGTTTGCTTTACGATTTAGTAGCCTGCGCGCGTTCCGTCGTTTACTCTTCAGATTGTTTTATAAATACATTCGATTGCGTCGATTAACCGACGGATGGTGAATGCGTTCATGGTTGGTGGGCTAAATTTCAGCACTTAAAGTCAGAACTTCATCGGTTGCTCTATGTATGTATACCCGATTGCAAAACGGACAGTACAGCTTGGGATTAACTTTTTGTGACTTATAATTAGTTTTTGAACTAGCGCACCAATGGGGTGTATTAGGGGATTTGTGACGTTTTGGGAAAGATTCGTCACAGCTAGACCCATTGAGACACCCACCACACATCCAGGAAAGCGCTAGACGGCCGTTTCGTCCTGTTGGGTCTCTTCACTAGCTTGCACCCGCCGAATCCTTCTTGATTCAAATCCATGCCCTTACTCCTATTAGTCAGTAACCGCCTTACTAGCTAACATCCCATTTTGATTGGTGGCGGCTTGCAAAGGAAGTCGTAGCTCTGGGGACCAGTTTTGTCCTCTGCACGTTCACAAGATGCATGACAATGGATGATGAGCCGCGCTATATCGCAGTTGGATGTCAGTTGTGACGGTCCGCCGTCATCACCCATGACTCAGTGATATAAGTCGCATACCCGCAAGAGTAATGTCATGAGTTTGAATCCGGCAGGATTCGGTCAGTGCTTAATACTGACGAGTCCCAATAGGACGAAACGTCCGTCTTGCACTTTCCTGGATGTGCGGTGACTACCTCACCTAGTCTAGATGCGACGAATCTTTTCTAAAACCAGCACACTATCAGGAAACTACTAACTGCGCAGTGTCTATGAGAAAGGTGACGTGATTCAATCGACCTAGTAATGTCATTCTGACTGCATCTAAAAGGCTGGTATTGAGCTTTACTCATCGGTTACCACGGCATTATGTCCAGGAACTACATCGATGGCAGAACCAAGGCATTAACGGGTTATTGATCTGCTCGGGAGATGTTGCCACTATTCCTATAGAGCCATCGTACCTCCTTCTCCGAGTTCGTCTTTAGAGTGATCCATTTAACACATTGATCACGAACATTAACCTTGTGCTCACGGGAGTTGCTCATTGCCCTGACTCTTCGTCATTGGACTGTTCGATGCAGATCATGAACTATTGGGTGTGTACGAGTGTTAACTATCCAACGGGACCGTGTATTGACGTTTTCTGTGACACAGGTATCACCATTTGCAAACTACGAGGTCGCCTACACCCACGAAGGTTCCATCCAGTGGTCTGCGGCTTATAAACTGCACACTCGGACCACTATAGGCAGTAGCGGACTGATTCAAGTGTTTGGCTAATAATCCACTGGTTCGGACCTACGCGGTTGCAAGTGATCTCACGGTATACGAGCCCCCCCCCCCCCATAATCGGTGGTTTCTGCTTTGCTGACTGCGGATTAACTATTTTGATCCTCACCGCTTCTGTCCTCCACTTATTACTCTCTTGCATTTCCTATTTATCTCTTCTACTTCCTCTTCAGTCAACCCTTGCAAAGTTCCTCTATCACGCTTTCGACATCGCGGATACGACGACCTTGGATCGTGATCAATGCACCATTCTCAGGATACGTTGGCATCCGCAGTTAAAGAACACTCTGGTTATCCTTACCAGCAGCTCATCTCTTTACTATGTACAATGCATGCGGCCAGATAATGTGCACAGAATCGAGTGCCGTATCAGATCGGAGGTGCATCTGGGTTGCTATCTTGGCCGTCACGAGGATACAGCGGTGTACAGCGATTCGGACTACTCTAGTAGTGAAGAGAGCGATTTCGAGGATTCTCGCACCAGTCGCAGCCGTATTCACGCGAACGATGCACTCGGCGCCATTTGTGTTGATTTTGACTTCGGTGCAGCATGGCCCACGAAGACCATGATGGGTCATTCCAAGCCCGTGGAAGAAACTGGCCCTTGCATTTACGTACTCTTTGAAAACGGTAAATTTTTCATAACTTTCCGCACCTACACCATGCTTATACTTTATGAGTGTGTTCTCTTTCGTCAAATACTACTCGACTGTTTTTGTCCACTTACCCGAAATTGGATATTCCATTATTATTTTTAGTTCATTGTTGAGCAAATTTCAAATTGAGTCTATTAACCTACTAGTGAGCCGCTTCTGTAGTCTGTGTGCCACTGCAGAACCATGTTTTTTCACTTCTGCCGTGGTTCTTTCTGCTCATCGCGTTTTGGGAGTCGAATTACGTGTGAGGCTAACTCCTGGCGTCCCCCGTTTTTGTCGATTGATATCCATTCCAATGGGATTCCTTGTTTTATTTTCTCTTCGACCTATGTTCCTCAATCTTCTTCGTTCATTGTGGTTCGTCGTTTTCTCCTTGGAGGCAATTTCTTCCGGTGTCTGGTTTGAGTACGATATTATTGGTCAGAAGTGTGGCTTTCATCCTTTTATTAAACCCGTCATTCCTTCTCGACACCGTCTTCTTTAGGTATCCACAGACATTTCTGTCATTAAGTTGTGGATGAGGTGACAAGCGCAAACGTTTTATCCTGTGCTTTGCGCTAAACTTACGAAATTGCAACATAGTAAGCCGTTATCAGAAATATTGGTTTCAAAAACTTTCTTGCTGCTGTCAACATAGCTATGAGTGTTGCCAATGGTTAGTGAGGTGGCGCTTGTCATGTGGATGATCCCACGCTATTTACTACCTGTGTCAAACAATTAGCTCCTTTTTTCTTGCAGGCTTGAGATTAACTCGTGAACATGGTCTCCAGGATTGTTCCCTCCAGAAAAGCAACTCGCACTTGCGGAGTGATTTTATGGGTAGCGAAAATTTCGAACATAATCTTGCCAAATCCTCGGCTGTACAGATTATGATCTGTTCCACGATTCACGGTGGGAGATAAGCGCTATCAGAACTTGAAATTCTTTGTATATGTAAATTTAGCGATAGTCGTTGGGTAGTTCTCGTTTGACAACAAATGTAATCATTCTGCCGTGCAAACATCCTCAGAGAGTGGTATACTTTATTGTTGCTTTTATAACAATACGTTCAGAACAGTGAAATAGACTGGTTAGAAACGGAATTTGCTATTCGGTTTCTTCACAACTGCGATTTGGGCTTTCTCTAACGAGTATTTACCGAGATTTCAAAATATTCCGATCTCTGGGTCGACGCCTGAGAACACCGTTCAATAAACATACAGCTTTTGACCTACAGCCCGGATCATTTGATATCCCTCTTTCAGCCTTTACCCCCGCTTCAAAACAATACTGCACACGTTATTGCGCATCATGACTGAAATGAACATGAAGTTGGTCTGGTTTGTCAATCCAGTCGAAATCAGTGTTTAAGTTGAAGTACTTCATTGGGTCACAAGCTACTTCGAATTGACCATTTTCGAAAAATTAGAGACAAATAATCTTGCTAATTACAGAGGAGTAATAGGGGGAGTTGAATGGTATAGGTAGAAATTCGTCACGTCTAGACTCACTCAGACAGCCGCCACACGCCCGGAAAAGCACTGTACGCGCGTTTCATCCTTTCGGGAATCATCAGCAGTGCGCATTCCATCGGACCCTTGGTAGGGCACGAACCCGCAGCTCGACTGTTGCCAGTCCGTGGTTGAGACCACTGAGCTACGGGGGACGGCAACGACCATCGTGAATAAGTTACTAGATGTGATATAGCGCCGCTCACTATCCACTGACTTACACGTTACTGCTGTCGTTGTCGTCCCCCGTAGCTCAGTGGTTTCAATCACGGACTGGCAACAGTCGAGTTGCGGGTTCGAGCCCTACCAAGGGTCAGATGGAATGCGCACTGCTGATGATTCCCGAAAGGATGAAACGCGCGTACAGTGCTTTTCCGAGCGTGTGGCGGCTGTCTGAGTGAGTCTAGACGTGACGAATTTCTACCTAATCTTACTAACTTGGGTCATCGATTCTAATATGACTTTAGCTGCCATAGGCGACGTACTACACATAACTAGCCCATCGGTTCGCTTCGAGGTTTTCTCCATTGTATTTTGAATGTTTGGAATAATACCACCTTGGAGGCGCACAGACAATCTGGCTACAGTTTACGGTGATTCATTTGAAGGTTCGGGTCTCTGTTTCGTGTTCGAAGACCCTCTGCTGTGCTTAGGTCCGGCTTGATTCCCATCGCTTTCTTCTACATTTACCGGCAGAATTTGGGTCCAAATGGTGTGCTCTTCCTTTCATGCTCAACTCTTAGAAATTACGACGTCCTTTACATGGTGTTAAAGCCCATTAATTTTCCTCACTTTCTGTGCAATCACTTGTTGTGTGAATGGATCACAGCGCTCTCTCTGGACCGTGATTCACTTCGAGGAAACTTCGGTCATTTGGTCACTGGGACCGTATACGGAGCAGATAAATTTCGGGCGTTTATCGATCGCAGCACTGCAACAAATGCGAAACCGCTAGTTGTAAGCTGTTTTGCGAGTGGGCAACCCCAACACCTATCTGCTCCACAGTTTATTCGCTTGTCTTCATGGGATACAAACACCCTAAAGACGGTCTTTGGGGCTAAGACATTCTGCTTTTTTATAACTGTTTTCCCTGTTAACTCAGGACCACTCAGTAATTTGTGACTTGTCACACTGAAGTAGCACACGATTTTGCGGAACTTTTTTTAACTGTGACTGTGGTTGCGTTTTGTAAACATCAGAAGCTTCGCGTCATATGTCATTACCTTTCATGAGAAAATTGAAATTTTACGTCACATGTGTCAGTCGGCGCCGAATTCAGACTTGATCACTCATACGGCTACTTTTCTGTATTTCTTTGCTTTAGTATCTACATATCAAATGCAACTGGGAGAAGTTTGTGTGCTAGATTCTCATGTTTTTTGCTCTGTCTTTCACTGGCTGTGTCAAAGCACCATACAGAAGATGATAAAGCAAACATACTTTCTTGTGACCCGAATCATAAATTGCGTATAAATCTCTGTACAAGTTGTTTTGCACGTGTTTCCAATCTTGGTTATTCTATCCATAATAACTAGCACATTCTCTCCCTATAATGTCAGCAGCAATGCTTGCACAAAACGGCAGTTGTTTGTGTTACGACAACTGCCCGCAATTATTCCATTGCTTCTAGCTCACAACATTGCATCGCACCATCCGACTTCTTCCCAGCTTTTAATCTTTTTGTGGTAATCGAACCAATTGCCACTTGTCTATCATTGTAACAACTTTACCGCAGGGTCTCCCTGTTGCCTAGACGATGCGTTAGGATGGCACATGTTTTCTCTGAGTTATATGCTTTCACGTTTGTTATCTTTTTCTATTGGATTCAAACTGAAGCGATCGCATTCCCCCGCGAGCTTCCCTTCCCTCACAAAACGGCAATCAACATGGTATTGTAGGAACACCTACCGAATTGATACAAGCAACGTGAACAACACATGTCTATGGATCAACTCAGGAATGTTCAGACCGTGGAATAGCTCGGTCGGCTGCCAAAATTATCAGTTCAAATGCGCCTCGACCAATGAGTAGGTGTAGGTATTGGGTTCGCGCGACGGATCAGCATGTTCCAGAACTGACTGGATGATTCCGCTATAAATTATTGGTTCAGTTCGTCTTATCACGGAAATATACGGTTTTCGTAGAGGATTTCGCTTCTTCTCGTTCACCTCCCTCGTGAGCCTTTGGCTACATTGCAGTTCTGAAGATGATGTTCTCCTTCTAACAATCCATTACTTTGGTAGTGGTGCTTTCGGAACTAGCTTTGGATTGACGGCTGTGTCCTCCTTCCGGTTGTCACTTTCCATCTCATCTTTCCACAACTCGAAACGATTCACAATGGTCTCAAAAGGTAGCTCTACGGGATTCGTGGTTTCTGGTTGATTTTCATAGCGCACCCAGGTCTGCGATCCAGTGAGCACATCACTGATGACATCCTCACGTTTATGGTTGATCTTACCTGTAGTCTAAGTTACATGGCTCTTCCCGTAGGCACTTGCTAAGGCTGGACATCACTGGGTGTTACTTTTTTCCTTGTCACCATTTTGATTGCTCGTTCCGTTTTTTTACTGCATCAGAACTGTGAAACTGACCCAGGTGTATTGAAGGGGGTGCAGGTCTTCCTGTTCATCAGTTCTGCTGTTGGCACTCCATTAGGTGCCTGTGGTGTTGACACGAACCGGTACAAGAAACCTGAGTATCACTCTATTTATGCCCCTTCACGGTTGGCTTGATTAGAACGCGTCTGAACATGTTAACACATTCCCCCGCTTGACCATTTGATTATGGGTGGACAGACGTGCTGGGCAGCACATCGCTTGCCGAACCCCGTGAACGTTTCCGAGGTGAACTGCTAGCCGCTATCCTTCACAAATGTCTGGCTAACACATTCGGCTGAAGGTCAGCCGCAGTTTTGAAGCATAAGCCTTCGTTCTTGCACTACTCATAAGACATTTGCTGCAGGTGTCGACCAGAATAAGGATGTTCCGGTTGTTGATCGGGCCCTTGAAGTCGATATGAACACTGTGTCATGGTTTCGTGTATTTTGGCCATAATTGGAACTACGATGTTTGTGACACTTTTAGAGCGTTCGTACATGTTTAGTAATGTTCGGTTTATTCTTCCAGTTGCTTTCATATGAAAGGTTAGTTCACGTTGCGTTGCGCAAGCATATTTCTTAACGGATCCCATGACATCTTACATGAAGTTACCGGAGTGTGCGCTTTTGCCAAGCCGTCTGACTGACGACTATTTTAAAAAGTGGTGCGCAGTCGCTCATTATTAAGGTATCAATGTCTTTGACAGTACTGCTGCAATTCTGCTGATGAGCACGAACGTGACCAGATCGTACTTTGGAACTTTGCGAGCTACTTTACCAAAGGGTCATGGAGAGTTTCAACCCACATAACCTCCGAAGTAACTGACAAGTCGTATAATTCGTCCCACGCTAGGATGTTGACGCCAGGGTCAGTCTCGGCTGCGTCCATTATCGTGTCCTCTTCCTCTTTCTTGAATGAGTCATTGAGGCGTGACATTGCATCCGATTGACTCATAAAAGCCGTCTTTTGCATAGCGAAGCCCAAATTCACGGCTCAGCAGTGTGTCTAGCATTGAAGGCAGTTGGACGTATAGACAAAAGTACCCTTCTTCTAACCGAAGACAGCAACTGCTTGTGGTCGTTCAGACTCTTGAAGCAGCAGTCATGACACATTGTCGAACGTCTTCACTGTAAAGATTATGTTCAGCGCCTCCTCGAAATGGTTGCATTTTGTTTCTACTTCTGTCAAGGTCGTGGTGGTGTGCACAATTGCTCTCTGGGATTTGTCTGGATACACATGTGCGATTACTTTAAGGATCCAATTACTCGATGCATTTTTGGCAGAATCGTTTTCTCGGTTTGGATCGAAATGAATCAGCAACAGGCCAAAGGTCAATACTGACTTTACTCGTTCGAAGACATTAGTATTCTTGTATCCCTGTCTTACACACTAGTCTTACTTGTGGATTGCGTCATGTCAAATAGACCTGCTTGTGGTTCAGTTCGGTTTGTCCATTCGACAATGACCAAGTCATCATGGTTATTATCCTCCCGGTGTACACACGCTTAATGCTTGGAGACGCTATATTTCGTCACTCAGACGACTATTTGCTAGTGGTTTTCTATTCGCTCTACCGTTCTTCATCTCTTTCCCTTGTGCTATTGTGTCCATCAGGAACAAGGTAACTCTGTACCCTAGCTGGACATTGAGATCTTACATGTTCTCCTGAAAACTAATTATGCTAGCCGTTACAAATTTTTCTCTTTATTTGAAGAGTTCACGGAATACTGTAACTGAAAAACCGAGTATGCCTTTGGGTAGGTTTGAGGAGACAACACCTTTCTCTTCACAGTGCACCCGGTTGCTGCTACAAAAAAGACTACCAGAAGTCAGTTGGTTGGGACTCAACGGCTAAGGTCTATCTAGTTGGATTTTTCGTTAGAATTATTCCTTTTCCTGCTATTCCAACTTGTTTGGCGACTAACAAGTCCTCTTACCGGAATTCATCTCCACCTTCCTGTTTCTTTTTGCTCTTTGTGATCGCACTCAGAGGACATCTTCATTTTGGTGGTCAAAATTTTCCGTCATCAATAGCTTTCAGCCGGGCCTCTTCATGCCACTCAGTGTATTCGCTTTTTTCTCACTTTATATTTTCTAATATTTCTATCATTATGACGAACACATGTAGTCTAGGGCCCGATGTTATATTTCGGTGTTCTGTAGTGGCTCACTGTCTTGCAATTTCAGGTGACATCGTTGAAGTGATCAGCTGCTCCTCTTCCAGGCCACCCAATCGCCATCAGTTCTTGGTCAAAGCTTTACAAATTTTGCCGCCTTCTGTCGACAACTACGGTGAACAGTTTTGCTCTCTGTTGTGTATTTCCGCTGGATCAGTCGCAGGTCGAAGTTCTGCTTTGGAATTGCCTCCTGACGTTCTCATTTTGGCCAATCGCGACGGCAGACTGTTACAAGGTGTGGTTTTACGCTCACCAGTTGCTTCGAAAAAACGCTCTGGTATGTCAGTTGTTTTCTTTCGTATCTACATGTTTTGCTATATTGACCGTAAATAAACTCATTCGACACAATACCTCCGCAGTACGTTGATTCGCCATTGATTACACTCTGGTTAATAATAAATGTTATCGCTGGTAAGTAGCAGGATTTTGGTTGTAATTTTGTTAAGGTTTCATCCCAGTAGTTCACAAGCTGCATAGCAGAGCCTAGTCCGGAAAAGCACCAGACGCGTTTCACCCTATTAGAGCTCGTCAGTGGTGCGCATTCCCTCGGTCCTCTAAAGAGGATGGAACCCATGACCCATGGCGCGCCCCAGTATGGCGAAACGCGTCTGGTGCTTTTCCGGACTAGGCTCTGCTATGTAGCTTGTGAACTACTGGAATGAAAACCTTAACGAAATCAAATTTATCGTCAAAATGCCACATTAGCGGTTACCCTGTAAGCGGCCGTCATCCTTCCACACACTCTCAAGTTACGCTGGTAGCATTCATTTCATCACACTTCAATGACTACACCTGCTCTGAATAATCATTATTAACTCCTTAATCGGAAGGCCATTTTCTATTCTGCCCGCGACAGAGACTACGCTAACGTTCTCGTGGCTAAATTTACAGCCTTTCTCGTTTCTTTTTGAACCACGCAGATTATTTATAGTTTTGTCAGCCCAGTCGGTCTTTTCCCGAGTCTTATTTTCGGGTCCACTTTTTGTGACGAGGCCTGTTTTCTTCTGGAACTCCACGATCATGTTAGTCACTTTGCACCGATCAAAATCCCTGTTTCACAGGTTTTGACCAATAAACGTTTCTCCTTTTTTAACTCTAAAATCAGTGCCTCATCCTTTTGGGTTGTTGAGTTAGGATTTTTGTGTCCGAGGATACCACCAGCCTGCTCTTTTATGCACCTAGCCCAGAGTATCCACAGTGTGTGGTTTACCGCCTCAATAGTTTTAATCTTAACCGTATCAGGCAGGTTCTCCACTCTCTTTACACTTCGACTGCCTGGAGTCAACATTCATAACATGTGGTCATCCGATCACGCCACGCGATCAAGCGCTCAGGGCTGTTCGTTCGTCAAGACGAGCGTTCGGTCAGCAACGTTCTGTCAGCTTTGTGCTATAGGTGTATAAGTGGATGTTCTTGTCTACTTAGTAACGCGAGATGTATATTGTTTGCACCCTTTATCTTACAGGTCAGAGTTCTCACAACCTGTTGAATTGAAAACGTTACAGAACATAGTGCGGAAACGACACTATTGCCGTCTTTTCTGTCGTCTTCTAGCCGAGCTGTCATTTAACATGCGCGTGATACTGAGTTACTTGTGAAGCTTGATTGATTTTGACATGGAACAGTGGATGTTGATCCAGGCACATAAATGCGTTACATTCACTAATCATGACTCGCCTAACGACGATACAAATGGCACTGGTCAGCAAATTTTACACAACTTGTGTTACTGAAAATAACTTTAGTCACTTCTTATTAGTTGTCATGTGCTCAACACGACTATTACAGTCAGATTGTAAAATGGGCTCTAGTTTTAGGTAATCTGCAACAAATTAATGTTTACATTGCGCAATGCATGGTTGGCGGCATGGGGTTTCGGATTTGCCTGTCACTGTGGCCAGCCACAGGACGCCTGCGCATACAGAGGGACCATGGATGGCTTGCGTTGCACCACCCACACCTCCATCCACAAACCCCATATCCATTGTAAACCCGAAGTTATAAGACCGGGAGGTATGCGGATGGGAGCCAGGTTTCATCAACAGAGCCAGACCGCACTCCTTCATAGGCAAACACAAACACGCTGTATTTGGTTAATCAAGCTTACACAAGGCGGTGGCTGGAACGTAGTCCGCTCCAAACACAAACCATGCGTATAGAACCGCTCTTCAAGTCTAGTACGGTCACAAGGACCGTGCACCCCGTCCCTTCCAGCAACGGCTAACTGTCTCCTGGAGCCAGTATGGGCGAGGTAATGGGTAATAGACAGGTAGACACCTTGTCGATATGCACATCAAGCGCAACCACACTGGGGATATCAAGCAACAGCCAATCGCTTGAAATAACCCATCGCAATGAGGCTGGACCTTACCGTGGTGCGATGGTTTGTGTGCCTCAGTGATCCATTGAGCTATACTGTGTGGTGCATTGTTGCACTTTCAGAGCCACTCACACCAGATTGGTCAATGGTTAGCGGCCAGACAAACTCAGCCTCCTGGCCCTCCAGGTTGGGGGTTGGAATGAGGATGGCACCTTATTGCTTAAAACGGGCTCCTTGTAGCCCAATGCCAAACCCGCTGCCTTGCGGACAGGTTTTTGAACCAAAGGCTTTGGTTGAGAACCCTAATTGTTCTCCTGTCTAGGCCTGGGCAACCTGACAGTATCCTGCCCACGCAATACTATGAATCTCACTTCAAACAAATTTCTAATGCTCTGGCCACCGCAGAGGATAATCGATGGTGCCCTATCTGCTGCATCGAGCAGGGTGTATAGGGGATTGGATGCTACTGCTCAAGCCTTCCCGTCTTCTTATTCCCCCTCTT
The DNA here is from genome assembly GCA_944474145.2 of Dicrocoelium dendriticum. Lineage (NCBI taxonomy): Eukaryota > Metazoa > Platyhelminthes > Trematoda > Plagiorchiida > Dicrocoeliidae > Dicrocoelium > Dicrocoelium dendriticum. The sequence goes on from OX104067.1 coordinate 34,445,802, forward strand.
ACGCCTTTTCACCCTTATCGTCCCGTTCCAGTTTCACTTTTATCCCCTCTGTTTTCAACCCCCAATTCTCGGCCCTCCCCCACCTTGCTTCAATAGTCGCTTGTCTTTTAGTTTCAACTCACATGTGAACGCGGAGCGTCATTTCTGCCCTGTCAACAGGCCCATGTCCAAGCAAGCGGTCAAGCCCAGTTTATCGGCTTCCATTTGGAGCCCTCGATCCTCCTTCAGATTGGCATGCCTCAATGTTCGCACATTGCTTCAGATCGGTCAACAGGCAGCACTTGTCCGAACATTAGAGACCCTGTCAATCGATATCTGCTGCTTATCGGAGATCCGCCTGCAAGACTCGAGCTCAGTGCTCACTTTGCGATCCCCTTCATGTGACACCAGCAGCACTTTCTCATTGCGCCTATCCGGTGACGATGCAGCTTCGAGCACCGGCCAAGCTGGTGCTGGTATTGCCCTGAGTCCCCGGGCTGAAGCTGCTCTGGTTGATTGGATTCCAATCAGTAGCCGGATGTGTGCGGTCCGATTGGCTAGCTCGTTCAAAACTTCGAAGTCGCGTGTGACTAACAGGTGTCTATTCGTTATCGCTGCCTATGCACCGACAAACTGTAGCGATGACTCGGTAAAAGACGACTTCTATCATCAACTGAACGAGCTCCTTAGCCACAGAAGAAGCTCGGGCACTGTAGTGCTGACCGTGGATCTGAACGCTCAAGTTGGAAAATTATTCACTGATGAGCTGCATTTGGGCGGCCAACATGGTGTAGGCTCCCGTAATGATAACGGTGAACGGTTACTTCATTTGTGTGAAGATGCTCGCTTATTTCTTGCGAGCACTAATTTCCGACACGGCACCTGCTGGAGGGTGACTTAGCGCCCACCAGCCTTGGACGCAAATCGATCACATTGCGATGAGTTACCGATGGAGAGGCTGCATCCAGAACTGTCGCTCGATTTGGAGCACATGTGTGGACACCGAATATGCAATTGTATGTGCTGACCTGCGGATGCGTTTTGGCGGACCCCCACGACGACGCTGTGAGCGCATTGACACCAGCCAACTGGCGAAACCAGCTGTTCTGAATGCCTAACAAAGTACGCTGACCTGCGAGTTGATTATGCGCTCACTGGAGACAATTTTAGGTCACTGGTCTCGTATTCACCAGACCTTACTTGCAGCAGGCAAATCCTCATGTGGTATGTCTAATCGCCAACATGGACATCGGGTCTCTTCACAGTCTCTGGAACTTATAAATGCTCGCCGGCATATTCCGGCTGGAAGCGAACACAATGAAACTCTCAAAGAGCTCCGGGCAAAACTCCGTGCTAGCCTGAAGAGAGACGGCGAATCCTGGTGGTCTCCTCGTGCATCAGAGATGGAAATGGCCGCTGCACTTGGTAACCATCGTAAGTTATTCTGTCTGATACGGGAAACGGGCAGCAGGAGACCTGGTGTTAGTGAAACAATTTGTGATGAGAGTGGACAGTCTATCCACAACTTGTCAAAACGCTTTGAGCGTTGGGCTGAGCACTTTGAAGAGCAATTTAATCGGCCGGAATTGTTAAATTTCTCGCCGGCCACTGATCTCCCTACTCCGTGGGCTGTCCCTTTGGATCCACCCTTTCGCTGAGAAGTCGAACGTGAGATCGGACCGTTGAAGTTAAATAAAGCCGCGGGACCTGATGCTCTTCCTCCAGCCCTCTTCGAATTCGGGGTACATGCTCTTGTGGATGATTTACACGAGTTACTTGTGAAACTGTGGGAGCAGGAAACTGTCCCAACCGACTGGAGCCGCTCCGTCATAGTCCCAATTTTCAAGGGAGGCTCACGATCGGAATGCGGCAGCCATAGAGGAATCAATCTGATCTCCATCGCCTCCCAATTACTTGCCTCTGTCATACTTCACAGACTGACTGGCACCCGTGAAAGCCAGATTCGTGAAGAGCAAGCCGGGTTTCGTCGAGGTCGCGGCTACATTGACCACATCTTCACCTTGCGTCAGTTGTTGGAGCACCGTCACATATATTGGCGGCCCACCGTTGTCGTGTTCCTCGATATCACAGGTGCATTCGATTCGGTGGATAGACATGCACTTTGGGACTGTCTACTCAGGAAAGGTGTACCTTAGAAATATGTGAATATTATCCGAGCATTATATGCGCGTAGTTCAGGCGGAGTGAGGGCTTACGGCAAGTTGTCGTCGCCCTTTAATATCTCCAGCGGCGTGAGACAAGGATGCCCGCTATCACCTTTCCTCTTCAACTTCGCTGTTGACGAAGTCATGGAAATCGCGTTCACAGGACTCGACTGTGAAGTTGGGGATCTGCTCCCAGGAGAACGACTTCTGGACTTGGAGTTGGCTGATGATATTGCCCTAATCTGTGACAGCTCACAAGCGTGTCAAGCGGCACTGGAGAGATTAGCGCTAGCTGTCCGTCACTTCGGGCTTTGCTTCCCACCCTCGAAGTGCAAAGCGTTCCTCCAAGATTGGTCTGGACCACGTCCTACGCTGACCCCTGGTGGGGATCACTAGAAGTCGTTCAAAATTCAACTACCTGGGAAGTTGTATCAGCGCCCGTGGGATTGAGGATGTGGTCACGAACCGTATAGCAAAAGCTCGGGGCGCTTTTGCTAACCTTCGCCACTTAAGGCGCCTGGGCGACATCACTGTTGCCCTGAATGGTATAGTGTGCAATGCAGCGGTACGTTCGACCCTTCTGTACGGTTGTGAAATCTGGCCGCTTAAAGCAGCGGACCTGAAGAGGCTAGTTACGTTCGAACCCCGATGCCTTCGCAATTTAGCTCACATCTTGTGGGAACACCGCGTGAGCAGCGCGCGTGCTCGACGTCTTGTTTACGGCGCAGAAAAAGGAACTGAACTGCTCAGCACCGTTATTTCACGCACCCGGCCCCGATGGCTGGGCGACGTGTTACGCATGCCAGCCCACCGACTCCCGCGACATGCGTTGTTTGAGCACCGGGGGTGTGGATGGAAGAAGAGGAGGAGTGGCCAAGCGTTGACTTGGTCGAGAGGAGTGAAGGCCCTCACTTCTGATCTGGCCTGGGTTGGAGCACCTCGGCTCCCTGGTTGGGGTCCGAAAGACGATGAACACGTTTGGTTGGACACACTTGCTGATATGGCTAGGAGCCGACCTCAGTGTCGTTCGTGCTGTGAGTTTCTTTGTCCCACCCCATCCCTCTTAGCTTCCCCCTCCAACCATGATCTCATTATTTAGCCTTATATAATTTTGCATATTAATTTTTAAAATGCACAGTAGCTGCTGGTAGCTTACCGGAACGATGCTCATCCGTTACCGGTAGCTCAGCCGGCTTGCACCAGTTGCATTCGTTTTTTCTCCTTTTTCTGTGTATTGCGGCACAGTAGCTGAGGTGTTCCCCACCTCTAGCTAACGTGTATGATGATGATGATGACTTGAAATAACATTGTCAAATAAAATATATCTGTTAAAGAATACGGCTATGCCGACATAGCTCCTCGCTAAATTAGTATATGAAGTAAGTTGGTTAGCAACCAATCCGTGATAAGTACAAAACGTCCAGAAGTTACTCAAAAATGTTACAAACACAATATAAAGAAGACAAGCGCAATTCGCGTAAGCAACTTGTGCAGGTTAATAGATTATTCAGGTAAGCAGAACAAACCAAATAAATTGAAATGAAATTTATTCAACTTAAAAAACCTAGTTTAAGTGTAAGTTGGTTTAGCCCAGCTGCGGTGAAGAAGCATCATGAATGCAACATCATCCTCAGCGAAATGCATACCAACTAGCTAATATTAACTCCTATCGTATATTACTGAATATAAGCCCGTTCATAAATAAGCTGGCTAACCGAACAGCCTCTTCGTGGTGCCAGCTGAGTAGTTCTGGTGTAACCCGTTCGGCGGCAATGTTCCAGGATATAAGGGTTTTCGCCTGGCAAGCGTTCTCCCTACAAAAAGCCAAAAATGTCCGTTTAACAACACTGTGATATGGCGAATGTGACTCGCCACCAACTAAAGCCACCGCCCCGTGTATATCCGGATAATGGTATCCAACCCACTGACATCAATCGTCTATTCTTACATAGCCGACGCTTTCAAAAAGTCACAAATACAGCGGCACACTTACAAACACAATCTACAAACTACACCTATGCACAGTTGCACACACACACACACACACACACACACACACACACACACACACACACACACACACACACACACACACACACACACACACACACATCTATGCGCATATTCACTGTTGTGACAAGCATGTTGTTTTTGTTCACTTTGTTATCACAATATGACCATGCCTGTAAACGCATGCCTTGCGCTGTCCAGAATAAAAAGTTTATTTTATTTTATAACTTTGGAAACATCAATTTTGTCTAAAGTCGTAAGTCCCTCTATTATCTGACCCCTAAAAAATCGGCGAAATAGGAACGAGTTTGTTTCTGCACGGCTTTGACGTCATCTCTACCTGCTCTCGCTTGAAACCTGCTCTACTGTTGGTCAGTTGTGTTGACCGTAGTGTGTTATCATCGCGATTGATGGGGTGTAAGGCCGTCAGAACAGACTTTCACCTCACCGGACAGTGTACTGACAGACGCCAAGTCACATGAAGCAGTCGGCGGCCTGATGCATATGAACCACAGTAGAGCAATGGATGAGAGCAAAGTTCACGGTCAGGGGCACATCCTTGACGACCTTGTACCCGATCGCCTGGCATAACATAATGTTTAAGGGCTTTCGATTCGCTACTACCATCCGTCGCAAACGTCAAATGTGCAAGGTATCGAGAATTTTCGACACAAAAATAACGTGCTCTTCTGGAATACCGTCCGTCACTAGCAGGTGGTGCTAAGGGGAGATAAGGGCAGTGATGGGCAGTGTATTCCTAGGATGATTTTGCATGTGACTTCAAATTTCCGTATAGCCTTTTTATAAGCCGACCTCCCCTCTACAGAAATGAAAAATAGTCCAAAAATCATCGACTTATATTCGGTAATATACGGTGGTTCTTTACCTGGAGTATATACAGCCGTACGAAAGCATATCTGCAGCGCCCGAAAGAAGTCACATCAACATTGTGTTGTACCACCTTTTCTGGCATCATTCTTGCTATATCTTAAAAGCTTTCACCATGAGTAACAGTGGTAGATAAGGTAACTGCGAGTCTGCTGTGGCACATGTTCCACAGCTAAGCTACCAGCTTTGCAAAGGATAGCGTTAGTCTCTAGATCCACAGGTACCCTTATAGCAACCATGTGCTGCATAGCATTTGATAGATGGGATCCAAGTTTGATCAAAAACGTCTCTTCAACTACTCTCATCACATGCAGATTGTAAAATAGAATAGTGTTAGACCTCCCATTTTTTGCCATGCGGAATAACATTATCATGTGCTCCGCAAGTCTTCTAGCCCAGCCGAAGGGAAAAACCAGAAATCAACTTGTTTTAACAAAATAAGGTGACAACCCGAACGCCGCCCAAGCACCGCACAACAGTGTTCGACCTTGGTTGTCTTTACAGTTCGTCCAATGATCCCCCGCTTCTGGAATAGTAGGTCAACTTTCGAAATTAGCAGTACACTGCCGTTTAGGCGCAGCACTTTGATTGATCAAATGTAACGTAGAAATAAGATGTTTCTTCGTCATAAAAGACGCTATCCTCACCTCGGGATCGTTACAGAACTAACATGGGAACCAAAAAGAAATATACCCATGGTCAGTGGGAATTCCTAATTCACCGTGAACTCCTGATGCACTGGTGTAACTTTGCTACTATCTACTTAGAAGTAGTATATTTCACAACCACAATGATGGAATGACCCACCACTATTGCTATTCAGAATATGAAGTAACTGCTAACCTGCCTATTTTAGATCTTCCTCTTAGTCTTTATTATACGACCTTTGTTGATTTACTGACAACGATCTGCATACCTCAGGCATCTGGACACTGTTTTACCGCACCACTTATTACGTAATTGAATAAGTGCAGTCTGCTCAAGCTGAACACGTGCAATTATGTCGGTGCTTAATAAGGAGTCCGTTCACCTACTCGTAAGTTATACGTTTCTACTTTACTGCATAATCATATATGTAGAACCACGTTTGATTCAGTACAATTTGTTCTGCCCACTGCCCTTTATTCTGAAAGCCCAGACTATGCGTTTAGATTGGTGCCGTCAGCTCGCCGTTAATCAGCGATTTTTGCAGTAATAGTCAGTTGACTCAACATCTTGTCCAAACTGGGCACCAGGTTATGACCAGGGACACCTTCGGAGTCGTTTTCGCCGTGCAAAAACGGTACTCCAAATGGCTTAAAAAATAACTTACAGGTGTCTTCGAAACTAATGCAGTCTGGTTAGCATAGCATAAACTATGTAAACAGAGGTCGTTTGTTTGAGTTTCTCTTCTTGCCATGGCCGTAATCAGACGTCTCTCAGTTCACACGCTACCAACAATCGGATGATGCGCATGCACCCCAAGGGCTGATCCATACGTGGTCTCTTCGTATGTGTATGTCTGTATGCATGAACTGCTATTGGCTACGGATGCCGCCAATCCATGTATCTATGTATGCCGAATGAATTCGACGATCATACTCATACAGCCTTTGTGCGGCCGACTTGGTGCAGGAAAACAGCACGCGGGCAAACCGAAATTACGTTACTAGGATATAAGCAAGGTGAGTTTATCACCAACCAATGTTGCTTTCAGATGTTGGGAATCAATGGAAGAGTTAATCTATGCAAATACCTTGGGCTGATCAAGCGGACGGTTGCCCAGTTGCAGTAGAAGGCACTATTGCACTCGGAGGAGAAACGCCAGATGTGGAAGTAACAGGCGCCGATGGATTCTAGGCCATTGACTTCGAGCGCATGTTGCTGTAGCACATGTAGTCTCGAGTACATGAGCCAAGCGGGTTTGATGAGCCACCAGCGTGTCCACGTGGAGCCAGCATATAAAAGATGTCGAGCCAACTGAGTATCTAAGCATAATCAGTGCTGCGTCCGCATCCATTCGATTTACAATCTAGTACAGTGGCTGATGTGGTACGTGCGCCGCATGGTCATTGCAGTTGGTCTGTACGTGTGCCTACGTGTTGAACTTCTTACATTTCAGGTATTGGTTGTTGATTGAAATCCGCGGTGTGGCTGCGCTTCATGTGAATTTTGACAGAGTGCCTACCTGTCTAGTACCCACCACCTCATCTATACCGGCTCCAGCAGACTGTTGATCGTTGCTAGAGGGAAGGAGTTGCATGGTCCTTGTGACCGTATTAGGCTCAAAAAGTGGTTCTATACACATGGGTTGTGTGTGGAGCAGACTACGGTCCAGCCACCGCCTTGTGTAAGCTTGATTAACCAAATACAGCGTGTTTGTGTTTGCCTGTGAACGAATGTGGGCTGGCTCCGCTGATGAAACCTGGCTCGCATCCGCATACCTCCCGGTCTTATAACTTCGGGTGTACACTAGATATGGGGTTTGTGGATGGAGGTGTGGGTGGTGCAGCGCAAGCCACCCATGGTCCTTTTGTAGGCGCAGGCGTCCTATGGAGGCCACAGTGACAGGTAAATGCGGAACCGGATGCCGCCTATCCATGTGTGCGCTTATCTTATTTCGCTGCAATAGGACGAGTTTTCTTTAAATCTTTTCTACAGCTTATGGTGTGTCATCAGTGTGCATGTATGTTCAGGTGACTCAGCAGGCAGATCTACCGAGCTACTCCTCTAAATGTTCTGGATACTGTATTGTGGCAGCAAGTAGAAACGTGTATCTGCACCATTCCATCGAGGTGTGATCAAAAACGTTAAAAATGCAATGTATCTGACTTGTCAACATCCTGATTGTTTTTCACGTTCTTACGCCATATCGTACAAAACGTTTAACTCATAGTAAATTGGGACTCACATGGACCCGATGTCTGTGGGTAATCATTTTCGGAATCTATTTGAGAAATGCATATCCAACGTTTTAACTGCTTCACTGAGTTTGCTTCCACCATATGCTCCGGCAAACTGTTCCAGACATTTCTTGCTCGCCGTTCAAAGAACAGGAGATGGGGAACTCGCTTCAGATCTCGAACCACAAGCTTGTAATGATGTCTGCGTATGCTGCAAGATGTTCGCTAGTGGAGCAGTGACCTCAGCATGAGGAAGTCAACTAGGTGTGTGATGTCGTAGGCCATTATGAGGTCAGTTCGGAACCGACGATAAGCCATGTTGTATAGTCCCAGACCCTCGAACCTGTCCTCGTACGATAAGTCCGCATACTGGGGATGAGCTTGGTAGCGACGTATTGGACCCGTACAATTTTCTGCACCTCGCATCGAGTGATCGAACGATAGGCGGGCGAGCCGTACTCTAGCATTGGTCTGATGATGGGGAAGAAGTGACAACTGGCAGCCTCCTCATACCAGATATAGAAGCTGCGTTTGAGAGCCCAGCGCATGCGCAATCCGTTTCTATGTAGACGGTTCATGTTATCTACAGACTTCAACTCGCAACTTGAGAGTATGTCTAGAGCCTTCACGGAAGGTGTATGATGTAGCAGTTGGCCGTCAAGGGTGTGGGTTTGGCCGTCACTACCTTTTGCCCATGAATACCGACTTGGATGGGTTGACCGGGAGTCGGAGTTCAGCGGACCACATGAGAAGGCGGTTAGGGTTTTGCTGAAGTAGACCGCAGTTGTCGGTGGTGCTTATCACTCTCCACATCTTCAAGTCGTCTGCAACCAAGACACGGCGATCGGAGAAGCTGAGGTAAACCGTTGATATAAATAATTACTAATGTAAGACCCAGTACCCCACCTTGGAGTACGCCACTGGTCGAAGGACACCAGTCGGTCAGATGGCTATCAACTTTTACCCTTCACTTTCGTCCGATGAGTAACTCGGCGATCCACTGGTGCCAGGGATCCACCAATACCGCACACTCTCAGATTGAGGATTGATTGGTTCACCTTGTCCCTCGATCTGCGTTCGGTACACGAACATTAAACGCTACGAGGTGGAATAGAGAAACGGGTTGAAGAAAAATTGGGGATTTAGTGAAGTGTGAGAAGCTTGTGATCGCCGGGCATTGACCATGAAAACTTTGACTTTTGCTTCCGTCAGGTGTGACCTGTGCGTTGTTGTTGGCGGTGACTGGGGAGGATATAGGGCGAATTGTATTTGGAAAACGGGATTTGGGGTGATCTATGAGTGTAAGTTGAGCAATGGAGTTAGATGAGCCAGTAGAACGGGTGCAGTAATATGATCTATCCATGATTCGCCAGTGCGCATCATATTACCCGGTTGCCCAAGCCGAAGTAGAGGATTTATCTTAGGGGCCCCCTTTGAGCTTTTGATAAGGGATCTAGCCTACAAAGCGTCAGGGTGGTTTGAGAGCCACACAATGCATTAGGAACAGGTGACCAAACAAGTGGTTCCTACGCCTTTAGGTCGGCAAAGGACCAAGGGTCCAACACACCCTTGAAATATACCGCCACTCAGAGGCAAGGGGCAATGACTTTGTTTATTGGAGAGTCACATCCGCCACGTCATAGTGTTGTTAATGGGTATTTGTGGCTTTTTATAGGGAGAACGCTTTCCATGCCAAAACTCGCAAAATCCTGGAACACCGGAATCCATTCGCACAACGAGTACAACTGAACCAACTATATGTCATTGACCGTTATGACAAGCTTGCCACAGCTCGTTAGAGTTGCAGTAGGAGTGTCAGCCGGACTATATCCACATTTATCTCACCTCTATCTGAAGACCGCAAGTGAATCCGTAACTGGTCATAAAGTGCAATGTTACGAGCAGAAAGTACCTAACGTTTTTACTGATTTATTGTGTATTTGGTTTGAATCCACTATACAAACAGCGCTTTTGCCATAGTTATACGCTTCGTGGTGCAGACCTGTTTTTTTGTGTTCGGCTGTTTACATACGCCTCATTTTCTTGATGTTGTCCGTTAACAGGTCACCTTGAGGGGTCAGTTTTGTGTTTATTGGATAGCGTGGACCTTGGACTGAGGTCCGCTCAGAACAAGAAGACGTCGCAGCTCGACGATTTGACCAACACATCCACTCTTCATTCCGATACCTTTGATGAGACTCCACCTTCTTTGGCTTTGGAACCGTCACGTTTCAGCTCAGCCACCGAATCTGCTGGGTTCGGTTGGCTGCGGGGTACCAGTCAGTCTAATTCATCTTATCCGTTCAACGCCTACTACGCAATTCACGACACAGGAGTTCACATGATCCGACTTCCTTGGTTGCAAAACCTAACCACCTGGTGCCAAAATTTTTTTGACATTTCGTTATCCTCATTAGAAAATGATGTTCATGGAGGTTAGTGAGCTGTCCCACGAATGTCCTTAATTTGTCACTCGATATTGCTCCTTAGCGCACTTACACCATGCTACCCGTGTGACATTGATCGCACGAATTTTGATCTGCGGTAACACCTTTTTGGGAGATATGTGGCAATTGACTTCTTTACTTATCATTGCCATGTTATCACATGCGCTTGGTTGTGGTGAAGTGATATAGCGTCTGCTTTAGTAACCCAGTCCCGGGTTCCAGTCTGTGTAAGTACGGGCAACGTCGTAGTGCCCCTAGTCAGCTCGCAACTGTTAGTAGTCGCGTGGCAGCGAAGTGTCCGTACGACGCAACGATGTACTGCTGATTCCATGTAATCGCATGCAGATGGGAGTCGCACTGACCATTCACAGTCGTTCCGACGCACCGGTTTCGTGAGACTGGATGGATCACTACAGGCGCCGGCTTCCTACAGATTTCATTCTGCCACTCTGACTCCGGTTCCCCGTCGATCCCTATCTGATGAAAGTTTTTCATATTCCGATTACGATGTACGCGGTCTCACAGTTGGCACCAATGTTTCCATGGTGTGAATAATCCGAGCAACCGGGACTCCTCTTATAATAATAATAATAATAATAATAATAATAATAATAGTGTGTACTCTCGGGTTCATGAGACGCTCCTTTCGACGTGCTCAATTTATGTTGCTACTTTCTCTGCTTTCTTTCCTTTTGGCATGTTAATTAAGGAATTCTTTGCAAGCCTTTCTGGATAAGACATATCCCGTTAACTTGTTGTACTATCATTACGCTTTACCTTACTGCTAGCGGGAAATCTAGGGGATTCTGGTGCCCTTCGCGTCATTTGTACTCACTTGAGGCCATCATTCAAATCTATGGAGTTCTAACGAAAGTTCCCGCACGTTATAGAATCTGCTTCGGATGGCGCGCCTCCGCTAACTCCCTCTCCAATCGGGTACGTAGTTCGTTTTGGCAATTAAGTCATTGACTGTTGCCCTTTGATCATCAGTCACTTTGTCTGAACGTGCTGCCATCAGGTTAGGGACTTGGCTAGTTTTCAGACTAAGGCTTTTGAGTAACAAATGTGCTTGTTCCCGCGCGAAGCGAGCGTTAGCACCTCCGATTATGACCTTTCCATCGGACCAGTGTGCTTCATCCTTTTTGCTGTAAGCATTGGCTGGCGGTAAAATGAAAGAAACAATGTCATGAGAGATTGATAAATCTGCTACCTTTAGAGAATCCATGGTTCTCTTCACTCTGCAGTAAACATTTTGACTTCCCTATCTCCGCTGCGGCCGTGTATACTGGAATATACGGCTAAGCTATCAACTGCTGTAGCTCGTTCTTTCATTGCACTTGCCATCTTTACCGTTGCAACACTCCCCACAAACTTCACCTCCCATCGCTAGTGTAACAGTTCACTAGGATACAGTCGTTTAAAGCGCATGGACCTATTGTCCTCAAGGAATGTGCCAGTGTCTTAGCACAGCCTTTTTCTGAACTTTACATTATGCGCCTACATCAGCGCAACATAGCCGACTGCTGGAGAAGCGCCCGCATTACACCTGTGCCGAAAAAGGAACCTGTAAGTATCGGCCAATTGCTTGTACGTCTCTGGCTCTTAAGACATTAGAACGAATCATACTTGACAGAACGCTTGTCCAAACCTACTCCAATGATCCTTTTCAGTTCGCCTATCACAGTTCAAGGTCTACTTTGGATGCATTACGCTGTCTTGTACACTCCGTGCTTCATCACTCGATAGAAAAAAAACAAACCCACGCGGATCTGCTTCCTAGATTATAGCAACACTTTCGGTTGTGTAAACCGCGAGCTGTTATTACACGATCTGCTAGTTTCCAGAGTACAACTTTCATTTGTATCTCTTCTTATGGACTATTCTGCCCATCGTATGCAGTTTACCAAGATTGACTTAGCACAAATGCAAGTGTTCTTCAGAAAGCTATTTTGTTCCCATTCCTATTTCCACCTACATTAACTTCATTCCCGCTCCTAAAGAATACATCCTACTAAACTATGCTGATGGCGTGATCCGTGGTGTACACAATCACACCACAGATTCATCTGCCAACCTGCAATGCTTCTTGGACAACCTTGCCTCCTGGTCCAAAACTGGCGGTCTTTCACTCAACACATCAGTGTAAAGATGTTTCTTTCTCGCTTGTTATCAACAGCTTGGACGCACACGCCGCATCTTAGTATTTGTAGTGTAAGTCTAAACTTCCGTACAGTAGTGAAATATCTCAGAGTTAAACTAAGCGGGAATCTCACGTTGTCACATCACGTGAATGAAACATTCACTAAACTCAGGAGATTAGCATTCTACGTCTCCCGACTTAGGTCATCATCCGTGCCTCGTCACTTAGTTCTACGGTTTGTCACAGCTTGCTTAATACCGCACTGGGCGTATTGCTCACCTGTGATATTTCCCGAACTCTTTAACCGGCAATTCAACGCGATCAACAGGACGCTGAAACATGTTCAATGCAGCGGAATTTCTATGCTAGTGTTTATTAACAACATTCTGTCCAATCATGTTTGCTCGTGCGAAAAACTGACGTCCAAGATACTGAGGCCAGTCACCCTCTCCATTGTAGATTGTCGGGATGTATCTCAACTTCTACGACCAGACAAACGTACAGAGCCATTTATGCCCACACACAGGCTTACGGTCTGTCGGTTGTCCCCTGTTTGTCACGTTTTTTGTGGGATCAAGATGTAGTCAAACGAGACCTTATTGCCAGACCGAATCGATGCTATCACCACTGCCACATTTTTAAACTGATGGCGCGCCATATACATATGTCGTATTTTTATTTGATTTTATTTGTGTCCTTAGCGGGTGTGTTGTAGGTGAATATTCACTCTTCATGGATGCATAATGCGCATTCTTCACTTGACTTGACTTAGCCTCACCATGAGGCACATTGGTGCGCTGGGCTCCGATGGTGCTATAACGTCTTAGTGATGTGGACAATGTTTCTTGCTTGACTACAGTCGCGCATCTTTTTTATTTTTCAGGCTCTTCAGCAAACGCTCATAATTTAGCCATAGATTTTCAGACCCTGGCCAAACTACTCCACTTCCGGAGGTTAAGCGAAATGTACTACTTGTGAGTAGTAGGATTTTAGTCGGAATTTCTAATGTGTTCATCCCAGCAGTTTACATGCTACATAGCTCACACAATACGGGAAAGCACCAGACGCGTTCCGCCCTATTGGGGCTCGTCAGTAGTTCTCATTCCCTGTCCCCTACTGGGGATCCAACTCATGACCGCTAGAGGCTGACGCCAACTAGCTAGCAGTTTAAGCCACTGTGCCATGGTGGACGGTAACTGGGATATATAATTTGCAAGCCTGCTGGGATATAACATGACCTGTATTCCACTGCCATGCAGGTTACTACCCTCGCAACGACAGTGGCTAGCCTCCAGGCCGTGGCTTCCTCACACTAGACGCTACGTCCATAACGTAGCCCCAAAAGGGGAAACGCGTCTGGTTCTTTTCCGGAGTGTAGCTGAACTAAATAGCTTGTGAGCTGCTGGGATGAACACATTAGAAGTTTATTACACCAATCTGTTTCCATTATTCTGTCCTCTCATAATAACCGACGCTTTCATTTATGGGACTATTAAACTTTTGCGTTCTTATGTTTGGATTTCATGACTCGATTTCTCCCTACTCGGTTGCTTTACACTCGCCAGTGCAATGGTAATCGCTGATTTCAACGCGACACTTCCTACTTCCTGACCTTTTTTGTCTAGCGGCTCGAGATTGGCATTCTGTTGTCATTCATTTGGTATGCTCTCTCGTCCCTCGCTCTTCTGATACCAAACCATCTCGGATTGATGCCATCAGGGACTTCCGTTTGGTAGGATTTTTCGAACTGCATCCACTTTCCTCCATGGTAACTTCTGAGCGACCAGTACTCAGTTCTACAACAGATCTGCTATTTGTCCGTTCTCCGGGCAAGTCCACTGCGATCGGGTCCGATTTTGTACGGGTGCTGCACATTCCCGCATCGACGAATACCTCTTTTCACTTGTCCACTAGCGAAGAAGTATCGGCAACTGAACGCGAAGATATCTCAGAGAAGGACAAGTGAGTTTCCGGTTTTTCTTGTCTGCCACAATGTTTATCTTCTGTGGTTCCCTTTTCGTACATCCTTCTTCTTACACAATCACTGTACCAGCCAGCTAGGAAAGTGAACACAGAGGATCTCAATGGCTTTTGTTTGGGATCATACCACATAGTCTATTAAAGAAAACAGGCAGTTGCACACAACTCGGTATCTATACCGCCATCAGATCGCACTCCTACTGATCAAAATATTCACTTACCATCAGACATATCTACACCACTCCAGGCACCTGCTCCATCCACCAAACTTGGTCAGAACACTTATCCCCACCAAGTAGACATTTCATGCATGTCGGCGGACTATGTACTAAGGGCAGTTGAGGAAGTGGCCCCGATATGGTGTCTACGTGCCGCGTAGAGATCATTACGTCCCATTGTAGGCTGCTATGTTTCATCATCGTTTCATGTTGGGTTTTCAATTACTGCTATGTTGCTTCAGTTGTATTACCTCGTGGGACCCCGGATGCCTGCTTTCTGCATTTCATATATATACATATATATATATATATATATATATATATATATATATATATATATATATATGGTTGGCGGCATCCGGTTTCGGATTTGCCTGTCACTGTCACCAGCCACAGGACTCCTGCGCCTACAGAAAGACATTGGGTGGCTTGCGCTGCACCACCCACGGCTCCATCCACACACCCCATATCCAGTGGAAACCCAAAGGAATAAGACCGGGAGGCATGTGGATGGGAGCCACGTTTCATCAACGGGGCTGGCCCACACTCCTTCACAGACAAACACAATCACGCTGTATTTGGGGCATCAAGCGCACACAAGGCGGTGGCTGGACCGTAGTCCGCCTCACACTGAGTGCATGGAACCACTCTTTGATCCTAACACGGCCACAAGGACCGTGCACCCCATCCCCTCCAGCAGCGACCATCTTTCTCCTGGAGCCAGTATCGGCGAGTTAGTGGATAATAGACAGGTAGGCACCTTGTCAGCGTACACATCAAGCACAGCCACATTGGGGATATCATGCAACAGCCAATCACGTGTGTGAAAGACAACAAATAAAACAAATCGAGTAATACAGAGGGAACGGCGACATAAATCTTAAATTAATGGGCATATAAAATAAGTTATCTACAAACGAATCCGAGATCAATTCACGAAAATGTTATCGAAATTAACTACAAATGGCTTAGGCAACTTGTGCAAGTTTATAGAAGATAGGTAGGCATTCATATGACAAAGAAACTCATTTGGACAAAATTAAGAACCCACCATCTGAAATAAGGGGATCCAGCATGCAAGCACACGGTTAGTAAATCGAATGCAGCGTACCTACAAACGCTTCACCAATTCTGTCTACGTTCTCTGCAGGACCCGTCGTCGTTTCGGTGTTGGCCCCGTGTTGCGCCGCTCATGGCTCACTAGGCCTGCCTGACTCAGGCACTCGCGACCGCGTGGGCCACAGCACCATGCGCTCGATGTCGATGGAGTACAACCCATCGGCGCTTGTCGCTTCCGCACTTGCCTCTTCTTCTGTGCATGTATGAGGTCTTTCTCCCGCACTTCGGCAACTGCCTTCCTGATCTGGTCGCGCCATGCACGCCAATCAATCGCCTTCGATTCTCATGACCTACAATCCAGATTGGAACGTGACGGACTCACTTTGATCATGTCCTGGTAACGTAGCTTTGGTTTCCCTACATGCTGCTTCCCATTACTCAGCTGACCGTATAAGAGTTGTTTCGGTATCCGCGTTGAATCCATACGGCTCACATGACCGAGCCATCTCAGGTGTCGCAGTAAAAGTATGCCGTCCACTGCATACATCCCACTTCGGCGCAACACTTCCGTGTCTGCAACTCTTACCCCATCCGATGCTCAGAATCCGTCGCAAACATTGTCGATGGAACCGCTCGAGATATCGCACATCCCGACGGTACATCGTCCACGTTTCGCTGCCGTATAGAAGAACGGACAGCACCATGGATTTGTACACCATCAGCTTCGTGCTAATGGTAAGCTGATGGTTGTTCCACACTCGGTACTCTAGCTTCCAGAATGCCGCCGCTGCCTTCGACACGCGGATACGCAGTTCACCGTCTAGCTGCTGATCAGTCGGCATCACGTTGCAGTCAAGTGCTCTAAATGATTGTGATCCCTGAATTTCATATATATATATATATATATATATATATATATATATATATATATATATATATATGGAATTCAGGGATCACAATCATTTAGAGCACTTGACTGCCAGGTGGCTTTGCTAGTTGCGGTGGTGGACTGCACCTCTGCAGCTGATCGCAATGATGCGTTTGACAACACAATATAGGGCCTTATGAAGGTGCAAAAGGGTAAACGAACTGGCGGTAGAATGCGAAAGGTAATTGAGTATACTCAAGCAACAATTTAAACGCTGGTTGTGGATCTTACTTTAAAAGCACGTAGGACTAGAGCCAAATACCGAACTTTCCTGTGAGTGTCTACAGGAAGCAGTCAATTCTTCTGAAACACCGGTTATTTTCATAATCTGTCACTTAAATATTTCCTCAAATACGGATTGTCCCCACGGGTTCTTCGCCCGAGATGATCTATCATTTGTGTGCAATAGGAAAAGGGAAGGTTGAGCGACTGAGATTGTGGTACACCAACACTTGTAACATAAGATAAATGGGATGACCTGCCGGTAAGCTATTAGTTTTTTGATGTGACTACAATTACTGAAACCTGGTTTCTTAAGGTGATACGATTGGTGAGTTACTGTCGGGCTATTCAGAATACAAAGTACGTAGACCCGGATACATGTCTGGGTATAGACCTGTACACCTAGTTCTCTTTGTTAACCTGCAATTTTTTAAGCGGGAAGCTCTTTTTATGAAAACAATAGACATCCAAGTTGTCTCATGCTTTCTGAAGCTTGGAGGTCAGTTAGAGACAATAATCTACTTTGAAGCGGGTTCTCACAGTTTCGGCATCGGATTGCTGGAATCCAATGCTCCACCAGAGTGAAGTAAGGGCAATGACTTCACTTAGTATCGAGTCACATCTGCCACGCCGCATTGTAGCTTTTTATTGGAAGAACTCTTATCAGACAAAAATCTATTGTGATGGTGGCTGAATCCTGGGGCGAAGGGAATTGTCTGCCTCAGTGCGATCGATCAGGCGCTCGGTCGGCTGGGTGGGTGAAGTTTTAAAAACACAGCTAATTGGACAGAACCTCAGAAGTGTGTATAGAACGCTAATGTGCTGAGTCGGTATGTTTTCATTCTCTTGACGTGGCCAGGAGACCCAACTACGCAACCTGGTGACAGAGGAAAAGAAGAACCCGATGAGCAATCAGTAGCTTTGTTTTGACTAGCATCCGTTCGTAGCGATGCCCGAAAACTGGCTCCTGTGGAGAACGAAGTGGATGAACTTCGACGCTGATCGAGTTGGATGAATATCCTATGCCATATTAGTCAGCCTTGTTCAGGTACTCCATCGGACATGATGCTTTGTGGATACTAGACGCCTGGAATTTCTGCGATCACGACAGAAGCGGATCTTTCAGAACCGCTCGAAAGCTTTGGTGATCATTGTGAAGGCCAGTTAAACCATTTCGCTCGTTGCTGTCGATCGACCAATGTTAGGTCACATGATATTGTAAATCCGCAGGAAGCACAAGAGATTTCATTAAATAACAAGCGGGATCACGACGAAGAGGGATGCGCTAACGCAAATCTGTCGACTCAACAGCAACTAGTTCAAGTGCAAGCTGATACTGGAACCACCGTACATTTGCAGCTCGACAAAATTTCCACTAATCGTCTGCAAGCCCCTCTCCGAAAACCTTCACGGCGGCGAAAGACGCTTCAAAACCACGAACCAAACAGCCTCATACTCTAGCTCATGGAGATGAAATATGGTTTAAACAGATACTTAGAGTTGAATAGAGTCGAAAGAGAAAAGCAGCTGAGGGTCGGAAAAGAAAGGCAAACTATCCAATGCGGCTGAAAAGGCGAAGGAGTGAACAGGCTTCACACTCGGACGAGAAGCCGCATCAGCAGAATAGACGAACTACGATCGCAGCCCAGGTTCGAAGGCTCTGCCGCAGTGGAAGGCAGTACGGAACCTGCAACATCAAAACAATGAAACAGTAAAAAGGAGAGGATGTGCTGGTGGCTGAAACCTGGGCGAAGGGAATCGTCTGCCTCAGTGCGATCGCTCAAGCGCTCGATCGAGTGTACATAACCTCAGAATGATGCATCAAACGTTAGTGTGCTGAGCCGGTGTGTTTTCTTTCTCTTGTCTCGGCTGGGAGGCCCAGGCACGCAACACCTACCACATCCCGGAGCACTGCCGTCGAACCATATGCCAGTGTACCACCCAGCTGGCACCAAGTAGCGATCGTTCGGCAAGCCAGCCAGTGATCATGCCGATAACCGCCAACCACCATACCGAGTTCTAATACAAACTCAGGCTATCTCTACCTGATGCGTCCAAACAAGGACGAAACATGTCTTGGAGTGCAGCGATGAGAGAGACCAACACCGAAACCCTCACTTCGGTCGGTGCTCGGAATTGCAGAGGTTTACTTCAAACACGACCGAGGCAACAATTGTGCTTACGTGTCTCATACCAAGACACACGGCAGGTGCTCCAACACCTGACAATTATGCTTCCTTATTTATCATTTATCATTACTCGTTTCTACTCGTTTCTATCTTCTCTATTTCCTCGAACGATCATTGGCATGGCAACTTGAGTCACTGCAACTGAGTCCTTCCCATGTGTGTGTTTGTGTGTTTGAATTCTGCATGACCAACTGAACTGAACTCAATTGGCCCTACTCTACAACCTAAATCATTAAACTCCGCAATGATGTCAACAAAAAACTGAATGGCTGTTGTTGCTGCGACCGGTACTGCCGATTGACAAGCCTAAGCACCAAACGTACGCACGGTCTGGGCGGTAAAATACAAGGGCGGTAGGCGGAATAATTTATAATGAATAAACCATGGTTCTATAAGCATTTGTAAACAAAGGTACAGACTTGACTTAAAAATAGGTGAATAGACTCGCAAACGGATGTAAAATCAGTGAAGTTGGAATGGAGGCTCTGTAAACGCAGCGCAATAATACAGAGGACTGTAAACGCTTGGACTCGACTTATAGTTAAAAGGCGGAGATGTTATCTTAAGGAAACTGTAAACATCCAAGTGAACGCAAACGTCCTTTACTTCGTTTTGGGATAATTATCAGTTACAATCGAACTCTGTCAATGTGAGCATTATCGTAGGATGAAGAAAATGCACGGCGTGTTGAAATGTTAAACCATAGTGGACTACTCATCAGTTGTCAGTACTATCATTCGGCTTCGTGAATTGTAATTCACAGCTATAATGAAGTGGGGCGAAATGGGACTCACCCTGTCTTGACGGGACCCGTTGCGCTTAGGCACCAGGTGCGAAACATGTTCGTACAACGCCGGGCAGCTAGTCACATTTCTTTGTGGTCAATCGTAGTACAGATTTAGAGATCCTAGACGCACATTCTTGAGTACGTGCTTTCCTCGTGAATTGCTCGTCCTTTGTCTCCTTAGTACTTGCGCCGTATAATTTGGTTGTAAACCTGCTTCTCCCGCCGTAACAGTTTAACTCGTGCGATTCGGTCTTCGCCCGCACTTCGCTCTATCAGATCTCTCATAATAACAAAGGGGTAGGCCACGCAAATTTTCGGCTGTTTATTTCTTACATCTATCAACTGTGACTTCAGGCTTTTGAAACTATCTTCACAATGCCGATAAAATAGTAGAATGGCTGCACCTTTCCACTTGCGCTTCCTGTTTTCACTTGTTGCAGACACGAAAAGTCAACGGTCTTGCCTTGCTCAAGATTTGCCATTCAAGTTAGGCGTTTACTTCGTCAAGAGGAATTGCACTTGCCTCTCATAACCGATTTGTCTCTACAACCCAGTCGTGCTCAAATGCAGGGTGTGCAATTTTTCCTCCAGGTTTGTCAACCTTTGTGCTAATTCTCGATTTCCATTCGTTTGTACTAGTTTATCGACAGCTGGTCATAGAATTGATACCATCACCTTACTCTTTCATGTGCATAGCTTATCTTTTATCACTTCAGCGTATCTGATCTTCGGTTGTCCTTTTTATGCTGCATTTTCTTCGTACGAATGCTGGCATGACTTATCCCGTTTTAACTACTATGCCATGATGTTGTGCAATTCGCTCAACATGTTTCTCTGTTGTCTACCGCGATCTATCTTCCTTGTTGACAGGGCATACACTTTGCTTGTCTACTTTTAAGGCGCCTACATATGGCCACATATTTTGCATGGAATGAGGGACGCCATCGAGTTCGTATCCAATGCATTGCAGTATCGTATTCCACGTAGTGCAACTATTCCCTGTTTCTGGTCACCGCTCTTAGTCGACACGACCGCCCACCTTTTTAAGTTCCCAGTACTTCGATAGAAAGTAGAATTCGTCTCCACTTGTCACTAATCCCCATACCCGTCCAGTCTTGTAATCGGGCCGTTTGACTCAGCTTTCTGACATGCCGTATTTGTACTTCCGCTTTTTACATTCCATGAAAATACCATTTTTCTTTGTAAAGGTGTAATTCATCTTTGGAAGTTTGTACACTTGTAATTTCCGCCGTAGGATATCACAAGTATTTTACCTTAATGCAAACTCAGGCTTTCCAGGTTTTTGGATTTACCACCCTTCTCAAATCAGCTATTCCCGCGCATCCATGACAACCAGTTGCTTACTCACATTTGGGAACTTATCAGTTTCACCGTCGACTCCAACTCTGATCAGCTGTCACCACTTCGATGGGCTGCTTTCAAAGCAACAGGTCTCCAGAATTCCCATTATACGTATGATGGTTTTCGGACCGGCAGATACTGTCAAAACTCTATTACTTTTTATCGGCATCAGCCTCGTTGTTTCTTTTAGTCCATCTGACACTTCGAACGTAGTGGCTTTTGCGCAAAAGAATTTATATTCAATGATTGGAGGGCCATTTTGGATTACACGTTGTGTGATTGGATTGTGACGCGCGTTCTCAATGTGTATCGCGATTCATGTTGAACTGAACCTTGGTCACTGCCAAGCGTTGCCTGTCGCGACCCGCTTGTCAAGTGAGTAGGTTTCGGCTACCATTCCAAGTCACGAGTTAGAGGCTTGATATCTCCACCTGATGAGATGAAATGACATCGAAACTCATCGTGGTTGTGCATTGTTTTCGGGCGCGCAACATCCAATTTTTATCTGCTTCGGTTATTGTCCCAATGATCGCAGTGACCAAGGTTCAATGTGAACCGCGGTCTTCATTGAGGTTGCGCGTCGCAGTCCAATCGCACATCGTGTAGTTCAAACTTGACCCTCTAATCAGTCATTCACCGTTAAGCGAAGTGTTTCCCGTCGTGACCAGGTAGCCAAAGGGTTAGTGGTTTCGGCTACTATTCCAATGCTTGCGGGTTCGAGGACTGCTATCTTCAACTGATGAAATAAAATGATATCGAAACGCGTCGTGGTTGTGCAGTGTTTTCGGGCTGACAGCAACCAATTTAAATTCAACTTTGACTTGTTGCAAATGACGGAATCTTTGCTTATCACCCGAATAGCTACTGCGTCTCCTCGTGCCGGCGTAAGCTACTCCAAATTCATTCATTGCTCGCTGCCATTAACTTTTTTTCAGCATCATCAGTTTGACATTTGAAACAGAAAGAGTTTAGCGTCAATTACGTGGATCTGATGTTAACGAAAACTTATGAGTCCATCTCTGTACGATTTACACGAAGCCACCATTAGCTTTCTTTGCAATCTTTTAACCAACTGCAAGGTTGGTCAGTTGATTTTTTGAGCGCCTGCAGCGCGATGAGGGGCTTAAGTTGGCGTTTTCGGCTCCTACTCTTGCAATGCAAAGTAGTTTCACGGATAAGCCTACATAAATTTACCGAAAATCAACAACTGCACGCGCTACTTCTATGTTAAGCGAGCTCTTTTTGTCCGTTAGATCAGTCCAAGAGCATTTTCGGAATATTCTAGCTTGGGATATGTTACGAATAGCTATAATATAGACTTGATTCAACTTTCTGTTTCGGCGATTCTCTATGGACCTCTCGTTGTTTGATACACAGATGTTGATGTATCACGCGCACCTACGCGTTATATACTATTTTTAGAATCGTGTTGAGGACATGTGGATGAACGTCTATACCATTTCTCAATTCATTGCATCATTAACGCAATGACTTCCATCCGTAGTGCAGCCGCTTACATCTAGGACAAAAACTACAATCCGATAGTTACCAAAATTGAATCCAACATGCTCTCGATGAGTCAGCTGTCCGATGGCCTAAAACGGACATCTCGTTTGCTCACGCAAGCCATCCGGGGTGGAAGCAGGGGCTTGCTCACGAACTGGCTCTAAATCCCAAATGTTAGGCGAAGTGAGCCCAGTTCTGAACGAACTCACACGGAGCAGCGAACGTGTCCGAAACACTGGATCGCGCCTCTGGCTTGATCGCGTGCGTTGTGAATGGAGTCGAAACAGTTTCACGAAGATGGTTTAAGTGAACAAACGAAATGTCCGTTTTGGGGCGAGCGGAGAGTTGACTCACTGAAGGCGTCAGGGAGGAAATTCTCGTGGCTGTCGGATTACAATTGTTGCCCTACGGATGCAAGCTTCCGTACTACGTATGTAAACCATTGCGTTAAGGATGCAATCAATCGTGACGAATAATGTTCAACGAGACATTCTTCGACATAACTATGAACTACTACTGATACCATAAACCGGTCGCTACCGACACTTTACCGCTCCCATCTCAGATCTTTTACATATTCCACCCACTTTAAGATTTCCATCTAAGTGTTTCTTGCCTCGCAGTAAAAACACAACGTACACATCACGTTTTCATCTTTCTACCCACTAACTAGAGAAGAGGAACACCTCAGCTGTTGTGCCGCAATACAGTTTAATTTTGTCCATGTGAAAAAGAAAGGGAAAACAGCACATGTAAAAGTGCAAATTAGCATTATGTTTTGTTTTATGACGTTTATTGATATCACGCGGGGGGCAGGATAACGAAACACCAACACCATCGTGCTCGATTCCCGTCCGTGTCAACAAGTACATCCAACCCCAACGTGTTCATCATCTTTCTCATCCGAACCAGAAAGTCGAGAACCGAAACCAACTTCGAAGTGAGGGACTTTATTCCTTTTGACCACCTCATCAGTTGATGTCATCCCCTCCCGTTCTTCCATCCAGACCACGATCACGCAAACAACGCACGTCGTGGGAATCCATGTGCTGGCATGCACAACAGATAATCTAGCCGTCGGAGTCTGTTGTGTCAAATAACGATGCAGAGCGGTTCACTTGATCCGGCGCAATTTAAGTATAGTTCTTGACCCATCCAAATACCCTGCATTGTTTTGTAAGACAGCTACCGTATCTCATCTTAGTTTTGCATCGCATCTCTGTTGTTGTTGTTGTTTTCGTTCATATCATAACTATCGAGAATAAATCTCCATGCCTCATTCTGCAGACGATCAAGCTACTTCGTTCGGCCTCCCTGGACCGCCTCACGCTGGCGCGGAAGTTCGTCGAACAGTATACACAGAGGCTGTCAAATCTGTTACCGGCACAATACAAGGATGCCTGTACGTTGGCTTCCCTTCGTCAGCATCTCCAGCAAAAGGCAGAGGAGCTCACAGAGCGACATGCGGTAGTCTTACAGCGGCAGGTGATGTTAGACAAACGGGTAGCTGCGTTGACTTGTCGTCTTGCCAGTAAGCAACCGCTACACACTTACCCGCTACCTTTACTCAACACCCAAGCTGTTTTTTTTGTTTACTTAGTACTTTCTCTTACTCAGTGCATCGGATAACAAATTCTGGACTGGAACTTATATCCGCCTCACTATATTTGTATTAGCAGGTCCTTATGAAGTCAGGCTTAACTAGTGCTTAGTGGACGAGTCAGAGAGACGGAATATAAACGCGGCATTGTATTTTTTGGAAGTTAGCCTACACTGTCACTCTTGTTTACACCCGCGCTCATCTGTATGTGGTATGCTTAAAACAGTACAATCACATGGGAGTATTAGGACGGTGAGAAAACACAGTTAACATGCCATCGTTAGAACGATCAAACTTAACTAAACGCATTCCGAACATACTTTAGAGTATTGGTCCGTAATGTCATTTACGCAGCGATGATCGTGCGCAATCACGGTTTGCCAACACAAACTACTAGACCAGCCGAATCAACCGTAAAGTGCAGTCGGCTCGCCACCTCTCATATTGTGGAAATGGAACGTTCGCATACAGTGCCCGAGCCGATTCATAGCGGGACAGTGGATAGTCACCTGAATTCGCTCAGATCTCTCTAATGCTGTACACCCCACAACCGACTTCCTTCTTGTTTGCGAACTGAATCTGGACAGTAGTCGTTTTCTAGCAGACCCATGGTCACTAGTTCAATGGGCTTCAAGATCGAGGTTACCTTTACCTGAAGGGTCCGAGTGGAGTAGTACAGTGTTTAAAGCGAGCATCACTGCCTACGTTGCCTCGGATGTGGTTCATTGATGTACATGGCGGAAGATCACTTCTAAATGAGGTTTCATGATAGCGTCCCAATCAAAATACAGTGGGCACTCCAAGATTGGAATCTTTTTGCTCGACCGCTTCATTCGCATGGCCATGCGCTTTGTACTCCAACGGGTGGGGGATATAACTTTATGTGCATTTTACCAATTCAAATAACAGTGTCGAACTCTGCAAGGATGCAGTCACTTTTCCCATTTTCCATTTCCATTTTTCCATTTGGATATAAAAGCATTTGTGGTGACAGTGAGTCACTAACATAATTTTTTTTGGAATTAATGATCACTCACAGGGATTGCTTATCCTTTGTTACTTGTGGGAATCGTCTTCATTAATCGCCTTATCTCAAAGCCCGGCTAGCTACTATGCATTCGGTTTAACCAATAGAATCGGTTACTCCATATCATTCTTGTCCCCATTAGTGATTGTTCATCGTCTTTCCAGGAACCAACCATGAGGCTGATCGTACTTCGAAACCTCCGCGACCAGGCCAAATCATAACGGGTTGAGGCTGTTTGTGTGCCTCTTCGACCAGTTGATTTACTCTGGTTGATGTTCTCAGCCCCTCGAGAGCTATTCCAACCAGATTGTTCAATGATTAGAGGTCAGATAAATTCAGACTCTTGGTCCCTCAAGGTTGGAATATAAAAAGTGGTGGTGTCTATTTTTGTAAAACCTGGTAGTTGCCATCTCCCTGCTACTTTGCAGTTGGGATTTGAGCCAGTCTGGTTAACCACCCTAGTCGTTCTGCTGTTTCGATTGCATCTTGTCTCTGCAAGCGTATATCGTGGAGCATCTAAGCTGAAATATTATTATTAACATTATTTAAAGCAGTTAGTTCCATTTAGGAATTTGAACAGTGCAGTAAGAAGATGAAAGTTGATAGTTGCATGCATTTCGGATTGTCTCTTCAGTACCATTAACAATAACCCATTTGTAACTATGTGACTAACTGGGTGTTACCAAACAAGCTTGAGGTGCAAAATGAATGACAGAACTCCTACTCCTATATCCATGGCAGCCTTAGGCTCACAAATAATTGTTTTTAGCTGGCTTCATCCGGCTTATTATCACAGCCTCGGTGAAACGAAGGAAGCGGGGATTAGAGTGCCTTAACTTAATTTGAATGCTGCTCCCAGCTGTATCCGGTGATGCGTGACCAGTAGGTGTCTATCTATTGAGGAAACTGGCGACCTGCGCCAGCACGAGGACTCAGGTGGGCAGAGATACTGGTCAATTTCACGTTGAACCCACCTTGGTACCTGTTCCTTCATTCGGGAAGTCAAAGACCGATCAGTTCTGCCTATGTAGCTGGATCCGCAGTCACACACGAGTTGGTATATGCGCTGTGAATTGCTAATGGTGCTGAAGAGACAATACAAAATGCACGCATTTGGCACCTTTCGTCTTCTTACCGCATTGTTCAAATTATTATTATTATTATTATCCTTGATAGTGTTATTGCTATTGTCTAATCCCGTGTACAACCATGACTACCTCGTCAAACTTCATCCGTGTTCTGCCGGGGGCATCGAGCAGCTTCAGTAGTGTCGCTGTACATGCTTCATACGACAGAGCGGAGCAGCGAACTTATGCAACTGCTATGTTTCCCTTCGTTTTCCACCTATTCCTTCTACACGTCTCTCAACCACCAGTGCTATCCTTCTTTCTATACTCCCCTTAGTCGATCTCGCTATGGTGGTCCGGACTCTTGTTCCCCCACCATTTATGGATGGTGGTGAGGTCATCGAGGAAACTCTTACCCACTTGTTCGAACTTGCATGGGAATAAGAAACGGTCCTAACCATATGGGGGAATTAATCGTACTACCAATATATACGAATGGTAGTCGCATCACTCGAAATATCTGCTCGGAAAGCTGTTCCCATGAAACGATGAGATTTTCGTGCCCTGTACTCGAACGCTTCAAGCTGCATCATGGTCTACATTGACTTGTCAGATCTCTTTTCGATAGCAGACAGTATTTGCGGGTTGTCTCATTCCGTTTTGTTCAATTTTGTCTTGGATTCCACCATGAGGTGTACCCTTGCCCTCTCTCACGACACAGGTGAACAATGAACAACTAATTTATATACGTTAAGATGCGTTGCTTTACAAGTCCCATTAGATAGTTGGTGGGGATATCGAAATAACATTAATGATAATAATGATATTAAAACACTGGTACTTAAATATGAACTAAGGACTTATCGTTTGCTCCTCCGTAGTTCTGCAATCCGCTTATATTCAAAGCACCCGCAGTTAACATCAACTAATTCCATTGTAAACTCCAGATGTAGGATCGAGACATAGCGCTAAGTGACAAAGTGTAAATGGATGAGTGCGTTATCCAACCGTCTTTTAAATACTCTTAATGTTGGTGCAGAGACGGTCGATTCTTGACGAGCATTCCACGGAAACAGACTCGAAAAAGAAATTTCTGCGACACTCCAGGCGGCTATACTGTACAGAGTTTCAATGAGTGGCCTCTCAGTGTTGTATTAGTGCTGAGTTGCAGTAAAAGGCGGCACACATGATGTGGTTCTCGCGGAATCAATTATGCCATAATCAAGTCGCCTCGTGGTGTACGATAGGTTCCGCTGAATACTCCAAATCGTTGCAGCCTCTCTTGGTATGAAAGATTGCGCATTCCAATTACGTTCTTAGATGCCCGATTTTGTGGCTGCTCCAGTACATTAAGGTCCTGTTTCAACCATGGATGCCAGGCTTGGAATGAGTATTCAACATGGGGACGAACATATGCACTGAGCGTTTGTCGAAATATGGAGCCGTTTATTTGTCCAAACCCCCGTCGCAACAGCCCAACATGTTGGTTTCCAGTCATTTTGAACCAGAACACCCAAATCACATTTGACAGTTGATTATTGCAGTACATTCGTTCCTATCCGCGATGTACCTTGTGTTCGACTCGAAAATTTTACCCGATATGATTGTCATCTGTCACCGGTGGCGTGTTTGCTGTCATCTCTTAGGAAGATTGCATGTTTTAAATGGGGCTAGTGCTGAGTTATCTGTGGTCTTAAGGCTGACTACCCTGCGGGGCAGTGAAAATACTAAGTAGCCTGTCTCGTTGACATCTCGATAGCCAGTCATTTGAGACTGTTTATTGTTGAGTGAATATTTGTTCGGAACATTTATGCTTTACACCATGTCCTGCTTTTCTTCCTCTCATTATTCCTCCGGTAGATCATTATGGTTATAGACCAGCAAAGCATTAATTCTATTTGCTACTAAACTGATGTTGATACTGATAGATTGATAGGATACAGGTATATGGGCAGATTTGATTTTTTACATATTTTTCGTCTTCTATTTATTCATCATCATCTCCTGTGATCCACTCGCGTTTTGAGCTTTGCTATCTGGATAAGATCCCGCGCTTTATAGGTCCATGTACGTGGTACATCCACTATTTCATCGGCTAATGGTGTAAGCCAGCGTGACTTGGGGGGTTTGTCGGACTGACCGTGATGTTTGTACATTGCAACACTTGTTATCAGTCTGGACTGCAATTGACCCTGGGGTAAACTACGATCAGCTCGATCAATGTGGTTGCATCCAAATTAAATAAATAATGTCCTTTTCGCCCCCAACACTATTCCACGGTCGATTTGGCCGTTGTTTGAGCCTTTCAGCTATGCGCAGGTGACCTCGGCTCCTAAGGTACGACAGAGTGCACTGCCTGTTCACTCCCATATACCACTGACCATCATGGACAACACTTGCCGCTGCAAATTTAGACTCATAATTAAGTTTCTCAAGTAGCCGTTGTATGTGTGTGACAGCGCTGATCCTCATCGACTGATTCTTTTGTACCCATTTGTTCATCGACCGAGGAGTCTTTGCAACTCATAGTTCACTTAGCAGTCCTTTCCATCTTTTCCCGGTGAGCTCGACTGGCGCGAACCAAAATGTGTTAGTAACGTACGGTCCGTGTATTGTGGTAAATTGCTTAGTATGCATGCGTTTTGCGCATGCCTTATCTCGACCGCCTCTGTGCGACACTGACAATAGCACATTCCTAGTGTCAGTCAGCAGCACCTTGGCCATGTATTAAACTGGTTTCCATTCTTAACTCAACAGAGGGTCAATATTCTCGCCTACGCCACATGAGTGAAATCGCGCTCGTGCACTTTTCTTGACTTTATAACAGGGTACCTGATGTAGCAAACGTTAGGCTGGACGCTGAGGTGAACTGCTCCATTTATGCCCCTGGCTTGTCACTTAAATCCTGTGGATCACATCGGCCTTCTAACTCGTTTCTCTCTGATCATTTCCCTGACTTTTCCCGGCCTCCTAATTTCGATCTTTCTGCGGTGCGTCTTTGAAATGAGAAATATGGTCTCATCAGAGGATTGACCTTCTGACATATGCGCTCTCCCAGAGCGTGCTCGCTTTGTTATGCGCGAACGTGAGGCTTGTTCCACATTGAGGTGTGTTCAATCTAAAATTTCAAGTGTGCTTTCTCTTTTCCCCGCTGTTTTCATCCATAGGTCTTGCGGACGGTCCATCAAAGGCCGATGTTGCTATGCGCGACGAGTTGGAACACTTACAAGCTCGGTTAAAAAAAGGCTTACGCAACTGGTTTGATAATATCAAAACGAAGAGGTTGACATTGGATAAACGCTACAAGGAACTAGAACGACACCGTTTCACTACTTGCCGTGGTCTCATGCTGGATAACGCAGTCGGTGTGGAAATCGATCATACGCAATGGAAACGTATGTCGGACACACTAAAACGGAGCACCGTTCAGATCAAAGAATTGGTGAATGATGTAAAAATGCTCAACTCCTAAGCTATCCCCTCTTGTACAGTGTCTGAACGTATTTGTGCAAAGTGCACTGCTAGTTTCTGCTCTTGTTTTTTATATGACATCACGGTCATGCTTTCGGAACTGGCATCAAACTGTTATGTACCATTTCTAGGGTGTACGACCGGTTGACAATTTCGAATAAGTAGTCCCCCGGATTTCGATGGAGTATCTGCATCTAATCTGTGTCTGACCTTAAAATAACATAAAAATGTGTATTCTAGATGTTACATGAAGCACACAAAGAAGACCTTATGCACAAGAACATATGCAACTATTACAATTTGATCAAAAATTAGTCTTGGCATAGTGATTGAGTAGATTCGTGAGTTCCAAAACATGAGATGCGGTTTTGATATCTTCGCTATCACAAGCTGTTTCAGTGTTGTAATAACAAATTGTTTTGTGAATGCGAAGGTGTCGATAAGCACTAATGATGATGTAGATTTTTATCGCAAACTAATAGTGTTTCAGACACTCAAATTGTTTTGCTCTCCAATCGATTGCTTGCGCAGTTATTCGCAGTCACCTGTCGTCCATTTTCCGTTCATTGGTCATCTGTTATGGAATTTTTGGTGTAGTTCGTCACAGTCCCGTCTCAGTCGCACAGGTTTCCCCACGTCTAGAAAAGCACCAGACACCTGTGTCTACATTTCGGGTCTCGTCAGGAGTGCCCGTTTCTCCGTCTCTTGCCGTGTTTCGGCCCCATGACCTCCGGGTGCCAGCTGCTTATGCCATTAAGGCACGGGTGACGGCGGCGGACCTGCATGACTGACACTTGACTACGATATATCGTAGTCCAGTGTCAGTCACGCAGGCTGTATGCGTTATGGGGTCAGATCAACGCGATTCCTCCGGATCTCAAAATTTGCCAAATGACTTGAGCACGGGTTTGATTCTCCACAGCGGCAAGTCGCTCTGAAGAATAAGACTCATAACATTCGTGCCGCGTGCGTCACGCTAAAAGCCTGGTTCCGTTATGTGCCGCTATCTATACTGATGCTGATTTCGATTCTGGCTTATTTGGAGCTGGCGTATTTAAACAGATGCCAGGTGCCACTAATCGAATGCCGTAATTATGTAGGAGTTACTTATCATCTCGTTGTAAGCCGTCCTTCGTAGGACTTTGCGTGTGGGATGCTAATCAAACGGTGTGCTTACGTGGTCCACGCAATTTCTACTGTCACTTCGGCCGATGTACCATACCTATGATGCATGTGAATTCTTCGTAGGCAAAGGATGAACTGTCTTTTAAGGTCCAGATCGGACTTTGAATTCTTCTTTAAAATAAATTGTTTATTTGCGGACGTCATATCTTTATTCCGCAACACTCACTACTCTCGTGTATGATTTCACGGTTGTGTTTCAAACACTGGCATTTTTAAAAATTTACGTTCTTACTTTGTGCAATTTAATGTGAACCGCGGTCTACACTGAGACCCAGTGTTACATACATTCAACTAACGAGTATTTCCAATTACCTTCCAATCAGTCATTAGCCGTTTTGCGAAGCGTTACCCGTCGTGAATCGGTGTCTAATGGGGTGAAGATTTCATATAATACCCCATTTGCACCAGTTTGATGCATGCAATCTCTACTGTTGCGAACCGACAGGTTCGAAATTCTACGTGGATTGCAGTGTTTTCCGGTGAACTGCACCCAATATTCATCTGCTTCATCACTCACGGTCCTCGTGATCGAATCGACCAAGCTTTATCCTAATGCGATTCGCGGCCCATGAGCATCGCGATGAAACTGGACCTTAACGTGGTGTGATGGTTTGCGTGCTCCAGTGATCCATTGCGCTATGCTGGTGGTTCTTTTGCACCTTCAGAACCACTCATACCAGATTGGTCAATCGTTAGAGGCCTGACAAACTCAGTCTCCTGACCCTCCAGGTTGTGAATTGGAGTGAGGATGACTCCTTACTCCAAAAAACGGACTATCTGTAGTTCAGTGTCATAACTCCACTGCCCTGTGGTCAGGTTTTTGAACGAAAGGCCTTAGTTGAGAATTCTAATCCCTGTCTAGGCCTTGTCATCTTGACAGCATCCAGTCCACGTAATTCAGTACAACGACTTTCCCTTTAAACAATCTCATGATCCACCAACGTATTTCCGGCAAATTCATGCATGGCCCTAGATCTTGGCATTACCTAAAATCGTCTAGATTAGACAAATGTCCTGGCGTAATATTGAAACAGTAAACATGTTAAGCGCAAAAGTTGATCGAAACCGCTCGTGGATGTGTGAGTGCACCTCGTTAGTGAGATATTTTGTGATATTGTGTCCGCATCTAAGTGTCGCACAGTTTAAGAGATCCTCTAATTCTACACACGCACACACAAGTCGGATATGTCAACTTTGGTGAGCCCCAGTGCCAGAAAGTGCTTGGCGGACGCTCGGATATATGACCCCGGTTGTTGACGATTGCGCATGACATTTAATGCCGTAGGAAATTCCGAGAACACAGATCGGGTTGTGGCATCCACATGTGCACCTACGGCGTATTTGTTGACTTGGTAGCTACGGGTCATTCTGTAGGTATCGCATATCACCATCTCCATTTTGTGTGCTGTGGAGTTCTTGATGCCGGTTAAATCCGGCTTGGTGTACGTTGATCCCGCTGGGGTGCGAGGCTTGTGGATGATTTTGACCCCTTTGCGACGAAGATTGTTGGTTGGTTGCTTCACCATATCGATGTGCCTCTTACAACGAGCGTCGT
Source organism: Dicrocoelium dendriticum (assembly GCA_944474145.2). Taxonomy (NCBI): domain Eukaryota; kingdom Metazoa; phylum Platyhelminthes; class Trematoda; order Plagiorchiida; family Dicrocoeliidae; genus Dicrocoelium; species Dicrocoelium dendriticum. The sequence goes on from OX104067.1 coordinate 34,478,469, forward strand.
GGGTCACTACACAAGACTGCAAGACGTAGGAAAGTGTTCTTTGTCCGCATGCGTCCCCGCAGTGAATATCGGTTGCATTTAAGGGTAGTCATCTCCTTCAGCATCGGGATTTTGTCGACAGCACACTTGCTCAAAATTGGGATCCTCCGATATAGAGTCTCGGAAAAGTTCTCTCGGGGTTATTTATCCATTTGTGAGACGCTGGCGTCGTAATTAACCCACCAAGCAAATATCCGTCTACAGGTTGTAGTTATGAGTTCTTCCATGCTTCTTTCGCTTTGGGTGACTGTCCCCTACTTCGACTTAAAAAACTGGGTAGTATTTTGCCTACTATGAAATCATGGAACTACACTCGCTCACTATCCTAATAGATTTACTCTTCTGCTACTGCTACTATTACTTCTCAATCACACGCCAGCTACTTACCTACAATTCCTCTGTATCATCCTCCCCCGCTTTCGTCTGACTTCTCGTCGACGAACAGCATCGCGCTCTCTGATGAAATTGTCGCTATACCAACCACACAGCTCCAAACTGGGATAAGACAATCCTATGCTTTCTCCTCTCCGCTTCTTCAACCGAAAGCACAATTTAGTTTGGGAGCACTCAATTTGCATACCTAATATAGGTTAGAGAACAAGCCGGTCTCGCACGCACTCTGAAATCACTTTTCATAAATATCTGTTACTTATCTGAAACCCCACTTCACACTCCCAACTCCACCTACCAACTGTCTTCACCCATGCACCCATTTCCTTCTTCGCCTTCCTGGCGACGCCGAGTCCACTGCAGCTAAGCAAGCTGGTGTTTGGAATGCCCTTTGTTTCAGAGCTTAGACCGCCCTTCTTGAATGGATTCCCACTAACAGTCGCCTCTGCGCTTTGCGACTCCAAGGCTCGTACAAAGTTATCAGGCGTGGAGAAAACAAACGCGCTCTTTTTATTATCTCCGCCTATGCGCCCACTGATTGTAGCCCGCATGCAGTCAAAGAACTATTCTATCAAAACCTTGATCTGCTTCTAAGGGCCACGAAAATGGGCATCCTTGTTATGACAGGGGATTTCAACGCGCGTGTTGGTCGTTTACTGCCAAGCGAACGTCACCTCGGAGGTCCGCATGGATACGATATCGTTCGCTCGGATAATGGAGAAAGGCTTCTCAGTCTCTGCTCCGACCACCAACTGTGCCTATCCAACCTGAACTTTCACCACCTAAGACGTCATTATGGTACCTGGCGTGCTTCATCATCACAACATTGGTCGCAGATTGGCCACATCGCCATAAGTCGCCTGTGGCGTGGCAGTGTTCGAGACTCCACACCCAGGTCAAATTGCATCGAATCTGATCATGCGGTGGTACGTGCGACTGTGTACATGCGCTTCGGTGGCTCACCAAAGATTAGGAAATCTCGTCTAGACGTCGGTAAATTAGAAGCCTCAGTTGCTAAAGTGGAATATCCACGGATGCTCCGTGACAATCTCACTACTTTCCCTTATCTGAACGTTGGTCAGCATTGGCTACGTTTACAACAGGTCATGTTTTCTGCGGGTCTGTCTACCTGTGGTGTTGTTTGTTCAACAGCTAAAAGTTGGAGCTCGGCGACATTGTTGGATCTGATTTTCCGTCGGCGGTCTATTCCCGACAGTGTGGAGGGCGTTGAACTCCGACGAATCATTTCTCAATAATTAAAAACATGTCTTCGCTGCGATCGTGAATTCTGAAATTCCAATGGAGCCACGAAAATGGAAGCTGCTCCGCTGTTTTAAACACTTGAGGATTGTTTTATCTCGTCAGATCCACTAGATGCAACTCACATGCCATCAGTAAGACAATCTGCGCGTTTGACGGTACGAGGATCACTATCCTGCGCAAGCGCCTGGATCACTGGGCAAAGCACTGCTCTTCAGTTAAATTATCCAATTCATCCACCCATGACATCTTTGCTATCATATGGTGCATGACCCGTGTGCACTAATCCTTCCACTGAAGCTGAGATTCGGAGAGCAATACAGACTGAAACGATACAAAGCTCCAGGCCTTCCCAACCTTCTTCCGGACCTATTCAAAGGTGGAGGGAATAAAGTTGTTAGCGAACTGCTCTAGCTTTTCACAGTAGTGTTGCTTGACAAGAGGGTTCCCAATCCTTGAAGTGAATCTATTGTGGTCCCGAGTTACAAGCTAGGCTCTCGCAACAATTGCACCAATTGCCGAGAAATCTCACGTATACCGGTCATGTCTAAAGTTTTCGTGTGCATATCGCTCCACAGGCTTTCAGCTACTCGCGAGATTTTGTCTCGCAAGGGACAAGCTGGTTTTCGTACCGGTAGAAGTTACATTGACCAGATCTTCATGCTGCATCGATTTCTTGAGCATTGTCGCGTCCACCGAAGACCAACAATGGTGGTGTTTTTGAACATCCATGCAGCCTTTGACTCCATAGATAGCACATCTTTGCAACTATCTTCTGATGAGCTGCGTACCTGACAAATTTGTCACAATCCTGAAAGAACACCATCGTCACACATCAGGCAGAGTTAAAGCTTGTGGATAGCTTTCTTCGTCGTTTACTGTTACCAGCGGAGTACGCCAAGGTTTCCCTATCTCACCATTCTTATTTAACCTCGCGATCGATAATGCTATCCACCGCGCTCTGGAGGGAGCCGAGAGCGGCGGCGTTGAGCTCCTCTCCGGGGACAGACTTACAGATCTGCATTATGCTGATGACATCATTTTGCTAGGGAACCACCCACAGGTCATCCAAAACGTTTTGAACGGCTTAGCGAGTGAGGCATCTAAGTATGGTTCGTATTTTTTCCCATTCAAAATTGGCGAGTGCCAGTGCCAAACTCACAATTGCAGGTGAGTGCCTAGAGCAAGTGAATCGCTTCTTTTATTTCGGGTAACGATGTTGGAGATGACATATCTCGGCAAGTCGCTAAATCTCGCCTGGTTTCACACTTGAGGCTCCGTCGCGACATCGGTCTAAGACTCAAAGGCAGAGTGTACAGTACCACTGGCCGTGCGGTCCTGCAGTACAGCTGCGATACCTGGATTGTTCTCGTGGAAGGGATGAAATGACTATCATCTTTCGACAACCGCTGCTTGCGAACGGTCGTTTGTGTGTGGTGGCAACACCATTTAAGCAACTCGGAAGTCAGAAGACGACTACTTAGAGCGAACAATCCCAGCCTCCAGGGCACTACTCTCGAATACCGTTAGCTATTTTTCGGTGACGTTTTGTGCATGTCAGCCAATCGACTTCCTCGCCGAGCATTATCTACAATTCCTGGACGTGGGTAGAAAAAATACTAGGATGGTCTACCGATGATGCGGAAAAGGGGCATCGAGAATGTCAGCCCATGTTTGGCATCACCAGGATCTGACAGATCTTGTGGACCGCGTGATGTAGACTCCAAATGAAAGTTTTGGTTCCTGTGGCTCACAATCGAAATCAGTGACGTCAGTGTGATTTCAACATTTCTTTTTCGTCCAAATTTCAATTTTAAACGAGAAAATATCAAAGCAGCCTATGTGAAACAGTAAAAAAGAAAGAAGAAACCCGTTTACCGTTGTTTGTTGAACAATTCTTTTTCCATACCATTACAACCATGGTTCTGCTGGCACATTTGTCTATTTTCAGGCTTGTGAGTAACTAAGTATGTATGTCATTTTGGTCAAAGACGACCTTATTCCCAGTGATCATGGGTCTCATAACGACGCGCTGGATGGTAGCCACTGAAGGTTCCCTTGTTGCCCAGTTGGTAATTGGGTGGCAGAGTGAAAGATGGCGTTCTAGGCGACCCTTCCGAAGCAATGCGATCATACTAGAAGGGCACGGAACACATACGTCATAATCTTCAATTGATGCTTGAAAGAAAGCGACGCAAATGTCCTTGGGGATTTGTAGCCACTTTCTTATACTTGCCCGGACCAGTCTATTCATCGATTTGTGGGTCTGTTGGTGTACCATCGCCAATGAGAGGCAATATTTATGACGTCGTAACAGATAGGTGCACACGATGTCCATGCACTTGTAGGGCTTGAGACGTTCCTTGCAGCTTTGTTTTGAGTTCGACGGGCGTTTGCCTTGCCAATGAAATGTCAGTCCAAGTAGCCGGGTTCCCTCGGATGGCTGGATCGAGGGGATTTTGAGGGAGTCACAGGCAACTGCGTAGTGTTCAAAATAGGCAGTTTTTTCTTTTACTGTCGACGGCGATATCCAGTTTATTGTCTATCCAAGAGGCTGTTGTATATCCTCCCTAAATCGATCTGCGTACGCAGCTGATGTCTTGCTACTGGGAAAATCCGCGGTATCGGACGATGTGCATCAAGGGCCATAATGAAGAGCAAGGAAGAAAGTGGACCTGCTTGACGGACTACGCGCTCTGGGTTAATTCTGAGACCGTTGACGTATGCGATTCCGGAGGCGTAGTAGGACGTTAGATAACGTAGAGGCTATGAGGTGTCGCTGAATTAGAAAGCTGCGCGAAGCATGGGAGATAGGGTCTAAGGTTTATGAAATGTCAAGAGAGCTAATGGATAAAGGGATATCGTTCATGTGTAAGTAATATTGTGGGAGCTTCATAGCAGCCATCTTTGCGAAGAAAACCAAACTGAAAGCGGTTAGGTGGGAATGCAGGAATCCAGTGAACGAATACAATTCGATGAGGAAGATTGGTGAGTACCGAAGTTGCGCAACTTGGGCGAGTCTTCGAAGCAGGAAGGGTTAGGAAATTTCGAAACAAACGTTACACGTATTGCGTTCATGTGAATAGGATAACGGCACAGGCTAATAAGCAATTTAAATATGACCTAGTTGCTCTTGTATTCATCCGACTGATGTCCTTCGGTGTGCCACCGTCTTTTTCGCGCGCAGATCCATCCATTTCTTGCAGTGCAGAAGTTATTTTGCGAGATCCCACTCAATCTCGATACGCTCGTGTAGTACCCGGTTATCATGTACTGGGTGTTGCGAGAGCACATCTTTCTAAAAGTCGTTGGAGCCGTTTAGTTGAGAACCCTAATCGTTCTCCTGTCTAGGTCTGGGCAACCTGACAGTATCTTGCCCACGCAATACAATGATTCTTTCCTCAAACAATTTCTTGATGCTTTGGCCATCGCATAGGATAGTCAACTGCGCCCTATCCTCTGCATCGAGCAGGGTGGATAGGGGTTTGGATGCTACTGCTCAAGCCTACCCATCTTCTTATTCCCCCTCTTACGCTTTTTCTCTTACCGTCCCGTTCCAGCTTCACTTACCCCCCTGTTTTCAACCCCTCAATTCTTGACCCTCATCCACCTTGCTTTGCTAGACTTTTACCTTCTAGTTTCAACTTACATTTGAATGCGGAGCGTCATTCCTGTCCTGTCAACAGGCCCATGTCAGTGCAAACATCCAACCCCAGTTCATTTGGAGCCCTCGATCATCCTTCAGATTGGCATGCCTCAATATACGCACATTGCTACAGATCCATCAACAGGCAGCACTTTCCAAACATTAGAGACCCTCTCGATCGATATCTGATGCTTATCGGAGACCCACCTGCAAGACTCGAGCTCAGTGCTCACTTTGCGATCCCCTTCATGTGACACCAGCAGCACTTAATCATTGCGCCTATCCGGTGTGGATTCAGTTTCGAGCGCTGGCCAAGCCGGTGTTGGTATTGCCCTGAGTCCCCGTGCTGAGGCTGCTCTGGTTGACTGGATTCCAATCAGTAGCTGGATGTGTGCGGTCCGATTGGCTGGCTCCTTCAAAACTTCGAGGTCACGCGTGTGACTAACAGGTGTCTATTCGTCATCGCTGCTTATGCACCCACAAACTCTAGCGATGATTCGGTAAAAGACGACTTCTATCGCCAGTTGAACGAGCTTCTTGGACACAGAAGCAGCTCGGCCACTGTTGTGCTGGCTGGGGATCTGGACGCTCAGATTGAAAGACTGTCCACTGATGCTCTGCATCTAGGCGGCCAACATGCTGTAGGTTCCCGAGATGATAACGGTGGGCGATTACTTCATTTGTATGAAGATGCTTACATATTTCTTCGGAGCACTAATTTCGGACACGGCACCTGCTGGAGGGTGACTTAGCGCCCATCAGCCTTGGACGCAAATCGGTCACATTGCGATAAGTTCCCGATGGAGAGACTGCGTCCAGAACTGTCGTTCGATTTGGAGCACATGTGTGGACACCGACCATGCACTTGTGTGTGCTGACTTGCTGAGCCGTTTTGGCGGATGCCCACGACGACATTGTGAGTGCGTTGACACCAGTCAACTGGCGAAGCCAGTTGTTCTGGATGCCTATCAAGGTACACTGTTATGCGAATTGGATAAAGGCTCAATGGATGCAACTGAAGGTCACTGGTCTCATATTCACCAGACCTTACTAGCAGCAGGAAAATCCTCATGTTGTATGTCTAATCACCAACATGGACATTGGGTCTCTTCACAGTCTCTGGAACTTATAGATGCTCGCAGGCATATTCCGGCTGGAAGCGAACACAATGAAACTCGCAAAGAGCTCCGGACAAAACTCTGTGCTAGCCTAAAGAGAGACGGCGAATGCTGGTGGTCTCATCGTGCAGTAGAGGTGCAAATGGCCGCTGCCCTTGGTAACCATCGAAAGTTATTCCGTCTGATACGGGAAACGGGCAGCAGGAGACCTGGTGTTAGTGAAACAATTTGTGACGAGGGTGGAAAGCCTATCCACAACTTATCAAAACGCTTAGAGCGTTGGGCTGAGTACTTTGAAAGGCGATTTTATCGCACGGATTTGTTAGATTTCTCGCCGGCCACTGATCTCCCTACTCCGTGGGCTGTCCCTTTGGATCCACCCTTTCGCTGAGAAGTCGAACGTAAGATCAGACTGTTGAAGTTGAACAAGGCCGCGGGACCAGATGACCTTCCTCTAGCCCTCTTATAATTCGGCGCATCTGCTCTTGTGGATGAATTATATGAATTACTAGTGAAACTGTATGAGCAAGAAACTGTCCCTGCCGACTGGAGCCGCTCCGTTATAGTTCCGATCTTCAAAGGAGGCTCGCGTTCAGAATGCGGCAACCATAGAGGAATCAGTCTAATCTCTATGATCTCCAAATTACTTGCCTTTGTAATCCTTCACAGACTGACTGACGATCGTGAAAGCGAGATTCGTGAGGAGCAAGCTGTGTTTCGTCGTGATCGTGGCTGCATTGACCAGACCTTCACCTTGCGTCAGTTGTTGGAGCACCGTCACATATATTGGCGGCCCACCGTAGTCATGTTCCTCGACATTAAATGTGCCTTCGATTCGGTTGACTGATGTGTCCTTTGGGACTGTCTACTCAGGATAGGTGTGCGCGAGTAATATGTAAAATATTATCCGTGCGCTGTACGCGCGTAGCACGGGCAGAGTGAGGGCTTACGGCAAACTGTCGCCGCGCTTCAATATCTCCAGTGGTGTGAGACATGGATGCCCGTTGTCACCTTTTCTCTTCAACTTTGCTATTGACGAACACATGGAGATTGCATTCACAGAACACGTCTCAGAAGGCGTGGTCTGCTCCACATCTTGACTTGGAGTATGCTGACGATATTGCTCTAATCTGTGACAGATCACAAACGTGCCAAGCGGCAATGGACAGTTTCGCACCAGCTGTCAGCTGCTTCGGGCTTTGGTTTGCACCCTCGAAGTGTAAAGCTTTACTTCAAGATTGGCCTGGAGCGCGTCCTTCGCTGACCCTTGGTGGGGATTAGCTAGAAGTCGTTCAAAATACAACTATCTGGAAATTTCTATCAGCGTTCTTGGGATCAAAGATGAAGTGACGAACCGTATAGCAAAAGTTTGAGGCGTTTTTGCTAACCTTCGCAACCTATTTCCTCGGCGGGACATCGCTCTCGCCCTGAACGTTAGAGTGTACATTGCAGTGGTACGCTCCACCCTACTGTACGGTTGTGAAACCTGGCCCTTTAGATCAGCGGACATACACAGGCTAGTTACGTACGACCACCGGTGTCTTCGCAATTTAGCACACATCTGGTGGGAACACCGAGTTAGCAACGAGTGTGTTCGACGCCTTGTTTATGGCACAGGAAAAGGAAATGAACCGCCCAGCACCGTTATTTCACGCACCAGGCTCCGATGGCTCGACCACGTGTTACGCATGCCAGCCCACCGACTCCCGCGACATGCGTTGTTTGCCCGCCGGGGGTGTGGATGGAAGAAGAGGAGGAGTAGCCAAGCGATGACTTGGTCGAAAGGAATGAACGTCCTCACTTCGGAGCTAGCCTCGGTTGGAGCGTTTCGGCTTCCATGTTGGGCTACGGAAGACGATGAACACGTTTGACTGGATAAACTTGCTGATATTGGCTAGAAGCGGACCTCAGTGGCGTTCGTGCTGTGATTTTTTTTTGTCCCGCCCTATCCTTTTTAGTCTCCTCCTCCAACGACGATCTCACTATTTAGCGTTATATAATTTTGCACATTACATTTTTTTGCTGCCTAGTGGCCGGCTGGTGGCTTACTGGAACGATGCCCATCAGTTGCCGGTAGCTCAGCTGGCTTTCACCTGTTGCATTTTATTCCTCTGGAATTCTCTACGGGTCGATTAGCCATCTGCAGAATAGGCATTGATAAATCAGCCTACCGCTTGCCCTTTCTTGCGTAGGCTGAGTGCGCGCCATCTATCCTATGGAGTTCGGCATAGACCAACTGCGCATGCGCGCGTTGCTAACTCCACCACAGCTCATACGCTGCGTTAAACGAGCTGCAAAAAATGTCTCTGTACGAGACCATGGTACCCATCGCCAGCCTGTTGAACGAAAGTACGACAACGAAACCGCTGGTGAACCGGTACTATCGATTGCTTCACTTGGTAGTTTGGCCGTTCGTCCGCATTCGTAGGCGAGTAAACTCGTGTGGGCTCTAGATTACATTGGTTCGCTGCGTATCACGCGATGCACTTTGTGCTGGAGTTTGTGGCCACAGTAAAGGGAAGACTAACAAGTGTGATGGTGTGCGCGCGTGCAGTCGTATGGACGCTTTCAGTCATGTCGATCGGACGGTCTGACTTCAGAGAGAACGCCCCGACTTCCCTTCAGGCGTGCATTGCCGCGGCACAGAATGTGCTGGTAGTTTTAAACAAGATCACATTTTGGAACGATTATCTTGTTTAAAACTACCTGTAGGCTAGTAGTAGGCTTGCGGCTTCGCTGTGCAATTGGCTCGGTTGGTCGGTTGCCTATCTGTTGATCGCAATCGGTGTACCAGCGCACTTCCATGGTGTCGAGGATGAGCAGCCAGTCGGAGACATAATACGTGATTGGTCATGCTGCTAATCAGGCGTAAGGTTTTACTACCACGCGAGCGAGATGACATCTAAATGAGTGGTAATAAGACGCGGATTGGTTGTTTTTGTTGAGGATGCCACGCTTGCAAGCTGTTGGAAGAGAAACTTTGAAGGCTTACGGGTGGACGGTACGGCGGTTGCCTTCCTTGTTCGCTTGCCTATCTGGCCACACGTGACACGGTATGCATAGTGTAATCATGCCACTGCGAGCAATCTGAAGAATCGATACGTGTGCGATTTCGTTTAGGAAATGCATGTGATTGTTAAGACAGTGCGAGGTAATCAGAAACAATGCTGTACTTCGTATGACGAGTCTAAACCAAGACGAAACCGCGGTCGTGGTGTGCCAGTGTTGGGAAGAGCAACACCCAAATATATCCATTCGGAATACGGTCCTCGAGATCGGAATGACCGAGGTTTATCTCAACTGAGCTGAGGTCTCAATAGAGGTTGCGAGTCGCAACCCAACCACACCGCGTGCTCCCTAAATTCAGCTTTGAAAAGCTAGGACTTGTTCGCAAATAGAAATTCTAAAGCGTTTACAGCTACAAGCTTCCTGTGCTGTCTTGTTTCAGTTGGCCGTACACTCATGTGAATAGTGTAGCTACGTACTGCTGATGTAGTTGGCGCATTGTATACTAAGGTCAAGTTCACTGGGTAGTTAAGACCATCAGTGGATCTGTAGCCATTGTTCCAACGAGGACGGTTCCTAGTGTGGCGATGACACGACATTAGTGAGTGATTGTTCGTCTCCACACCTGTGGGCCACTTCGGTAATGTGTTACGGCTACAGTACCCATGGATCTGCCGTTATTTAAAGGTCCTAGATGCATGCCAATCCTGCATTTTAACCTGATACTTACGCCTCACTTCCATGTGATTGATGAGCTTAAACTACCAGGTGACCTGCCAACAAGCACCGCATGCGCAGTGTAAGCATAAGATTTGGAACAATTCTCCTCCTTCAACAATGCCTCCGGAATTACCTACTTTTCAATGACAAAATGTTTCCGAGTAGTTGCTAAGTCGATAAAAACGTGAGTCACGGCGTGCACACATGTGTGCTTCTAAGACCGGCTGAAACAGTGGTCCATAGCAGGATTAGCGGGCGCGGTTGCCTTTTTGGATGATTGCAAATAAGCTGCAGGAACGCCCGTGCGTAAGACAATGGTGTTTGTTTGTTCCAAGTACTCACCTGCATTACCAGAGTAAAATGTGTGCGTCGCCACTAATTATTGGCCTTTGCGTTTTTTTCTAGGAGGACGATGTGGTGTGTGTAAATACGGTAGTCATTGTAGCCCCTTTAGGTGTTTCTTTGTTGAGTAATGCCGATTTCATGTGGATAGCATTCCAGTTCATGGACGTAATAGGGAGGTTCCAACTGCATTGACTGTGCTTCTAATGGTGCCATTCGGAGAGCCACTTTTCAAAGCGTCTCAACACCTATGGGCGACTATATGAAAGTAAAGCCTAATTATCCCATGAATACATAGGTTCCTATGACCTTTACTTAACGCCATACATGGAGACACTGAAGCGATAACTGATTAACAAAGTCGCCCATGGGTGTGGGGACAAGCGCTCACTAACATCGTGTCAACGCCACACTTGGAATCCTCTTAGTTTGTGTTTAGTCAGCAACTGAGATCGAAATAAGCAAACATATAACTTTCCTTTTTCAGCTTGAGGTTGGTCTACCAACTTCAATGGGAACAATGTCCCCTATGGTCGTCTCAATAACAATTGCACAAAATTGTCTAACAGCCTAGCAGCCATTGCTGATTCAGGTCTGGGTGTGCAGTGTTCAAGCCACGGCGCATGCATGACCAACCGCAACTGTAGGCCTGCCTCACTCCCTCAGGCCTTAGAGACTGCGGCATACCAGTTAGAAGATTGCCTGTCTACGCCTCCATGGTTAGGCCGCTGAATAAGCCACCACCAGGTAGCGCCTAACGATCATTAAGTATAGACCACTTCATGTGCTGGTTAGTATATCTGTCCGCACTGGTTACGGCGTAAGCGTCGCATCATGTGGTTGCTAGGATCTCCTCTTTAGCCAGGCATCACAAGTTGCCCATTGGACGGTTTCAGTTTGGAGACCAATCACCGAGGTTTACTTCAGATGGGCATCAAGACAGAACAGAAGGTGGTGCTCGACCACTTTCGTTGGACTCTGTCGCTTATGCTCGGGGCTTCCAACCGGTGTCCCTTTGGCTAGCGTCTCATGACCAATGAGAGTGTCAACGACGCCAAAACAGCATTCTTAGCCTCTATAACTTGAAAGCACTGTACGCGATTTCAAGAATGTGTCACACTAGGAGGTTGGTACAATGCGCTAACATGCCTGTAAAGTGGGATAGATACACTGTAGATCAACATATGCTGTTTATCGGAAAGGTGCGTGCCGGGATCGAGCTCTTTGCTCACCTTGCTATCGCTCACATGCGACACTGGCGGCGGTTTCCCCTTGCGTTTGTTTGGAGATTCCTTAACTTCAAATACAAGTCAAGCCTGCATAAGCATTGCTGTTAGGCTGCGGGCTGAAATTACACTGGTAGACTGAATCCCAATCAGCGACAGGCTTTGCGTCGTTGGATTGTTTGAGCCCATCAGTACCTCACATTAGTGCGATGACAACGGAGACCTGTTTGTCTGCTTCCGACGCTTCCACAAACTGTAGCACTGACTCAGTAAATAGTGACTTATGTCACCGAATAAATGCGCTTTTTCGTCACCGAACATTGCTAGGCTTGCTGGTGCTTAGAACGCCAAATTTGAAAAACTGCATTCATGGGTTCAGTACGGTATAGGCTTCCGTAATAATGCTGGTGAGCGTTTAAATCAGTAGATGGTATATTTCCCTGTATGCGAGAGACGGGCAAATACCAGCCTGATCAATTGGTACAACAAAGTTGGATAGTGCAGGAAATTTTCAAGATCTGTTATGTTCTCCTTATAGTGTTTGAGGTGCTCAATCATTTAAAAGTAGTTAAAAATGGAGGATTTGAAAAATGATACTAAAAGTTATAGCCGTCAGGTCAAGTAAAGTAATACTACCCTTCACGGAACCGTTACTCGTAGAGCTGCATCCACACTTCAGTCACACATCTCTACTGGTCATGTGTTGTTGTGACTTAATGCAAGTAGCCAAAGTTTTTTGACCCGTTTCTTTCTTGTTAGCTATTGTCATATGCTAATGTTCATCATCATGGTAACACGTTATACATACATAAGTCAGCCAATTCATCATTGTCACCCCCGATCACCAGGCCTAGGCTAGTCTGGAAAAGCACCAGACGCTGGCGTTTCGACCTTCTGGGTCTCGTCAGTGGTGCGCCTCCCAGCGGACCCCTGCACGGTTCCGCCCCCATGACTTCAGGATGTCAGCAGCTAGTGCCACTCCGTCATGGGTGACACAGCGGACCCGCCTGATTGACAGTTGATTATGATATAGCCCGGGACATCTTCCACTGCCATGCCAGTTAAGAACTGTGCAGAGGACAATGGCTAGCCTCATTAGCTAGGACTTTCCGCATGGCGCACCTCCAGCTGAGAAACCAGAGGTTCAGAATGAATATCAAAATACGCCGACATGCAGGTTTACACTGAGCACAGTTGGATATCACTTGTCGCATACCCACCATGGGTCATTAGTAGCAGGCATGTCTTCATGCGGCCTGTGTGGTTACCAAATTGGGCATTGTGTCTATGAGCACTCTCTATAACTGCTCGATGCTTATCAGTGCCTTCTGGTTAGGAGGGAACACAACAAAAATCGCAAAGACCTCATGGTCCAGCTGCGCCTTAATCTGGTGGTCTCATCGTGCATCGGAGGTGCAAACAGCTACTGCTGATGGTAACCATCGCAAGTTATTCCGTCTGACACGGAAACGGGTAGGACACTCTATGCCATGAGAGTGGACAGCCGATCCACAGGGTCAAAACGCTCGGAGCGTTGGACCAATCATTTTGAATAACAGTTTAATCAGTCACAGTTAGTATATTCTCTATCGGCCAGTTATTATACATTTCTCTGTACCGTCCCCTTGGATCCGGTCTAAAAAGCAGAATTTGAACATGTAATCACATTGTTGAACTTGAATAAGGCCGCAGGAATATATTGACTCCCTCCAGCCTTCTTCAAATTCGGGGACTAGCTCTTGTGGGCGATATGCACAAGTTACTAGTAAAACTGTAGGAGCAATGGATTGTGCTAACAGATTACAGCCGCTTCGTTATAGTCTCAATTTTCAACGGAGACTCACGTTCAGAATGCTGCGACCACGTCAATGTCAGTATGGTCTTTCTCACCTTTAAGTTACTTGCTTCTAACGTTTTTCACAGATTGGTTGGATCTTACGTAAGGTAGATTCGGAAGAAGGAAGCCTGGTTTCGTCGAAATCGAGGCTGCATTGATCACATCCTCAATTTACCTCACCTGTTGGTACAGCGAAGTATTTCTCGACGTCCCACCGTAGTCGTGTTCCTCGAAATTAATGATTCATTTGATTCGGTTGAGCAGTGTGCACCTCGGGTCTGTCTATTCGGAAAGTTGTGTCCGAGAAATACCTGATCATTAATAGTGCGGTCTACTCACATAGTTCGGGCACAGTGAGGGTTTATGCTAATGTCACCACATTTCACTATCTCCACCGGTGTGAGACAAGACTGCCAACTGTCACATTTGCTACTTAACTTCGCCATCGACAAAGTCATGGGACCTGCTTTCATTGGATAAGACCTTCAAGGTATGGAGCTGTCACTAGATGATCGACTTCTTAACTTGAAGTATGCCGACGACATGGACCTAATGTGTGACAGCTCCCGAGGATTATAAGCAGCAATGGATAAATTAGCACTGACTATCAGCCGTTTCGGGCTTTGCGGAGCCCTTCTCCATGCTTGACATAGACCCACTCCTGTGCTGAACGTTGATGGTCATTAACTAGAAGTCATCCGTAAGTTCTACTCCCTGAGCAGCTGTATCATCGCCTGTTGTATAGAAGATGACATCACCAACCGTATAACAGAAGCCCGAGACGCTTTTGTCATTTACCGCCGCCTATAGCGCTAGCACCACTGCACTCTTGCCCTGCAGGGCATAGTTTACAATGAAGCCATCGGTTCAACCCTCATGTGCGGTTGTGAAACCGGGCCCATCAGAGCTACAGACATAAAGCAACTTTCGACCGTCGCTGCCTTCGCAGCTTATCTTACATCTGGTAGGAACACCCCTTGAGCAATGAGCGTGTTTGACGTTGTGTATTTGTTGCAGTAAGTGCGGGTGAGCCGCTCAGTACCATATTATGATGCACCAGGTTCCGATGGATGGGTCGCATGTTGCGCACGCCAGCACACCGTCCCCTGCGACGCGCATTGTTTGCCCGCCGGAGTGTGGATGGAAGAAGAGGATGGGGGCCAATCGATGACTTGATCAAGAGGAATGAAAAGTCTACCCTCGAGCATGGCGTCGGTTAGAGCCTCTCGACTTCCTTTTTGGAGTCCGAAGGACTTTTATTTGGATACACATTTTGACATGGCGGAGGGCCGACCTCATTGGCGATTGTGTTGTGAATTCCTTCTTCTCCCGCTCATCTTCCCTCCTCAACCACGACCTCACCCTCGATACTAATCATTATACTGGTTGTTTTTAGATTTCATTTCATATTCCATAATGTTTAGTAACTCGGTTTTTTCACATCTTTCATTTTCTGTAGCTATGCAATAACCGAGGAGCTTTTCACTTTCATCTAACGTGTTATGATGATGATTATGATGACATGCAATTGTCGTGAGTTTTTGTCCATAAGGACGTCCGCTTACTTTAGTGTTTTGGAGTACCCATCATGTTTTTGAATCACGGTACGCAATCCTTATTGAAAAGGAGCGACACCGAAACTCTCAACCCTCATCGATGTTTTGATCACGTCAGTCCCCATTGACTACAGGCCTTATCTAAATGACGTCCCGTTTCATGTACCTATGAACAAGTTAATAGGAAGTCGCTAAACAGAGCGATCACCAATGCATGCGCTACAGCGCAGACGTGCGAGAAGTCACATGAACAACTCACGACATCAGGCAGTCATCGCAGTGGATTTTCAGTCTACCGGCCCTGTGTCGTGAAATATTAAGCCAAATGTCAGAATGATAATTTACTACTTTTGCAGCTTAGATAACCACTGTAATATTAGCTTTTTTTATCACCTTTGATGAACGCATGAATTAGCCTATCGATTAGAGGCGCGAACCCACGATCGCTGACTACAGCGGAAGAAATAGTAGGTCATTACTTGCCGCTTTGAAATTCATGAATCTTGGATATTCGACGTTTGAGGAGTTTGATAACTGGGTTGGAGAAACCGTTGTGTGCTTGGACTGCGACACGCTACCTCTATTGAGACCTAGGTTCACTTTCAAGTAGACTTCGGGCATTCCGACTGACACCAGTGTCAATATTGGGAGCAGCAACACCGCAATACTTCTAGTTTGTGAACAATTTGCAAAAGTGTAACAGTAGTGTAAGCAAATGTACCTGCCTAACTCAGGAGTTGCTAGCCGCTAAATTTGAAAAAATTGGATTCCTTCTTCAGATATGGGTTATAAATTTCTCGACTAGGTGATCTGATCATGGTATTTTCCATATGAAAATTTCGTAAAAGCCATAATTTGGCCACCATCAAATGACCGCAATAGGCGATCATTATACGGATTTTTCAGCTTTTTACTCGTTGACTTCCAGAGAGTAAACAATATAAAATGTTAGATAATATTCCATAACTAGTTCCTGAGAAAACTAGATCCCTTCAGTGATTTGAATAAAGCTGTAAGAAGACGAACACTGCCAGATGTCATCATTTTATATTGTCTCTTCAGTGCCAACATAATAATGTTAAAGTATATCAAACGACAGGTAGGGTGAGACCGGAACAAGTTAAAACAGCGTGAAGGGCAGGCGGGACACCCGTACGCCTAGGGTAGCTGTAGGCTTACGAACAACTGCGTCTGCACACAGAGTGCGGGTTTGATACGGCTGATCGCGACTGCCCCTGCGAAACGTAGGAGACGGATGTTAGCATGTGTTGACACGGTGGTAAACATTTGGCCTAATCAAACGGATGACATGTGGCCAGTAAATACCTACCTATGGATGAAGCAAGTGACCTACGTGAACAGGTGGTATGGGTAACCGACCACTGGGTGATTTGACCCTGCAACCCTCTAGGTACATGTTCCCTTATTTTTGAGTTCATCGTTCTGTTGGTACCGCCGATGTAGCGTGTACCATAATGACAAAGTAATTTGGTAAATACAATGTGATTTGGCGCCAACAGGTTGTTTTTCCATCATTGGGTATTCGATTAGTCTGGTTGATAGGAACAGTGTCAACGGCATGATAAGTCCTCAAGACTGTGGAAATCATGCGCTTCGTTGTCCACATATTGTAGCGAGAACGACAAGACAGGGGGGTAGACGTTTATTGCACACCGAAAATGGGCACATTAGGGTCTCGCGCGCGCCATCGAATATCGACTAGATTTCCGTCCCACCCCGCAACACAGGTACGGATGTTGGAGACGAGCCAGTCCTTCCGCCTCGGGAGCTCTGACTTGGAAGATCCGCCTTCCTGTTTTTGCCTCGATCTCCGCTTCTCTGCACCCGATTTGGATCGGCCAGGAGTCGTTCGAGAGCTCTCGACTTGCTTGTTCTGGGCTGTGTCAATCGGCTCGGCCTCGGTCCTGTGGGCTGCGCTAGCGGCGTATTTGTCTGATTTATTGCGCTGTCCACATATTCCCGCTCCGTAGTTCCGGGCCCAGGCTCGTCGCTAGCCGTCTTTCGCGATCCGCTCTCAGCTAGCTCCGAAGAGCTCCCCAGAGCCATTCTTGGAAGCGGCCCCTCTACACCCGCCCCTCCTCCAGGACCTTTCTTCCTCTCGTACCATGGTCGCAGGAGAGCAGCATTCACCCAACGTTTCATTCCTCCGCAGTCGATTAAGAAGTTGCCCGCTTTTTGGTCGATAATGGTGAGAGAACTGAGAACTGTTGGGAAGCAGCGAGTAGAGGTTGCTCTGTGTAGCTGCATCGTTCGTCGTTTTCGGACATGAACTTTTTATTTATCGTTTCGCTCTTTGTACTTTGCCTCTGCAAATTGTTTGTCTAGTAGCATCTTGAATTTAGCCACTGTGTTCGCTTCTACTATATGCTGAGGCAGGTCGTTCCAGACATTCACCACTCTTCGTTCGAAACAGAGTTGATGGGCGACCCGCTTCAAATCCGGGACGATAAGTTTATACCGGTGTCCTCGCGTGCAGCTTTGTGTGCGCAGATGAAGTAGTTGTCTCAACATGGGGTAATCACCCAGATGTAATATTCGGTGCGTCATGATGAGGTCAACCCTCAGCCGACGATAAGATAGGGTGTATAACCCTAGTTTCTTACATCGGTCTTCGTATGGCAAACCTCGTAAGTTGGGAATCAGCCTAGTGGCTACATGCTGCACCCGCTCAAGCTTTTCTACTTCGCCCCGGGTGATGGGACAGTATGCGGGAGTGCCGTACTCTAGCATTGGTCGTATTATCGAGACGAAGAGGCGAGTGGAAATCTCTTCGGACCAAGTGCTAAAGCTGCGCCTGAGAGCCCAAAGCATACGAAGGCTGTTTTGGTACAGCCTATTCGTGTTGTCAATGGTCTTTAGGTCGCAGCGTGAGAGTACACCGAGGTCGCGCACGAAAGGAGCGGGATGCAACGGTTGTCCAGCCACTGTGTACGTTCGGCCGTGATCACACTTACCCAACCTCATGAATTGCGACTTGGCAGGGTTGATCGGAAGGTTAACCTCTGCAGACCATGTTGAGAGGCGGTCGAGATCCTGCTGAAGTAAATCGCAATCATTGAGTGTGCGGATTACTCTCCACACTTTCAAGTCATCTGCGAACAAAGCACAATGTGATTGTAGTAGCTGAGGCACATCGTTTATATGGATTAGAAACAATATCGGGCCCAGTACAGTGCCTTGGGGCACGCCGCTGCTCGATGGATACCAGTCTGTTAGATGGTTGTCCACCTGGACTCTCCACTTCCGATCAATAAGGAAATTGCTGATCCATTTGTGCAGCGAACCACCAACACCGCACATCCTCAGTCTGTCAAGGAGCACTGCATGGTTAACCTTGTCAAAAGCCTTACTGAAGTCAATGTAAATGACGTCAACCGATTGGCCTTTGTTCAGCGCTTGTAACCATTCGTGCCTCGTCAACAGTAGGTTGGTGATGCACGAACGACCTTTCAGGAAACCATGCTGTGCGGAGGTTAACAGGTTTTTCGACTCGAGAAGTTGCAGAAGGCTCTTCTTCACGATCTTCTCGAGCGTCTTTGCCAAAACTGCCGTCAGGCAGATCGGCCGGTAGTTATCCACTTTGCTTGGGTTACCACCTTTCGGGATAGGCTTTACGACTGAGCATTTCCAGTCGTCCGGTAGTAGACCAGTGGATAGTGACCTGTTAAACAGTTCAGTTACAGAAGGTGCAATTATGGTCGATAATGACTTGAGGATTAGAGGGTGTATACCATCTGGCCCAGCAGGTTTCGTCCCGTCAAGATTTGCTAGAATCTTGCGTACATCCTCAATATTGCAGTCCAGGCTGTTAAGTTCGGCTGGAGCGGTGCTCGTCGAACTCATTACAGACACCTGGTCACTTGCGAATACGGAGGCGAAGTGCGTTGCCAATGCTGACGCACGATCAGTACTCGAGGTTAGAGGCTGTCCTTCTGAGCCTTCTAACACTGGAATACTAGCTATAGGTCTTAGGCGCCGCTTCACATATGCGAAGATCCTCTTGGGGGCAGTTTTTGCGGCAGTTGCAAGCTCCTCTTCGAAGCTTCTGCGTTTTCTTGTTTTCGCCTTGTTGCAGCGATTTCGTTGTACCTTGTAGGCACTGTAGTCCTCATCAGAGCCAGATAACACGAATTTGTTCCATAGTCTACGTCGCCGTCGGGCCATTTTGTTGTACTCTTTGTCAAACCAATGTGGTTTGACTGGCCCAACTTTCCGAAATTTGAGGGGCACAAATCGGGCGCACAACGATTTCACTCCCTCTTTAATGATAGCCCAACAGGTTTCAATAGATGAATCCTGTGGTAAAGACCAGTCTATCTGGCTCGCTGCTCGAATGAGGCCATTAAAGTCCGCCTTCCAATAGTTGAAGGTTGACTCTGGTGGGAGAGGATACGGTATAGGGGCCTTTCCAGCATCCTCTGAACTTGCTTGCGCCCGACCCGTCATGATCCGGCCGATCGTTGTTTCGTAACTTGACTCGTTCTCCAATCCTGAATGGCCTCCACTTGTGAGCCTCATGCCTGGCGTCGTAATTTCGCTTATTCCGCGCTTGTCGAGCTTTCGTTTCGCTTCTAGCTTTCCCTCGCAGTCGCTCTTGATGCTCAGCTGGATGTTTCCACTCACCCTGGTTCGGTAGGCAAGTATCGAGTGCAATCCGTGGTTCTCTGCCGAACAGTAATTCGAATGGCGCTACCTTGGTGGTTGATTGCATGCTGGTCCGATACGCGATCAGAACCTGAGGCAAAGCATCTTCCCATGCCAACTTCGTGCAGTTTATCCACGTCTTCAATGTCCGGTTGAACCGTTCGGTCATCCCGTTGGTTTGTGGGTGGTACGGTGAAGTTCGCCGTCTCTGGATGCCCCACTTGTCCAACACTGACTTAAACGCTCTTGACTCGAAGCAGGGCCCTTGGTCCGTGATGATACACTGTGGGATCCCATACCTTGCAGGCACATTGAATTCGAATACATGCGACACTGTCTCGCCTGTTTGGTCCTTGATTGGTATGGCTTCCACCCATCGAGTGAAGTGGTCAATCATCACTAGAATGTATCTGTTTCCTGTTCGACTCACTGGTAAGGGCCCAAAGACGTCCAGTCCCCAACACTGAAGTGGCTCACCAACCTCCATCGATCGCATCGGCGGTCTCGGGGACTCCATCTCCCGACTCGTTTGGCAGTTTGGGCACTCCCGAAGGTATGTCGCGACGTCCTTCCTCATGGTTGGCCAAAACACTCGCCTCCGCAGCAATTCAAAGACCCGCTCGAATCCCATATGGGCGCCATCATGAGTTATGCGCATCACACGTTCTCGCTGATTTGGTGGAACAAAAGGCACTTTCCGTCCGTCTATCGCCACCACCACGTTATCGTTTTCGACCTTCAACCTGTCCCAGATCTTGAGGAGTTCCTCCACCTCCTCCGATGTAGCCTCCGGTTTGGTGCCAGCCCGTAAGTGAGAGCACAACATATTCACGAATTCATCTGTCCTTTGATCTCCCAGCAGGTTCCTCTCCCCCATCGCGAACGCACGCACCGGTATGGCATTGTCTGGCATGATGTCGTCCAAACACGGGCGTGACAACATGTCTGGCAATACATTTTGCGTTCCATCCACGTGCTCAATGGTGAAGTTGAATTCCTGCAGTCGGTAGGCCCATCGCGCAAGCCGTCCCCGCGGGTCTTTCGCCGTCATCAACCACGAAAGCGGTTTGTGGTCAGTGACGACCCGGAATTCATTCGCCAGTAAGTAATTTCTCCACTTCTCTAACGCCCACACGATGGCCAAGCATTCTTTCTCCGTTGTTGAATACTTCTGTTCCGCCCCCGTCAGCACTCTGCTCGCGTACTCCACCACCCCAGCCGGTTGAGACAAAACCGCACCGATGGCCACGTTGCTTGCGTCGACAGCCACAGTGAACCTCTCACCAGGATTGGGTAGCCGTAGACATGTCGGGGCTTTTGCGATGCCTGCCTTTAGATGGTCAAAGGCCTGATCCGCTTCAGCTGTCCACACGAAGGGCACGTCCTTGCGAAGCAGCTTCAACAACGGGCTGACCTTCTCTGCGAACTGGGGCACAAACTTTGAATCATATGCCACCACTCCCAAGAACGAACGGAGCTGACGCTTGGATTTTGGTTTTGCGAAGCACTTGATCGTCTCGCGTTTCTCCGGAAGTGGATGAACTTGACCATTGCCCACGATATGATCTAAGCATACAATTGACTTTTGGGCAATCTGCGACTTTTTACGACTGAGTTTCAGACCAGCTTCATCTAGCCTCTGCAGTACTGCTCCAAGCCTGGTCACATGTTCCTGTTCCGTCTCAGAGAAGACGATGATGTCATCACCGTACACAACCACGCCTTGCAGGTTCGCGAGGACCATCAGCAACAAACGCCTGAATGTAGCCGGGGCGTTGCACAATCCAAACGGCATTCTCAAAAACTCATACTGCTGGCCATTGACACTGAACGCCGTCTTGTGGCGATCTTCTTCTGCGATCGGCAATTGCCAATATCCCGAGCGGAGATCAATCAGAGATATCTGCTTCGCACTGTGAAGGCTTGAGAAAATTTCTTCCATCTGAGGCATCGGGAATGCATCCTTCACCGTCACCCTGTTTAGTTCTCTGAAATCGATGCAAAATCGATAGGTTCCGTCGGCCTTCTTCGTCAATAGCACGGGTGATGAATACGGGCTGTGCGTTCGCCTGATGATTCCTTTCGATTCCATCTCGGTCACCTGCTTCTGTATCTCCACCAGGGTGTTCTGTGGAATTCGTCTGAAGATTGGCTTGCATTGTCCTCCTGGGATCAACGGTATTCGGTGTTCAACCCAATTGCAAAATCCGTAATCATCTTCCGCGTCTGTGAATAAGTGGGCATACCTGCTCAGTACGTTGCGTATTGCACGATTCTGACAATCAGGCACGGCTTTGAGGGCACCAACCCGGTCGGTTCTCCCCTTGTTTATCTCGATCGTCTCGTTAGCCACGATCACCACATCGTTTCTCAGGTCAATTGTGACACCGAGCCGTTTCAGGATGTCGGTTCCGGTGATGGTTTCGGTCGTCTCCTCCACGATGAACATGTCATGGCTGATGAGCGTTTCTCCTATCCTGATTCGTAACCGCTGCGTGCCCGTCACTTTCAAAGAATGCCCGCCGACCGTCTGCATCGTGATTGAAGATGGGTTTACTGGAACCCCATTGAACCTCTTCGTAATTGATACCGCCGCTCCTGTGTCTACTACGGCTCGGACAGACACACCTTCTATAGTTACCTGGAGGACTGGTACTCGCCACCGACTCGGCATGGATAGAGAGAAACAATGGGGCACATTGACGTTGGTGCAGAATCTCGCCACATGACCATTCTGGTTGCATCGGAAACAGCGGCGACGGTTCCGGATTACCCGTACATTGCGTTGTGAAGTGGTGCTTGAAGACTCTATCGACAACAGCTGCTCCACCATTTCGGACAGGCGATTTACTTTCTGTTCCAACTCAGCATGCTGGATGCTTCTCACTGTCACTCGTTCCGACAAATTCTGGGCGACCGTCACCAGATCCAACGCTTTGCTGTCTCCCACCATCGACGCCAATTTCACCTGATCACGGAGTGGACCGGGCAGACTTCGGATAAACTGCTGTTTCAGTAGGCGCTCTCTTCCTTTGCCCTCTAACTCGGGGAGCCCAATCGTTAGATGTCTGTCCAGCTGCTGGAAAAACACCATCAAATCCTCCTGTTCGTCCCACCTGGCTGCGTGAAATCGTTGCAGTGCTCGTTCTCTCTCCAGATCCTTCCCAAATTCTGCACACAAGGCAGCCCTCATCTCAGCGAACGAACAACCGGGTTTGGCCTTTCGAGTGAGCAAATACACCGCCTTGGCTCGTCCACTCAACCGTGTGCCCAAAGCAATTAGCAAATTTGCATCCCCCCTCACACCCGTGCAAGCCGCAATTCCGTCGAACTCATCGAGCCACGCCTCCACGTCACCGGCCGCAAATTGCTCCAACCGGGTCAACTCCATCGCGATTGGTCACGGCACCAGTGTAGCGAGAACGACAAGACAGGGGGGTAGACGTTTATTGCACACCGAAAATGGGCACATTAGGGTCTCGCGCGCGCCATCGAATATCGACTAGATTTCCGTCCCACCCCACAACACAGGTACGGATGTTGGAGACGAGCCAGTCCTTCCGCCTCGGGAGCTCTGACTTGGAAGATCCGCCTTCCTGTTTTTGTCTCGATCTCCGCTTCTCTGCACCCGATTTGGATCGGCCAGGAGTCGTTCGAGAGCTCTCGACTTGCTTGTTCTGGGCTGTGTCAATCGGCTCGGCCTCGGTCCTGTGGGCTGCGCTAGCGGCGTATTTGTCTGATTTATTGCGCTGTCCACATATTCCCGCTCCGTAGTTCCGGGCCCAGGCTCGTCGCTAGCCGTCTTTCGCGATCCGCTCTCAGCTAGCTCCGAAGAGCTCCCCAGAGCCATTCTTGGAAGCGGCCCCTCTACAATATTGGTAAAACCACCCTTTAATGGGAGCTCGAAATAGACCTTTTAGGCACTGTGAAAACCTTCCGTCCCGGCACCCTCGTCTGAGTATATTTGCCGATGAATCTCCTTAGATAGCCATTTTTCAACGTTGTATCTTAGAGAAAGTTTATCTCATTATCTACACTGTCGATGGTGCATATTTTTCGTTCACGGGTGCATAGCGTCTTAACTAAGGATGTACAATCGCGTCTCATCAATCTTCTGCTGCATGAAACAGATGACTTTTTGTCTGATTTGGCAAACTGCTCCGATTTAGCTCTTTCAATGCCGGTCGAATTATTGAAGGACAGCCTACTACTATAAATGCACGTTTTGGAGATTAAACTTACAGTAGCATCCCAAGTTATAAACTACTGAAATATTGTGTTTTCTGGTACACTAAAAGGACCTCCGCATCCAAAGCTGAAGGATGGCAGTCTTCGACAGAGTTGTCAGTGGGAGGAAACGGGAGGTGAGTGAGGGTATGCAGGTGTTCTCCGAGCTGGCCAAATCAGCCAGCTCGGAGAACAGCCGCATACCCTCATCCGCATCCCGAGCTACAAATATTCTCACGAGAGATGAGTATTGGTGCGAATTGTAGTATGGGCATCCAAAATGGGGTGTGTAGCAGAGTTCGCTGGGTCCACGCTTTTGTTAGTTATTATCTATGGTGATAGTCGGGACCAGGGTGTATCATCAGTGGTGTGGAACTAGTGTATACTAATCCAAGACAGTGCGAGAAATTAAACGCGGATATCAGAAGGCAATTGAAGTTGGACACAGCGGACTGTATCCGATGGGCTACAAGAAGACGCGGGCGGATAAAGCAAGACAAGAGCAAACACGTGAGCGCGTGAACTTACAAAACGGTCAATTGTCGAGCCGGATGTAGGTCAACATGGACGTAATGTAAAGGAGAATAAAGCAATTAAAAATAGTGTGCAGTTGGTCATCAGTGAAATTGTACACAAAAGGTAATAGTTATCTTTTGGGGCGCTACAGAGCCCCTCCCCTAGAAGACTGAACAAAAGAAGCCTTTGATGTCGAAAATGATGGGTGCATCGAAGTTGCTTGGACAATATCGTGCCGGGTGAGTGAGTGGGCGTTCGGGTGAAAAATGTCTTCGCCGGAGCTCGGAGTCCGCTGTGCCGTTCATGCTCTATTATTTGTTGATTGCATGACGGGGTGCATTTCGGCGAGTCGTTGAAGCGGACTTGTCGGACTACAAAAAACTGGCTAGCCAAGAAATAGTCCGACAGGACCTCAACCTCCGGTGCGCTTGGGAGTGGTCTCTCCCGCGCCGCACCCCACCCCGCGCCAAAACGACCCTCGTCCCATAGAAAATTGTCCGTCGTCCCACGAAGAAGTGATCCTCATCCCGCTGAGAAACGACCAGCGTTCGCGTCAGGATTTTCGGTGACTGCGCCGATCCTCTAAACCATTGCTCGTGTGGGCCAGTTGATCAAAGGGGAGGCTTGGAGCATGTGGAGACGAGCAAATAGAAAAACGCGCACAAAGAACGAACGAATGATCTGCGTATTTACAATTTTTGGTATCTGCATATTTTTAGGAAAAGGTTTTTCAGAGCTGTTTGGTATTTTTTGTTTTCAAAACGTTAATCGACCAAAAACGGGGCAAATATATGCAATATCTACAAACCTAAGCGTATTTACACTACATAGTCAGAAAAACAAACGGCTTTACGCAGCTCCTGACCGCGGCGATTGGTCTTGTGAGATGTCGTGCTAGCTTCGGGAGATGTCGGGACGGCTGATGCTTGTAAACCGAGATCGTGGTCTGATTAAACTACGCTACGATGCTGAAAGTTGGTGCGGTGAGTTGTGACGTCGCACGAAGCACAACTAGACGAAGTAGGCGAGGTGATTTCTTCCACAAAGGCAGGCTTCAGACACTGTATGGTGACGACTTCGCGTGAGCCATCGCGGTCAATAGTGCACTCTTATTCGCACGGTGTAGCACTTTGAAAGGTTCTATGTACGGCGACTGAAGAGGCTGTCGAACTCCGTCTGCGCGAAGAGGGACGTGGGAACACGTAGACGGCTTCTCGGGCACATTCACTGGTGTCTTCTGCGATCGAGAAGCGGGTGGACGTAGCTCACGCATCTGGTGAGCCAATCGATCGTTGTTACTTCGTAGGCAAATGGGGAAGTAGACGGTGCTACAAGCTGTTCGGGCAACCGCGACGTGCAGTCTTAGACTAGGTGCGCTGGTGTTGCATCTAAATCGGTTATAACAGTGTTTCTTAAGCCTCAGAGGACGAGAGGAAGTGTTTCAGACCATGAAGGATCTGCGTGCGCACGTAGCGCTGCCTTCAACTAGCAGTGAAAACGCTCCACCATGCCGTTAGCGGCTGGATGATACGCCGTCGTCTGAACGTGGCGACAGCCAAATCCTTAAGCACTGTGGCAAATGTTGACGAGAAATGTGACCCTCGATCGGTGGTCACGATGGCGGCACAGCCGTATTGAGCTACCCAGCGCTCCAGAAAAGCTTTCGCAACCATTTTCGAAGAGCAGTTAGGTACGGGAATAACTTGTGGCCACCTAGTGTATCGATCGACACAGGTCAGTAGATATACTGGGCCTTTCGAAGGCGGCAGATGACCTACGAGATCGACGTGCACGTGATGAAAACGTGCCTCTGGCGCGGGAAATGTTCCTACTGGGCTTTTCGTGTTCTTATGCACTTTCGCGCGTTGACACGGAAGGCAAGCAGCTGCCCAAGTACAAAAGTCACGATTGACATTGCGCCAGGCGAACTGTGTGGCTACGAGTTTCGCCGATGCATGAACGCCTGGATGAGACAAGCCGTGCAACGTGTCGGATACGGTCTGCCGAAACTCACGTGGGACGAATGGGCGCAGCTTGCCCAGAGATAAATCGCAAAGTATAGTTCCGTCTGATGAAGTAAGCGGCACGGGTCGTATGTCCAGTGAGAGTGATCTGCGTATTATATCAACCTCAGGATCATTGAGTTGTGCTGTGGCCATGGCTGCCAAGTCGATAGCAGTGCCTGCGTCAGCGGAGATAGCTTAGACTCGGGAAATTGCATCGGCGGCGTCGTTGTGCACACCTGAGACATGCCGTATATCGGTCGTAAACTGAGTGAGTCAAGATGGCGCGACTCTCTAGGAGAGTATCGGTCGGTAGTCGAGCCCAGCACGTAAGTCAGGGGTTTATGGTCGGTGAAGACGGCAGAAAGGCGGCCTTCTAAGACATGTCGGAAATGACGTATGGATAAATAAATGGCTAATAGTTCTCTACTAAAATTAATGTAACGAGATTCGGCAATTTGCAAACGTTCGGAGAAAAATGACAACGGCTTCCAAGCGTCACCTACTTTTTGTTGTGGGTCTGCCGGGTCGTGATGCGTTATAGAAGCTATGTTGGCGATTGTTTCTTTCAAAGCCTGGAAGCCGGCGCGTGCTGCAGCAGGAAAATCGAACTTCTTAAGCTCCCCCCGAGAAGGTCCGTGAGGGGTTGCATAAGCGAAGCGGAATTAGGTATGAAACGGCGATAAAAACTGACGAGGCCATGAAAGCGTCTTAGCTGTTTGAAAGAGTGAGGCTCGAGGTAGTCAGTGATGGTCTTACTTTTATCCTGCAGTGGCACGACGCCTGTAGGAGAAATATGGTGGCCTAGAAAACTGACCAAAACGACACCAAACGAACACTTTTCTGCATTGATCATCACCCCGTTTTGAGCTAAATGATCAAAAAGCGTTCGAACGTGGTGTGAGTGCTCATTGCGTTAGGATCTCGCGATTAAGATGTCGTCGAGGTAGGCATAAGCGAAGTTTAGGCCGCGACAAACTTGGTAGATGAAGTGTTGAAAAGTTTGTGCGGCATACTTTAGACCAAATGGCATGCGCAGATACTCGAACAAACTAAATGGGGTTCTCACGGCAGTTTTAGCGATATCCGCTTCGGCTACCGGAATTTCGTTATAAGCGCGCACCAAGTCGATTTTACTGAAAACGTTTTTAACTGTCAGACTACCGGTAAGATCCATGATATGTGGGATAGGATAGCGCTCACGCTTGGTTACGTTCTTTAGAGATCGATAATAGCCACAAGGACGCCAGTCTCCCATAGTCTTTTTCGGAACCATGAGGAGAGGTGACGCCCATGGGCTGTTGGATGGTCTTATGATACCGAGCTGAAGCATGTGGTCGAATTCAGCTCTTGCGGCACGTAATTTGTCGGAGGCAAGTCGTCTTGGTCGGGCACTCGTTGGCGGACCGCGTGTGACAATGTGATGAGCGACCCATGTCGTGACTGCCGGAAGTTCTGCAGCTGGTCGTACCAATCGCAGGTATTCAAACAGTAGGTTCGCATAATCTGACCGAACATCGTCGATTCGGAAAACGGGACTGATTATCGGGGCGTTCGTAAGACCGCCTTTAACCCCCAGTTTGGTACGGTCGTCTAAAATTCTGTGGCGACCAGCATCAACAAGCAACCCAAAATGTCGGAAGAAGTCGATACCGATAATTGCGACGGGTACAGACGCAAGCATGGAGACCCACTGAAAATCTCGGCGAAGATGAGGTTCAGGTTCATCGTGCGCTGACCGAATGAAGCTGTCGGAGAACCGTTGGCCGCACGCAGGTTGTACGTAGGCTCTGAGTGCTTGTCGTTTGCGTTCGCAGGGATGACGCTGACTTCCGCTCCCGTGTCGATGAGGAACATGATGGAAGTACATCGATCCTTAACGTAAAACAGGCGATTTGTTTGGTTATTGACTGATACGTTTGTCGTGCTAGTACGTGGGCTATTCGCTTTCCTTGAAGCGGCTGTCATGCCTAATACAGAGAGCCCGACAACGCCTAGCTCTTCCACCATATTGGCGGTGATACCAACATAATTCTTCGACGGATCTGGTATTGTCAGACTGAGAACGTACATGGAAAATGCTGCGCCTTTCCGTCGAACGAGACGTACTCAGTGCAGGCACAGACGAACTGCAATGAACGGAAGCCAAAATGTGGTCAGCATTTGACCGTGGCATACGTTTCTTCGAAGCCTTCATTGATGCTAACCTGCTGCGAAATAGTGCAATTCCCACGTATTTATGGTCCGATTGGCCTGAGGACTTGTATCAAGTATGATACTCGGTTTTCATCGGTGAGAATACGTCACGGAGTTACTGGTCGTCTGCTGCCGAAGACGTTCGAACGCAGTGTCTGCCTTGGTAGTTAATTCTTTCAGGGTGTATGGAGAAACACGGACAGCATTACGGGTAACGGCTCTTGGAGACGTGCAAATCTCCGTTCCTTTATCCCTTCTTCGCACAAGGATAAGGGACATGTGATGCGCTTTATTTCGCGGAGCAACTTCGATGGCTTACGATCTCCCAGCTTGAGACCATTGAACTGTTCAAATCGAGCTCCTGCGTTAGGTTGTAAGTCCCTAAATATCGCTAGCTTCATCGTTTCATACCTTGCCTCATTCAGTTGGCAGTCTAATGTCCTCAAACAGCGTCACAACCGACGAAAGTAGGCGTAGGACGAGCTGTTTGCACCTCGGGCAGACCGTCTTAATGCCCTTATTTTCCAGTTCGATCTCGAATTTCGCAAACAAAACCTCTGGGTTGTCCCATGAAACTTGGAACAGCCAAAGTAACCATGTTTACGCTGCGAAACGACTCAGATAGCACTCTCGAAATGTGAATTGAAAAGATCAAGGATGAACAAAAACACGATGAAACTACTGAAATTTTGCAATAAACAAATGAATACACGTATATAATTGAGAAAAAGGATCGAAATTACCAAAAAATACAAATGATGAAAAATGCTTGAATTTGCGCGTGCGAATCGGGGTCACCAATTGGTAGGACTAGTGTATGCTAGTCCGAGGCGGTTCGCGAAATTAAGCGCAGATATGAGAATGCAATTGGAGTCGGACACAGCGGACTGTATCCGATGGGCTACAAGAAGACGCGGACGGATAAAGCGATACAAGAGCAAACATGTGAGGGCGGGAAGATACAAGACGGTCACTTGTCGAGCCGGATGTAGGTCATCGTGGACGTAATGTAAAGGAGAATAAAGCAATTACGAATAGTATGCAGTTGGTCATCAGTGAAATTGTACACAAAAGGTAATAGTTATCTTTTGGGGCGCTACAGTGGGCTGTCGGGGCTGACTCCTCGGACTGGAAAAAACTGGCCACTCCAGAGAAAACCGACAACACATTTTCTCCCCATCGAAGTGAGCAATAAGTCCTTTGCACAACTTTCCCCAATCGGTGGTTGAGAAAGGGGCTACACTTCTCAGGTTGTCACAACGATAGTCTTGCACGATTGACTGTGTGCTATTAATGCATTTTGGGACGACCTCCGTTGGATCAAAGCTTAGAAGTCTTTGCAGTGCAGTTTGTAGGCATTTTACTTTTGTGTACTAACTAAGCACATTCCTAAGGCTAACTCACTAGCCAATCAAAAAACGAGGTAAGCATTTTTCGACGGCTCATGAGCTCCATCCTAGTGGCTGAAGCCGTGGCTCTAGCTCACACTCGATTTTGCGATGGCA
Organism: Dicrocoelium dendriticum; assembly: GCA_944474145.2. Classification (NCBI taxonomy): domain Eukaryota; kingdom Metazoa; phylum Platyhelminthes; class Trematoda; order Plagiorchiida; family Dicrocoeliidae; genus Dicrocoelium; species Dicrocoelium dendriticum. The sequence goes on from OX104067.1 coordinate 34,508,721, forward strand.
CGAATTCTCACACTTATTCCGTTAGCTTAGTCTCAGCGTGCATAACTGCTTCTCTTCGGTGATTTACATGATAGAGTAGGGGCTTGTTGACATTGCCCTCAATACGTATACGCAGGTCCCCATCCTAACCAGTGCGGTTTTTAACATACGGGACCATTCACCAAATTTTCAAATGCCCCTTGTAGTTCGGTAAGCAGTCATATAAAAGATGCGTCCCTTACGAAAAGCATTGTAACCTTATTCCAAGTATATGGCTGGCTAGCCGAACAACCTCCTGGTGCTGCCAGCTGGGTATTTCGGGTTTAACCCGTTCCAGCAAATAGTTCAGCGACAGTGTTCCAAGAGCTGGTGGGATTTCGCCTGGCAAGCGTTCTCCCTATACAACGCCACAAATGTCTGCTTATCAGCACTGCGAAGTGGCGGATGTGACTCGCCACATACTAAAGTCACTGCCCCGTGGATATCCGGATAATGGTATTCAACCCACGGAGAGCAATAGTTTATTCTCACATTCCTGACGATACCAATCAGTCAAAAGTGCAGCGGCACACTCACGAGCACAAGCTACACAGCTATACATACACAATTACCTACGTGTATACATCCATGCATATACATTCACTATTATAGAAAACATGTAATTTGTACATTTTTGACTAAACTTTGTTGTGTAACCTGATCATGCCTGTAAAGATGTGCCACGCCTTGTCGAGAAGAAAATATTTATTTGTTTATTTATATGTACTTAAGATTTTCATAGAAGAAAAACAAAAAAACAAACGGGAGGGTAGCTCTTCCGTGTTTATGTTGCACGCCGAAACCCTGCACACATAATACCTGTAACTAATAAGTATGTACAATGCTTCACAGTGTGTCCTGGTTGTTAACTCATAAAAGAAACAGCCGCAATTTTGCCTTCTCCCTAGGTCCATTTTTTGTCAATCAGTTGCGTTTCCAGCTTCAAAGAGACACGTGACTCTGATGAGGACAACGAAGCGCATGATTTCCGCAGTCCTGAGGACTTATTATGCCGTTGACACTGTTCCTATCAACCAGACTAATCGAATACCCAATGATGGAAAAACAACCTGTTGGTGCCAAATCACATTGTATTTACCAAATTACTTTGTCATTATGGTACACGCTACATCGGCGGTACCAACAGAACGATGAACTCAAAAATAAGGGAACATGTACCTAGAGGGTTGCAGGGTCAAACCACCCAGTGGTCGGTTACCCATACCACCTGTTCACGTAGGTCACTTGCTTCATCCATAGGTAGGTATTTACTGGCCACATGTCATCCGTTTGATTAGGCCAAATGTTTACCATCGTGTCAACACATGCTAACATCCGTCTCCTACGTTTCGCAGGGGCAGTCGCGATCAGCCGTATCAAACCCGCACTCTGTGTGCAGACGCAGTTGTTCGTAAGCCTACAGCTACCCTAGGCGTACGGGTGTCCCGCCTGCCCTTCACGCTGTTTTAACTTGTTCCGGTCTCCCCCTACCTGTCGTTTGATATACTTTAACATTATTATGTTGGCACTGAAGAGACAATATAAAACGATGACATCTGGCAGTGTTCGTCTTCTTACGGTGTTATTCAAAATCTCTCGTTTTCACCACGGTATTCCATAGGTTTGTAATTTTATTGAATGTGAATTTTATTGGGTGTGACTACAATACGGTTTACCGAGAAAACTTGAGTGAGCACGAATACAGAGAAAGCTCGCGCCATGATGCGGTTACTCAGAAGAAGAGATCCGACATGCGATAGACCGTCCTGACTGGTCGCATAGTAAACGTGTTCTCCTCTGTCACGGAGTTTCACCTCTTCCTGTTCACCTAGCGCAGTCATCAGACACTCATTCGAATTGGATTAACTCCCCGTGTTCAGTGGGCATATTTTTACGGGATTATTTATTGCAGATAGTGCTTTTCGCTACCCTGGTTGTTTTAGTGCGCTTCATGCTTCTATCCAGACGCGCCACTCTGTTGTTATTTACAGTTTTCATTGCTGCGATACCGTGGTCGATCAAGGATTCTCCGCGCTATCTGCTGATCATAAAATTACATCCATAGGATCATTTCTAACTAAACTTCGAAGCAATCTGTGGTTTCAATTACACTCGCTCATCGCCGGCATTTTTTGCTATCATTCATTAACCCCAGGCCACTTCCAACGGCTTTATCTTACAGGAACCAGTGTGGATCAATTAGCTAGCCAAACCGTGTGTCCTCCTCTTGCACACTCGCCTACGGCAACCGACGTCGCGAGTACGACTGGGACAAGGAACGCCAGCGTCGCTCGCCCTCTACCTCACGTGACCCGACAAGGGAAGCTTTTGTCTGCAACAACGGCCCTCAATGGAATTGATTTCACCTAACCGCAAATGTGGCAAGCGGGGATGTATACGCCTAGTTAAACGAGACATTAGTTGTGAAATTTGCGGCTTTCCGTTCCATCCCCTCCGCGCTGGTTCAAACCAACTACAACACGATAGACAAATCAACCTGACTGATTCGCTCTGGTTTTGTCAAACATGAAGAGCAATCCCAATTGTCAAATGTATAATATCGCTCGTGAAAAAATGTGAAAAACTGTCTGAAACAGTCCAGCAGATGGTGAGCTTCAGGGCTTTGCCATTAGAATCTAACAACACCGGTCCTGCTCTACAGCAAACTGCTCAGTGCTCTGTCCCTAACTCGAAGGTTAAAGTCAGGCTTGCTAACAGCCCGACCTCTTCTGCACCACCTACTTCGCCGATTACTAACCCTTTAAGTAGGCAAGTCACATCCAGCGTGACCGCTCTTAACTCATTCCGTGGTGCCATATCTCACGAGTTGGTCACAACACCGACACCGACAGTCCAGAGCCGGTTAAATACGCATCGCTCGCCTCGATGAAAACGCTTAAAGAGACACTCGTACATCCATTTTCTGGACCAAGCACGAGCGATGCGATGCCGTTTTCACAACGTTCTTTAGTGCCCACCAAACAATCCAAGTTACCAGCCACAACACTCAAACCGATATTCGTTATACAGAACCACAGTGCGTTATCGGTCGTGTGCACTAATGTTCCTGAGTCCAGTTCTGGTACAATAAAGGGCAAGTTGGTAGACGACCGCAACCAGTGGCATTCCATCTACGATGCGATTGGTATTCGGGTTGACGCAACTGGGCTACGACGCGTAGCACTTTACCCAAATTCAATGCACTATGGCAAACCCTGGTTTCTTCGAGTAACCTTGAATTCAGCTGAGGAGACAGAGATAGTCCTTCTCTCAGCAGTTCATCTTCGCAACTCATCGAGCGGGGTACACATACTACCAGATATTCCTTGGAAAGGACGGTCAAAGGAAAACGAAAACCATGGTGGACCTTCTAAGAAGGGAAGCAAAAAAAAACGTATTTGTTCATGGTGTTCCTTAACTATTGGACTCTCTTGAGCACGAAACGCAAGAACATGACCGCGAGCAGTTGTACTACATCCGCGAAGCACACTCTCTGGATCACGTTATCGCTAAATCACTAAGGAGTATTCCTTCATCTCTAGACTGCAATGGCTGCGATCCAAAAAATATTGAAACTCATGCTACACTCCGATGGAATTTCATAAGTCTTATTGGATAGCTGGTTGAAGCATCGCTCCAGGTTACCTACCGAGATGAGGCTAAAGATAGCAGGTGCACGGCCACTAGTTGTCAGCACTTCATTGGAACATACAACAGTAAAATATTTGCCTCCACAATCCTATAGAGTTGTAGACAATATGGCATTAGCGACACCTGACGGGACAGGGAGACACACGAGAGAACATCTCGATCTGGGATGCTCCATGCTACCATGCAGTCTGCCTGAAATTCAAGACCAGTGACCCACGCAAAAAACGATTAGTGGCCGACCGACGAACAGTCGGCTTAAAACTAAACACGAATTTGTTGTCCACTCACACATTTCTAACATCAAAAACACTACAATGTTTGTACACTAACACTAAAGGTTTTTTTAGTAAGTTGACCGAACTTAGAGAACGCCAGGCGTCACAACCGCAAGATCTCATAATGATTACGGAGACCTGGTTAAGCCTTGAGATAGCAGATTCTGAAGTCAATTTACCTGGTAGGTCACTGCTTCGGAATGACAAAGCTGGAAGAGATGGTGGCGTAATTCCGCATTACAAGGATAATCTCCACTGTGAACTTATTGACCACACAGAGATTCGTGCCCCAGATTAGTTTTAGTGCCGGCTATGGTTGTGGAACAAAGACACATGTCTTATAGCTGTGGTTTAACATCCACCAAACTCTACGTGTGAAATTGACTCCAAATTAAACCACCTTTTTCAGGTTGCTTTGAGCAAGACATACAGTCACATTCTAATCGCAGGCGACTTTAATTTGCACGACCTGGAAATAGCAGCGTCCGATAGCATGCAGTTCAAAGTCTTTTTACAAGAGGCAATTTCCAGCTACCGTCTGCACAATCACGTGATCTTTCTCACCAGATTTCGAGCTGCTAACAAGCCGTTTATACTTGATCTTGTGGTTACCAACGAAAAACTCATAATAGACGGAATAATTACAAGCACATCACTGAGACGCAGTGACCAGGTGTCTCTACTTTTTAACTATGTATGTCATGCAGAATATCCTGCGGAAGAGTATGCTAACGTTTATACGGTCACACACTACAACGTGTTCTCCACGCTTGTTAAGGAGGTATATTGGACATTCTTAACTGAATGCACCCCAGAAATCGCCTAGGACACTTTCACAAGGATATTTACCATTTTGGTAACGCACGTGTCTGCGCTGAAGTTCTTCCATCGTCAAATCAGTAGGAACTCACTTCTGAGGAGCAGAACAAGCAAGTGTATGTCCTTAAGGGACTTAGCATGGCGAACTCACACACACACACACTATACACGTTAGCTAGAGGCGAGCTCACAAGGACACCCCGAATTCCGAAACCTGGACCGCCTATGTGGCACACCGTAACTTCTGTGTGTGTTTGATCCGCGAGGACAAGGTGACGCATCAGCAGGAGTTAATGAAAAGATTCTGCAAGAATGGCAAACTCTTATTCAGGCATGTTAATGACCTTCGTAAAGTGCAATGCGGAATTCCAGCACTGATCATGACTGACGTGTGCACGCGATCAGCAATGGAAGCAACCGATCTCTTACGATTCCATTACTCACAGACGTTCCAGAGCGTAACGGGCTCAACGGTTATTCCTGTTTCTATTGTCCCACCATCAGCCTTATCCAATATTACTTTTACTGCTGAAATGTGTCAAAGAAACTGTTATCTCTGCATATCCACAGCTCTCCTGGTCTCGATAACATTCGACCGAGGGCTTTGCAAGCAGCAGCTGGTGATCTGGTGGAATCTCTGGCTATATTCTATCAGCGCTGTATGGAGGAGAACCATACTACAACAACACGGAAGCCATGGATCCTCGCTCATACTCATGAAGGAGGTAGTCGCACTGACCCAACTAATTGCCGTCCTGTAGCGCTACTCCTTGTGCTTTCCAAAGTTGTGGAGTCTATCATCGCTGGTGCACTCATGCAGTATCTGGAAAATCACAAGCTGATAGCACTAGAGCAACATGGCTACCGACAAAAGCGCTCATGCACTACGAATCTGCTAATTGCACGCGATAGCTGGATTGAAACAGTTGATGGTGGAGCAGGACTTGATGTCATTTACCTGGACTTCTCAAAAGCATTTGATCACTTAGACCACGGAATTCTCCTCCATAAACTTCAGCTCTATGGCGTTGGTGACCCACTGATGCATTGGATGTACAATTTCCTGCATGAACGTTGGTTAGAAGTGAGAGTACGAGAATCCCTGTCCGACGCAATTAAGGTGGAGTGCGGCGTACCATAAGATTCGGTGCTCAGGCCCCGTCTATTCTTGATTTTCATAAACGATCTGGCGAGGGAAATTACTTCCGATTTCCTATTTATTCCGCGAATGACATCAAGTTATGGCGAGCGATCAAAGAACCGAACAACCACGCAAAACTTTGGCGTGACCTCAACACCATTTCAAACTGGTTAGTTCTTAACACACTACCGTTCAATGTGGAAAAATTCCACGCTGTTCAATTTCGCCATAGGCATGACTACTTGTATAGGCTTTGGTCACATGTATTGCAATCAACTTCCCAAGAACGCGATCTTGGTGTGCTCATTCAAAGTGACCTTAACTGTTCAAAGCAGTCAGAGGCTGCTGCGATGAGAGCCAACCAGCACGTGGGCTTGCTGCGGGAGATTCGACTCATCCATCTTTCCCATGATGCACAATTCTTACATGCGCCCTCATGTTGAATACGCCGTTCAAGCTTTGCAACCCTGGTTGAAGCGCGACTTAGAAGTGCGTAGCAGTCTGGAAAGTTCCCGGTTTGCTTGTGTAAAATGCTAACTAAAATTATTTCCTTGTACACCTAGGCGACCGGTCTGGTTTGTTGAACTGATTGCTGAGTTCGAATGCTTGACATGCTCATCGCCATTTTTGCTTGGCGCTCGTTTCGGTTACAACGCGCGAGTACCCTGTGTGCCGTGAATCCTCCATTCCCCTAGCTAGATCTTCAACGGTGTCGTTTTTATAGCTAGGTAACAGAGAATCTTTTACTGTACCAATAATAGTTTCCCTACAACCCGATCTGCCTTTTCGAATCGCTCTCCGGGCTCCCGGTACAGACTACCCGCTAAAAGTGCTGGAGAAACCACAACGCAGGGTCATAAAGAATTTCAAGGACCTACGAAATTTGTCCTATCACCAAAAGTTGAAGTCACTGAGAGTTTTCAGTGGTCGCTACCAAAGGCTGCGTGGCGATCTCATATTAGCGTATCAAATATTGATTGACCGTAATCACGTATGTCGTCACTTGCTAAAGCGCAGCCATGACGCCAATCTCAGAGGTAACCCCCTGAAATTGTGTGCACAATATATCGGCCTGGAATGCCTGCAGAATTATTTTTATTTACGGGTTTGCCAACCCTGGAACTCTCCCCCAAACTTCGTTGTTTTCTCCCCGACTTTGGTTATTTTCCAAAAACGATTGGATCTTGCCCTTGGCCTTCATCACTTCGTTGCCTATACTGTGCTACTTTGGAATGTATTAATTTTCTCTCCAAACCGGATTAACATGATACATAGACCTGAAGAGGCGGTACAGAAGTGAGTATTCTCCTTCTAACTTTTCTCACGGAGTACAAAAACTATCACTGTCCCCATTTTGCCTCGTCGTTCCCATTCAATTCCCACCTACACTACTATTATTCAGCAGGGTAACTGCTAAATAATCACTCAAACAAACAACACACTTATCTTTTTATGTTTGTACTTTTGCTCCCACTATCCTGCGGGACTTGTCAAGCAACTGCCTTTTTACCCGGCGTAAATTATCGTTCATTGTTCCGAACAGACACTGTGAACGTTCAAGCCTAGTTTTAAAAGACAGTACGGCAACCGATAAAATGTTCTAAATATGCGATTCGATGAACTCCTAATTCGCCGCCTCTTTTGCTACTTCGCCGTATGTATCCTCACCTCTTCTTCCATGAAAAACAGAATAAGTAGTATGTACCATTCCTCTGAATCGAAAGGGCGTACAGATGCCTATAACATCCATCAAACTGGGACCTGATGGTATTCCGCCTGCAGCTAGACGGTAAAAACATATCTCTCCTCATGTTGAACATTTTTATACTGTCGCTACAAACTAGTAGGTGGAAAAATTTCATAATTATACCGAAACACGAGATAGAATATTAAATTATCAACTGGTAAACCATAACTCCGCCGCCTCTAAGGCCTTAGAGAGAATCGTCAAGACTCGGTTTACACTATGTCAAGAACGACGCGACAATGAAGTACAATCTTCATTGACACGACCACAGGCCACCTGACCATTCACGTAGGCGTACATTAATGGGTCACTTTTCCTTCCCACGACACACCATCTCTCCTGGCTTCCGCTCACGGCACCTCCATGCACTTTGGGGACCTTGTGATGGAATATTCTCTGCCCCTTCCACCCCCGTATCCGCTTCTACGCATCATACTCTGATCGGCCCGGAGTCGTTCCATAGTTCGTGGTTTCTTTGACCGTGGATGCATCACTCTGCGTGGGGTTGGTCTGGGTGGCTGCAATGACGGCGCTTTTGTCTGATTTGTTGCGTTCTTGACGAATATCCTCGTTCCGCCCGGTCCAGGCTCACTACCGGACGCCGCTCGTGACCAGTTCTCGTCTCGTTCCATCAGGCCGGCGAGGCTCCTTCTGCCCACCCTCATTGCGCTTGTTCCCGTTTCCGTCTGCCTCGGTTTTGGTAGTCTTTCTCTCCTTCGTGTAATCACTGTCTTCCGCCTCCCTAGAAAACAGTTCCTGACAAGTCAAAACCTACTCAGCAGTTCCCAACATGAGTTCACAACAAAACGTCCTTGTGTCACATGCCAATTATAATTCCTCGAACATGTTACAGCAACCATTGATGACGGCATGGCCAACTGCATCATCCTTCTGGATATGCAGTAAGCGTTTTACTGTGTACCGCCAAAATCATCCTTGACCGTCCTGGAGTCCTATGGAATCATCAACCATTTTTTGAGCTGGTTCGTATCATATCTTGACGGCCGAACACAAAAAGTACAGATTGGTCAATATTGTTCTACTTCCAGAAACGGCACGAGCGATGTTGTTGAGGGCAGTGTCTTCTGCCCATTGCTTTTCATCATTTACCTAAATGACATATGCAAGTACATTAGACATGGGCGCCTGTTTGTTTTTGCGGACGACATCAAACAAGTGTGCTCATTTCTACCTGCTCACTTGGATCTGTGCTTGAGAAATATACGCGAGGATTTATCATCCCTAAACAAATGGAGCGAAAGCAGTTCAATGCGTTTATCTGCAGATAAATTTCAGATATCCTGTCACAGATGCAGTATACGAGAAGGATCCATCACACCCACTGGCAATCCCATCCCAACTGCGCATTCCGTTCGAGACCAGTGAATTCGATATTCGAGCAGCCTAAACTTCGCCGAGCACATTCTACATCAAGTAGCGAAAGCGAAGCAACTTACTAGCCGCATGCTTAGGTCGTTTTCACTATCCCAAAACACGACTGAATCATTCAAACTCATTGTGCGCTTCATTCTAGAATATAGCACCACCATACATAGCGACTTACATAAAACAGATATAATTGCCTGGTTAAACATACAGCGTTCATGTATCAAAATGCTCATGGGGCGCTCACCACCGCTTACCTATGAGGAGCGATGTTCGCACCTCCAGCTCCATGCACTTTGCCTCCGACGTTTGGAAATCAATATCACTCTTCTCTACAGCATAATATACTCGCGACTTCGCTCAACGACTACGACCGTCACATTACATATTGACTCAACCTACCCTAATCTTAATGGGAAAGCTCTGCTATCCTTATATAGGTATAAGCAAAATATCCGCTCAAATTTCTTCTTTGCTGAGGTACGCCTGTCTGCGGAATAAACTACCGTTGCAATTAAGGATCTGTGAGAGCCTGCGCATTTTTAAAACTATCGTACAATCTTTTCTCTCCTTGTCAAATGTGGTCGAACTTTACGGCCTTGAGCAATCTACGAGCGCGCTCATGGAATCGGGCCCGAACGACATATAACTTTTGCATCCTTCAATGGTGATGATTAGTTAGTTCAGCCACATCTATGGAGGAACCGGCAAAGGAGAATACTCAGTCAGTCAGGTTTACCTCGCATATAAAATAACTTGATGCGCCTAAACGTCGGACGTTCGTAAATCGCGAGGTACGACGAAGTGTACGTGTACGTAGAGTCCGATCGTGAATGGTGCAGGCAGCGACGCGCACAATCACAGCAATCCAGCGGCAACCAAGGTAGAACCACGGAAGACGAGCTCGAAACCAAGTGTATGTATAAATAGTTAATTAAAGCAAAGCTGTACAACAACTGCAGCGAAGGTAAAGGTGAAAATGAAAAATAAGCAAATCATTTACAATCGCTACACACTTCGTTCTTATTGGTTTTCCCCGCATTAACCAGTCAATAGTTCCTCACTCATGCTTTTACTCGTGTGTCATGTGAGTTATGTCGCACTGCCTTGCCCGAAACACTTGGTTTCGTACTATGGCTTGTTCCTGCCTAACTGCAGTCTAGGGGCGTGCTTTGTTTGAATTCGTTACTGTGCATTATTGGCGACGTGATCCAGATGAACACTATCATTAATCCACCTGCTAACTTTTGGTCTTCCGCTGAGGACAAACCGACCTTATCAAACTGGATAAGGTGGAAGAAATCATTTATTAACTACCCGGAACTACTGTCTGTTTTAAATCCTATGCTTTCACTTTCGGAGTCCCACAAAATACGATTAGATAAATATTTGCTGGGAGATGAAGGCCAATGACATTATGATGCACCATATATAGCAAATTGGATAAATATACCACAATGTGGGGATTGAAACAGAATGTTTATACTGCGAGATACTGCTTTCCAAAGCTTTCACAGAAACCGAACGAGATCGTCAACGACTTCATTGTACACATCCAGCAGTTTATTCCCGAGTGTAAATACAAGTAACCTCCGCACGACAAATCTGAAGAAGAAATGAAAATACCGTGCTTAATTGCGGGAATTCTGGACGAAAGCGCACGGGCAAAAATGTTATCTCGGAACGAGTCGGATTCCACGTGGGAGAATGCTTGTCTAATCGTTCACCAAAGGGAGAATATCTCGCACCAGCTACGTGAATTCACTGCCCATCCAGTCGTCGATGCTGTTCACGCAGTTGCTAAACCACGGACTCCAGGTGAACAATGGAAACAGTTCGTGTGCTATCGTTGCGGGATGCAACATCCTTGTGTTTCCGGGTGTCGTCACATAGAAAGCATCTACCGAAAATGTGATAAAATAGGCCACCTAGCCCGTATGTGCAGATCGGAACCTGCCTCCCCAACCAATCTCACTCAATCGAGGCGCCATAATAAGCTGCCGCTTACGGGGAAAAACGTTCTGGAAGACCCAGACAATAATCTAAATTCTGTCTACTTGAATACCGTATCACCCAACAAGTGCCCTCCATCTGCGATTCGTTTGATGGTCGAGAATGAACCGATCGATTTGGAACTGGATACAGGGGCTGCAGTTACTATTATAAACAGTGATTTAATTAAGAGTCTGCCACCCTTACAATCATGTGACTCCAAATTGCAAACATACACGGGAGATCCGATTAGGGTCTTGGGAAAGTGCATGGTTAACGTCAGGCACGGCAAGCGGGAATTAACTCTACCTTTGATAGTGGTACGTGGGAAAAGACCAAATCTTTCGGGCGGAAATTGGATCCGATACTTCCCAGAAACGATGCTGATTGATAAGGTCGTGATCAATGACAGCAGTCTAAACGATTTGTTGAACTAATTTTCTTCTTTATTCGAAAATAAGTTGGGAACGCTGAAACATTTCAAAGCTTTCATTAATCTACGGGAAAACACCAATGCCAAGTTTTACAAAACACGAACATTACCGTACGCCATACGTCCAAAAGTTGCGCTAGAACCACAACGGCTACAATCCGAAGGCGTAATCATACCCGTACAACACTCGGATTGGGGTACCCCAATTTTTCCTTTACTCAAACCTGACGGTTACGTTCATATCTGTGGAGACTAAGAAGTTAACTGTCAATCAAGCTACCAAGGTGGAATGGTATCCTTTGTCACGCATCGAAAACTTATTCGCTACGTTATCCAGTGGTCAATATTTTTCTAAGCTTGATCTTAGTCACGCATAATCTCAGGTTGAACTTGATGAGAACTCACGCGAATTAACCACCATAACTACACATCTTGGATTATTTCAGTATACCCGTCTTGCTTTCGTACTTAGCTCCGCCCCCAGCATCTTACAGCGAATTATGGATGACATCGTGAAGGATATGCCCTTTACTTGTGCTTATTTGAATGATAACCTGGTTTCTGGCCGTAGTGATGCTGAACATTTAAAGACACTTCGAACGGTGTTGGAACGTTTGAAAACGAATGGATCGGAACTGGGGAAATCTAATGTGAATTTTTGTCTGAATTTGTTTATTATCTTGGCTACAAACGTGATAAGAGAGGTCTGCATGTTTTGCAGGATAAAGTATCCCTAATTATACAGGCACCGCAGCCTAAGAATGTTGATGAATTCCGATCATTCTTAGGAATGTTATCACACTCTCGTCATTTTTTAACTGGGGCATCAACTATTTTAGCTCCTTTGAACGCACTGCTACATAAAAACACCCCCTCCGTATGGAATGATGAGCTGCAGTCCACTTTCATTCGTGCTAAAAATTGTTTAGCATCAGCGCCAGTTTTAGTTCACTACGATAGAAAAAAGCCTCTGATCATTCAGTGTGATGCTTCTCCATACGGAGTTGGAGCAGTTTTGTGTCATAAAATGCCGAATGGTGCAATTCATCCTATTGCTTTTGCTTCGTGTGCCTTACAACCGGCTGAAAAAATTACTCACAACTTGATCGAGAGGCCCTATCAGTTATCTTTGGGGCCAAGAAATTTCACCAGTATATTTGGGGCAGTCATTTTGAGATCCAAACTGATCACAAACCGTTGATATCCTTATTGGATGAATCCAAGGGCACCCATCAAATGTTTTCATCTAGAATGCAACGATGGGCCCTAACCCTTAGTGTGTATGAATACAAAATCTCTTACATCCCAGGCTTTAACAATTGTACGGTGGATACCCTGAGTCGGTGACCGCACGTGACCACCACAAGACCAATAGATGAACCGGTGGACTTAGTTCATTTGATGCAGTACCTCGACACGACCACTATCAAGTGAAGTCACACATCGATGGACCGACTGGGATCCCTAACTAGCCTCCATGACACGTTTCACGAAACTGGGCTGGCGTGGCGGAATTCCGGCTGAGTTGAAACCTTTTGGAATTCGGAAAAATGATCTGAATATTCACGATGTTTGCTAATTTTGGGGCTTACGTTTGGTTCCACCGTCGAAAGCGCATTTCTTCATTCTAAATGAACTTCACATTGATAGTGCAGGTGTTGCCTGAATGAAGGTCTCTGCACGCGGCTATTGCTTCTGGCCCGGCTTAGATGCCTTAATTGAAAACTACCTAAAAACTTGTGGTCTCTGCCAACAATATCAGTCAACTAAACCAGTTCCAATGCACCCTTGGCGTTGGTTTGAAAGGCAATGGCAGCGTATCCATGCAGATTATTTTGGTCCTTTGAAAGGAACATTTTTCCTGTTTATAGTTGATGCTTATTCCAAATGAATGGATGTTTACCCAGTCTCTCATCTCAAGGCTGAAACAACCGTTTCAAAGATGCGAGCATCGTTTGAGGTTTTCGGAATACCTGAAACTGTTTGTACAGATAATGGGTTCTGTTTTACCAGTAAGGATCTTAAGAGGTTTATGCAGCCCAATGGCATTCAATACGTGCGTACAGCCCCATATCATCCTACGCCAAATGGATTAGCTGAAAGGGCGGTGCAGACGGTAAAAAGGGACCCGCTAAAGCAGTTATCTGGAACCGTAGCGCTTGGATCGATTACTTTTCGCCTACAGAGTAAATCCGACAGAAACAACGGGTAAATCCCGCGCAGAAGTGATGTTTGGTAGAACACTTCGTACTAAATTACATCTATTATTTCTTAATCGTCGAGCTCAAATAAAAGTGGAACAAAACAACGCAGCTACGTTAGACAGGGATCACGATGTTGTTTTCCAACCGGGAGATCCTGTGTATACATTACCTCTCCACGAACAGTCATGGCAGCCCGCAATCGTGGTCACAAGGGATGGTACCCAGGCTGACCTAGAGGTAAATGCTCGCGTCTTGAGGCGGCATTCAGATCACATACGTCCGCGTTGTGTAGAAACCCGAGAAAATGAGGAAAATATCTCGTTCAGTCCAGCCGACGTAGAAACAAATGACGCAGGATACAGCGCAAACAACAAACTGCCCACCACTTCGCAGCTCTCAACATGTACCTAAACCTGTTGAACGTGTCGTGCCCGGTGCATGACTTTACCCAATAGAGGAGGCGATGTTACATCTGTCGATCTTGATCAGTTAGTTCAGCCACACCGTGTACTTTCTGGTTTCCTCGCGTTGACCAATCAATAGTTCTTCGCTCATGCTTTAACTCGTGTGTCATGTGAGCCACGTCCCACTGCTTTGCCCCAAAAACCGTTTCATACTGTCTTGTTCTTACCTAACTGCGGTCTGGGGGCTTCTTGCTTAAATTCGTTAATACGTAATAATAACAACATTAACTATCAAGTAGTGTTACTTATTACATCCACGACAAATCATTGCTAACCATTTCACATTGAATGGAGTTTATACATGAAATAATAACTAAACTCGCTGTACAAACGATAGTTCTACCAAAGTGAACGTATCCCGCTCGTCGGGAAATATACCCATTTATTTATGTATTTATTTATGTACTTTTTAAATAGCTAAACTACTCTAAACACTTAATGCTTTGTATGATCATTTATTTTTTGAGTGCCGGCCGTGCTACTTAGAAGCTCTGTGGTGTCGACGGTTTCTCGCTTACTGGTGGACATTAACTGGCTTTTGATTGCCAAAACATCAGCTGCCCAACTCCGGTGTACAAGGACAACGTGAGCAGCTAACGATATTTGACGCGCATGGACTGTGAGGGTGGGTCTTCCTCTGGATGCGAGCGGATAACCAAATACGGTGAACCGTAGCAAAGCATCCAGACAATACTTGTACAAAACGGATGAGGCCAACAAATAGTCGATCTAACGACCACGGTGCTCATAGTGAGACTTATGTTTGACCCATCCAGTCATTTAATGCAGATTATAAACTGTTAAAGTTCTTGAGACTTATTTTCCCCGTTTGATTATATAATCAAGCCTAGGGGACCGAAAGCTATCAGTGTCACTGTTAATGACCCCAGATTTCCGAATTTATAGTACTCATACTTGCTTCATTATCTCGGAGTGTTCGTTTTCTTAAATACTCACATATGAAACCATCGACAACTGTATTGTTAACGGCTTAATTCAGGTGTCACCATGGTTCAATATTGTGTCATTAGTAGCCACAACTACTGAGGTCCTTCTGGTATCCGTTGTGAGTGCGGTAATTACAGTTGGTATTAATCATTTTCGGTTTCATATGTATTCCACTTGTCACTTTTGGCTCTTCCACTGAAATGCGCTGCTCCGTCATGCAGTTTACCCCATTCATTATCGATCCAATCGTATTACTCGACTTGAAGCTTAATTTAGTATGGTAGAGGCCCATATTCACCCAGTGCTCTTAACTCGCTGATTGTTCCGCCTCATGTGATAAATCTTCGCTCTTGCTTTCAACCAGTCTACTCAGATTTATAATTACTGGAAATTACATATCGGTTAACTGTATTTTATCAACGCACCAGTTCTCTCTCTCGGTGAGGAATTACAACATCTACTACATCTACTGCCCGTGATAAGTCTCATTAGTTGCCAGAAGCTACTTTAAAGTGCCTTCCCATCGAACTTTTAAGGAACCTTAATCGTAATGAACAAGATGCCCTGACGTTTGCTGTAGCACTTTATGAGTCTGAGTCAAAGGGCTGGTGTTGATCACATATGACCCATAGTGATTTGGGGACAACGGTCTTTTACTGACTTGTGAGGCAACTTATCGACTGTTTCAAGCGAATCTCAGTAAAATGATATGTCGTCAACAGAACATGGGAAATATACGTCCAAAATCTCAAAATTTTCAACTCACTCATCCCACTGTAACAGGTATCTGTAACAACATGGGTTGAGTGAACAAATTTTTACAGTCACCTCCCACAGGATATAAGATTAGGAGACAAGTATTTCAGTTGTGGATTCCCGGGAGCAGACTGTTAGAGATCAGCATGAGTTGTAATTTAGTGATCGTCCAGTTGTCGTCCATTGCCATAAAGTGTAGGGGCTAGTCATATCCCATACACGTCCACTTGCACGCCTCGCATCGGCTAGTGTGTTGCGCTATATCGCGTATTGAATCTATAAAAAAATACTTGGAGTGTAGGGCTACTGCTTTAAAAACGATAAATTCATTCTTTTGATAGTAAAGTTACTAGCTGTATTTTTCATTTGGATTTTCGACAACCCACCGGACTACCCAACGGAGCTTGTAAAGCATTGCTTCTTAACCCTTATAAAGTAATTGTTCATGGTGCTCCACTGCCCTCACTCGCTACTCAGTGGGTCAAGTAACAGACTCTGGTCCGACGAATGCGCATTACTGACGAGTTCCAACTGAGCTAAGCGGCTGTCCAGCGCTGTTCCGAATATCTGAGGATTAGTTGACCGAGTGCGGATGAGATGAATCATTAATAAAATTATTTTACGTGTGTCCTTGCCGGACACAATCAAGACGTTACTACACAGTTGGATGTGTGCTGCGCAACGATTTTGGCTTTACGATGTACATCAATAGTTGCATATCTCTCTTTACGTTATACAGGTCCCAGTGCATTCAACCTTTCTGAATTGGTTGAAGTTTGCCCACAGAGTCAACATGAAAGGTGTACTTCTTTCGTGGTTACATTTGGCAACCGCTAAACGAGTTAAGCAGCGCTGTCATCGCGTCAGTGACTGATCGCTGAAACAATCAGTGTAATGTAGTCACTTTAACAGTGGATTTATGTGCAAATGTTATCGTCGCGCAACCATCCAATCATCACCTCGCTGCAAGTAATCACTATTAAAGCAACCTAAGTGAAGTTTTGGCTTGTTTCGTGGATTCTGCTACTACGTGTTGCGTCCTCCACTTATGTCTCTGATGAATCATGACTGTTTTTGACAACTTCATTTCAGACGTGTTAACGCCCAACTCATCGTTTAAGTGATCTGTTTCCAGCGTGTCTCGATTCCCGACACACCTACGCGCGTACACTTCAACTTCAGTGCACCGTTGATTGTTAAAAATAAATGTGATATTGTAGAGGGGCCGCTTCCAAGAATGGCTCTGGGGAGCTCTTCGGAGCTAGCTGAGAGCGGATCGCGAAAGACGGCTAGCGACGAGCCTGGGCCCGGAACTACGGAGCGGGAATATGTGGACAGCGCAATAAATCAGACAAATACGCCGCTAGCGCAGCCCACAGGACCGACGCCGAGCCGATTGACACAGCCCAGAACAAGCAAGTCGAGAGCTCTCGAACGACTCCTGGCCGATCCAAATCGGGTACAGAGAAGCGGAGATCGAGGCGAAAACAGGAAGGCGGGACTTCCAAGTCAGAGCTCCCGAGGCGAAAGGACTGGCTCGTCTCTAACATCCGTACCTGTGTTGCGTGGTGGGACGGAAATCTAGTCGATATTCGATGGCGCGCGTGAGACCCTCATGTGCCCATTTTCGGTGTGCAATAAACGTCTACCCCCCGCCCT
>OX104067.1:34526304-34850135 GCA_944474145.2 Dicrocoelium dendriticum
CTCTTATGGGACACGGACACGATCAAAAAGTCACGATGGCGGCGGGCGGAAAACAGGCGTTTATTCAGTATAGGGTAGCCTATTTAAAAGAAATAAACACTGTTAATCTTCGAGCCTTCTCAGTGGGTCTTCTGTTTTTCGGTTCACCTCATTGGTCGCGTTCCCCTTTTATTTTATTGGGTTATGCTACTCCTCTTCGGTCGCTGTCTTCCTGTCTCGCGCAATGATCACATCTTTCGTGCTTGGCATCTGATTGGCCGTATTTCTTTGGACCGCTCATATTTGGCTTTGCACTCTGAAACTTGCCGTTAATAGCGATTCTCGAGTTGCCAGTGCGCCCTCTATGTTCTATTGTCCCATCCGGTTTGTCGGTTTCTGGATACGTGTGCCACTCGTGATTCGCTGTCCAGCCATCGCTGTGTCTCCCGGTGGGTTCACGCGTTCTCTCGATCGAACTGATCTGCTGACTCCGGTAACCTGCGCTTAGGTGGTAAGGTCGAGCATACTGGACCGGTTTCCTGAACCCCGTTACATCCTTTTCCTTTTGTTTTGTTAGGATTGCGCCGCAGTATGTCCCATACTGCTTTCCGCTGCGTTTGAGTTTCCTTCCTTCTGCAGGGGTGACCCGTATCTGTCTTGGCTGCTGTTGTCCATTTTTCATCTGGGTAACGCGCGTACAACCTGCTTTCAGGACCTGCACTCGGTTCCGCTTAATTGTAGTGTCCCCAACCTTCACTTCGTAGCTTCTCTCTCCCTTGCGGCTCTGAATAACTCCCTTCCTCCAGTGTACCTCTGATCCTGGTACTGGTTGCACCCACACTTCTTCTCCCAGTGTTAGAGGTTGGAGTTTTCTCGCCCCGCGATCGTAGTATCTCTTTTGCCTAAGCATTCTGTTTCGTAACCGCTCGTGTATCGAGGTCGTTGGTGATACTTCAGGTGTTAGCAGATTTGACGCAGTTGGTATCAACGTTCTTGTCCTCCGGCTGAAGAGTCGCTGCACCGGACTTGCCCCAATTTCTGTTGATGGCGTGTTTCTGCGTTCCAGCGGCATAATATAAGGGTCCTCCTGAGTCTCCTTAGCTTTGGTAAGCACCTTCTTTGCTTCTTTTACCGTCGACTCGGCCTTTCCATTTGATTGGCTGTGATATGGGCTAGTAAGCCGGTGATGGAAATCCCACTTTCTGCTGAACTCTCGGAACTCTGCGCTAACGAACTGCGGCCCGTTGTCCGAGACTACTACCTCCGGTATTTCGTGACGAGCAAATTGACATCGTAGCTTATTCACCACTGCGTCTGTACTGGTCGTAGCTAGAGCATCGATTTCAAAGTAGTCACTGAAATAATCAACCAACACTAAGTAACTTTTTCCATCGTGGATGAAGATGTCTACTGCAACCATCTGCCAGGGCCTGTCCGGAACGTCACGGAGCATCATCGGTTCTTTTGACTGACGTACGTCGTGTGTTCGGCATGTCAGACAATTTGAGACGTAATCTCGTATTTGGCTGGTCATTCCCGGCCAAAACATTAGCTCTCGCGCTCTGGCCACACAATTGTTGACTCCCAAATGTGCATAGTGGACAAGCTCCGTCATCGCGCGCTGCAACGCTTTGGGGATTAGTATCCTATTGCCTTTGAATATCAACCCGTTTTGGACAATGAGTTCATCACGAAAATGGAAAAACGGGGTCAGCACTCCTGGTAGATCTTTCTTGTTCTTGGACCAGCCACTTAGTATTGTCTGCCTCAGTAGCTTGCATAACTCATCTTCCTCTGTGCACTGCTGGAGCTGTTTCAATCGTTCCTCGGTAACAGCTACTAGTTGTGCTGCATGAACGAAATCTGAATCTTCGTCTTCCTCTGGTGTGTCTGACAGATATGCCCTGGATAACGTGTCTGCGATATGCATTTCGGGACCAGGTCGATACACAATCTCTAGGTCGTACTTTTGAAGGCGAATAAGCATTCTCTGTAAGCGGCGGGGAACAACATGTAGCGGCTTGTTGGCGATGGAAACCAACGGTTTGTGATCTGTAAACACTGTAGTCTTCCGGCCAAATGTATAGTCATTAAAACGTTCGACGGCGTAAACCACTGCAAGCATCTCTTTTTCTATCTGGGCGTAACGACGCTCGGTCTCTGTCAACGTCCTACTGCGAAAATCGATGGGTTTCCCATTCTGCATGAGTACGGCCCCGATACCAAATTGACTGCTGTCGCATTGAATCTCGAGGGAGAGTTGCGGATTATAGTAGGCGAGAACAGGTGCGTTAGTGATGAGTTCCTTGATTGCCTGAAAGGCCTCTTCTTGTTCTGCACCCCAGTGCCAGCTTTCGCCTTTATGAGTCAACTTCCTGATCGGTGTCATAACATCAGCTAACTTGGGCAGGAACCGGCTCAGATAATTGATCATGCCATTTAGCCTGCCAACCGCTTTCACATCTGTGGGGGACGGCATATCTCTTATAGCTCTTACTTTCTCAGGGTCTGGTTTTAGCCCTTCCGCGCTTAACACATGCCCATGAAATATAACCTCTGTACTGCGTAGTTCGATCTTTTCACGTTTCAGTTTGATGTTTCTTTCAACACAACGTTGTAAAAAGCTACGAAGGTTCTGATCGTGCTCTTCACGAGTGGCGCCAAAAACCAACACATCGTCCGCTACGCAGAATACTCCCTGTAGATCGTCCAACGTTTGCATTAGTCGCTTCTGGAAGATTTCGCTAGACACTTTCAGTCCAAACGGTAAACGAAGCCAACGGAACCGCCCGAATGGTGTTCCGAAAGTTGTCATGTAGCTTGACTCATCATCTAGTGATACGTGCCAGAACGCAGAGGCGAGGTCGACTTTCGTGGACACTTTAGAATTGCATAACACCGGCAGCATGTCGTCTAGTGTCGGTAACGTAAAATACTCTCTCTTAAGTGCGGCATTAAGCGGTTTCGGATCAATGCATATACGCAGCTCGCCTGACTTTTTTGTAATAATCGCCACCTGGCTGACCCAATCAGTCGGTTCGTCAACTTTAGCTATCACTCCCAGACTACAGAGACGTTGCAACTCACTCAAGAATTTTTCGCGCAAAGCAATTGGCACCTTCCTAGCTGGTAACGCCATCGGTGTTGCTAGCTCGTTTAACGATAAGTGAGCGGGTCCCTCGAACATCCCTACTCCGCCATCAAACACACTCGAGTACTTATCAAAAATATCTGCCTCGATGTCACACGCATGAACAAAACGTTCGTGGTTAAAAGAAACAAAACCAAAACGCTGGATAGAATCAATGCTCAGAATGGGCATAAGGTCTTCCGAAACAATCAGGAACTCCAGCGGGTGCTCTGTTCCTTCCTTTGGATTGACCGTCTCCAAAATGACGATGCCCTTCGGTTGTAGCCTTGAGCCTTTCCACATTTTGAGACACTTTTGAGTTTCTTCACATCGCACCCCCTTGCAGTATTTTTCAGGCAAGAAGTTAACCGCAGCCCCGGAGTCTAGCTGAAAACGTACCGGTTATCCTCGAACCAAAAGTGTTGCAAACACACACTTGCTTTTCGCCCGGCCATCCATGTTGTTTATCAACAATTCTTGTTCCCGTTCTTTGGCATCGTCGGCAACCGAACTCACTCCGTATAATCTACAGCAAAGAGCAAAGGGACCTTTCTTGGAGCACTTCATGCACGTCCGACCCCACGCTGGACAACTCTCCTTCTTCTTTTGGTGCCTGCGGCCGCAAAACTGGCAATCAGTTACCTGTTCATCGGGTGATCTCGGGATACGTCCCTCGGTTTGGGATACTGCAAACAACTCCGTATTCTTTTCGGCGCGCAGATGTTCGACTTGCTGATCTGTTCTGGCCTCACTGAGGCAGATGTCGACACACTGTTCCAGTGACAAGTTCCTTTGTCGCAGAAACCGGCGTGTGAGTTCATCGTTCCTTATCCCAATAGCGATGCGATCCCGTATCAGTGACTCCTTCATGCATTCACAGAAATTGCAAGTTCGTGCCAGGAGCTTCAGTTCTGTGATGTATCTCTCGAACGGCTCCCCCGGTAAACGATCGCGTCCAAAAAACAGATATCGTTGATAGGTCTCGTTCACACACGCTTCGCAGAACTCGCCAAATGTCCGCATCACTTCGGAAAGATCCGCCTACTGGTCGCCAAACTTCAGTGTTTCAAGAACCCTCCTTGCATCGTCACCAATAGCGTGCCTAAACATTGCGAGTTGGTATTTCATCGGCTGGGCGTCCAGCTGAGTCAGTGTTGCGAAATCCGCCCACCTGCTCTTCCAAATCCGCCAACTGTCTGGTAGAGAACTCTCAGTCATCTGCAAAGGGGATGGAAACGGAATCGCCGGTTGACCTCCAACTGCAAGCTGCATCTTGGGCATCGGTTTCTTCTTCTACTCTGTCACCATGTTATGGGACATGGACACGATCAAAAAGTCACGATGGCGGCGGGCGGAAAACAGGCGTTTATTCAGTATAGGGTAGCCTATTTAAAAGAAATAAACACTGTTAATCTTCGAGCCTTCTCAGTGGGTCTTCTGTTTTTCGGTTCACCTCATTGGTCGCGTTCCCCTTTTATTTTATTGGGTTATGCTACTCCTCTTCGGTCGCTGTCTTCCTGTCTCGCGCAATGATCACATCTTTCGTGCTTGGCATCTGATTGGCCGTATTTCTTTGGACCGCTCATATTTGGCTTTGCACTCTGAAACTTGCCGTTAATAGCGATTCTCGAGTTGCCAGTGCGCCCTCTATGTTCTATTGTCCCATCCGGTTTGTCGGTTTCTGGATACGTGTGCCACTCGTGATTCGCTGTCCAGCCATCGCTGTGTCTCCCGGTGGGTTCACGCGTTCTCTCGATCGAACTGATCTGCTGACTCCGGTAACCTGCGCTTAGGTGGTAAGGTCGAGCATACTGGACCGGTTTCCTAAACCCCGTTACACACAGCAGACCTGGAATCAAAGCTTTAGTCTCCCTGCATCACTGTTTACTTCACTCAGGAAATTCTGGGAGAAGCTTTGCCCAATCACGCACGCTAAAACACAACATTCATTGTGTGCAAACACAAACATTCGCACTCGTGCGCGAGCACATTTAATGGCTCTGTACCCACCTATAGCTGCTAACCACCCGACATTGTGTACGGTGAATGCGACCTATTTAACAGTCACTGACATCCTACTTATCAAGCCGCTGCCCATCTTAACTCTGCTCACGCTGACCGATCGTGTCAGTGCATGCGTCGAAGGCCACTCTTCAGACCGCTTCAACGCAATGTCAAGTGCTTCGTAATCGTCGATCGATAAGTGTTGCCGCAGTGGCAGGCCAATGAACACTCAATTATGCGAACTGTTCCAAACTAAGCGCGAAATCGTACGGTATACAATTGAAACCGTGGCCCTCACAATCTGCACGTGATCATAAAGGTACAACCACTATTCTAAACATGGGGAAGCGCTACTTATACGCGTTAGAGAATTGCCGTAATGCCCTTAAGCTCGGAGTAACGTATTTTAGCCTCATTATCTCGTTCCATCCGTAATGTGTGGGAAAACCAGTCGGAGAAGTGAGTCAGATAAACAAAGTTACTGAAGCATTTTGGTTTTCGCTAACATTACGTTATTCCAGTTGTAAACTGTTTATGTGTGTCATGAAGAATTGCGATAGCCTGATGAATACTAAGATTGCATCCTTAGGGATCAACATGGCGAAGATAATAACTCAACCAGCAAAGGCAAGTTTCGCCCCTAGGCCGGGGAAGACAGCCGGAGGCTCTAACAGCACTGCAGCGTCTGTGTCTCCAAATCCTCTGGCTGGTCTCACTCCTATAAACGGACTAGCTTTAAACACACCTGCATCCACTCTTCTCAGTGGTGGAGCTCATATCAAGCCAGTGGCGATTATGGCCTGGCCGAGCCCGAGTTCGTCCAATGTAACGAAAAGCCAGGTATCGTACGCATCAGTTGCCTCCATGCGAACGCCGTGGAGAACACTCCTGACTCCGGTAACAGTACTGAACATCATTAGGGTGACGCAGCCTTCACAGACAACCAAAGCATTTAAACTTTACCAATTAATACCCTTAAACCTGCAGTCGGCAGAAGTAACCACGGTGCTTTGATTGTTATTTGTACGAAAGTACCTGAATTGCGGTCCACTGCAATAAAGTGGAAGCAGATAGAAGAACATGAGCAGTGGAATTCCATGTGTGATGCAGCCGGCAATCCAGTTATACCTATGACATCGAATTCTGCGGGTGACACTGAGTTCCACTGATGACACAGAGGTAGTTTTACTGTCCTTGCATCGGCTTTGTAACTCATCACAGTAGGTGCACGTTCTTCCAGATATCTCTTAGAAAGGACTTCCTAGAGAATGGCAACTGAGAAGAAGTTCCTAAATCTGAGGAAAAACGGACGATCATTGTTTTCTATGTTGCTGAGCTCCAAACATCCACTTCTAAGGAAGCGTAAAGACACGACCGGGAGCAATGGAGTTACATCCGACAGAAACTGTCCCTCGAAAATATCGTTGCAAAGCGGTTGACAAGAATTTCAGTACCACCCAACTACAAGCAGAACGGTCCCCGTCTGATGAAGATTATGCTCCGGTCTAAGTTAATGACACTTCTCATGTTGAAAAACTGGTATAGTTCTGCAAGAAGCTGACTACAAAAATTCTGTTAAAGACAGCGCGTACACAGCGATGAATGGCTAACTACACATTGGGAACGGCGAAGTTGATGAATCCTCTTTTACAATTCCGTGAATGGTTTAGTTTAATGACAATATTAGCATTGGGTGAAATAGGACAAAACATGGGAGACCATCAAGGCCAGGCGAGCAGAGAGCAGGCAGATAACGCGACCGAACTACAAAGACCGGCTTCTGCTTAATAACGGCTAATGGCCGACCCTTCACCGGTCGGACAATATCAAATTCTGGTTCAACATTCAAGGTTTCACTTTTGGTTACTAAGGAATGGACCTGCTTGCATACCACGCACAATGCCTTATTAGTAAGTTGGTCGAACTCCCTCACCATCAGGCTTCTGACTCTCGAGATATCATAATGATCACTGAAACGTAGTTAAGTTGTGAAATTACCGATGTTCAGTTCGTTCTACCCGGTATGTCAATTCTCCTGAACAACAGCATACACGCGGGAAGGATGCGATCATTTAGTACAAACAGTTCCTTCGTTATGAGCCCACAGATGATTCCCAAACATGTGTTACTGATCTCATCTTTTACAGACTGTGGTTGAAGGACAACGATACATGCCACGTGTTCGTTGTTTGTCGAGCACACAAATCCACTCCGGAAATGGATCACAGATTAAAATCCGCACTTCGCATTGTGATAACTCAGAAACATACATATCCTCATCAAAAGAGATTTCAAAATCCATGATTCGGAAACTCCAGCAACTGAGGCAGAAAAGTTCAAGGCCTATTTACAAGAACTAATCTATAGCACACCCCTATACAATTCCGTCACCGGTCCCATCAGGTTCAGAACAGCAAATTAGCCATCACTGTTAGGTCTAGTGCTCACAAGCAATGAGTTCATGGTTGATGGACTGAATGTATGCAGTCCTTTGGGTCGAAGCTAGCACGTGGCTCTACCGTACTATTTCTTACGTTACGCCAAATACCCTGTTGCAAAGACCGAAGGGTTACAATCTGTTATGCATTATCAGGGTTTAACCACATTCACTGAAAACGCTAGTTGAATATGCACGAGTGAATGCACCTCAGAAATAGCCTGGGAACCATTCTTGAAATCTTTCACGTCACTAGACACAAAGTATCGGAGCCAAAAGCATTCCATCTTGCCATCAAACCAAAATCCCTTCTGGGGAGCCGAACACGAAATTTATGGCCTTGGGGGATCGGGCATGGCCTAAGTACAAACAACGATCCAGCCTCCGTAAATTTGACAGTGTACGTACCTCAGCGCAATTACTCTGTGCATTGGGTTCGTGAAGACAAGGTAACACACCAACAGGGCTGGCAAAACGATGTTGTTTAAACCATAAGCAGTTTTACAGACACGTGAAGAAACTTCGTAAGGTGCTACCTGGAATCCCACCAATCACTACGGTTGGTGGTTATACACACACAGCGAAAGAGACGGCGAAGTCTTTACGGGCCCAGTATTCACCTGCCAGTCTGAGTAGCTTTCGCGGACGGACTCACGTTGGAGCGGCAATGTCAAATCATCACTATCAGAGGCAAGGGCAACATAAACACTGCCTCACATGTGAATGACCCATTAAGCGGATCAATCGGGAAACTTCCATGCTCAAACGCATACGCACTGCGCCTACTTTGGGCACTTTGACGCAGCTTCTGCACTTAGCCTGAAGAGATCGCCACCCATCTGTTCTCTTTCATAAGAAGACCGGTGCTTGAGTACTGCTCACCGGCCTATTGTCCCATCACAATAGATGAGGTGCAGAGACTGGGATGGGTTCAGCATTTGGCTACCCGGTTCGTCCCCAGTTTAGGGGGTATGTCGTTGGAGGAGCGATGTTGGAGACTAGGGCTGTATACCCCGTCATATCGTCGGCTTCGAGTTGATCTAATTATGACGCACCGGATAATGCACCTTGGCCACTTCCCTATGTTGAGACCCCTGCTGAGCTTTCTCACACCAAGCAGCACACGCTGCCACTGGTACAAACTAGTAGTACCGGATTTAAAGCACATCGCTCATCCTCTGCTTCGAGCGCTGAGTGGTGAAATATTGGGACAAATTGCCAGAGACGTTAATCATGGCTAAATTGTTGTCGAAATTTACTAGGTACCTTGACTTCCGCTTTGCGGACTACAGGTATAGTGAGCGTATCGCACCAGGATAAGATGTAGTGCAGCTGCAATATGCTGCCACCGCGCAGAATCAACGAGGTGCTTCCGCGCATGTGCCCGAACTACCTACCATGGCGCAACAAAGTTTTCTTAGCTTCTCGCTCTGTTTTCAATATTCAGTATTCATTGTTCAACCAGATTGATCACTTGACCATTGGAAACTGTAACCATATTTTTTCACTGACCTGGGTTATCTGACACTATCATCATTCTAATTAGTACAAAAGCCAGGCCAAAGCTGTACTAGTCCACCTCACCTGAAGAAGCCCTGCTGTCAAGTGCGAAACGTTGTCACAATACAACCCATTGAAAACCGCTTTGTATTCTAAAACCTTTGGAAGTTGTTTAATCACATCCACCTGCTTTCCAAAGGGTACAAATCTCGAACGTTATTCTTGCTTCTGTCAGTTTTACCCAGCATCACACTTACAGTAGAAACAGTGCCGAAAAGCCACTATTCTTGCACACACATAGCCCTCTTGGGGTGGATAACATTCTTCCTAGAACACTGCAGGTAGCAGCTACGCACCAGACCCAATCACCTGTCGGATTCTCTTAACGTTGTCTAGACGAAAACAGCTCCGTCAACGTGGAGACGGGATATTATAACGCTCGTACATGAGGGAAGAAGTTGATCTGATCCTGATAATTCGCGGGCGGTAACGATTCTCCCAGTGCTCGACAAGGTCATGAAAGCAATCATGGCGGAGGTATTGATGAGCTAGCTGGAAAGCTATGGCAACGTTGCGCTGAAGCAACACGGGCTTCCTCAACAGCGATTATGTACTGGAAATCTGCTATTGGCGCGTGACAACTGGACCGAAACAGCTGATGAGGGGACAGCTACCGATGTTATTTATATGGACTTTTCGAAAGCCATTGCTCGGTTGAATCATCGAATCCTTCTACAAAAACCAGCGCCACGGTATCTGAGCTCCAGTAGTAGGATGGAACGGTAACTTTCTCCGAGAACGGCAACTTGTTAGAGTCCAAACATCGCTGTGGACCTGATGAGAGTGGAGTGCGGCGTACCGCAGGGTTCATTAGTTTGTTCTCACCTGTTCCTATTTTTCATCACCGACTGAGGGAGCGTTAGCACAAAATTTTGACTCTTCGCGGACAGGGACTGGACAACCAAGAGATCCTCCAGCGCGACCACGATGTGACATGGCGTTTGCCGGTTAGGTACGCATTGCCATTCAGTGGGACAAGTACCGCGTTGTCCACATCCGCCATCGGCACACTCACATCTTTATACTTGGAACGCACCAACTTCAGACAAGTTCTCATGAACATGACCTCGGTTGTTCCAAAACAGTCAGAATCCGGTTAAAAAGCGGTAACCAGAACGTTGAGTTTCTACGGATGGCAATCAGTAATTTGGATCCATCTATCTTCTCACTGATACTCAATGCCTACATGCGTCCGCACGCCGAATACACAATCTAGGTTTGGCAACCTTGGCCAAAGCGTGACCTTGCAGCGCTTGGAACCTCTCAACGTAAAGCTGCGAAATTTGTCCAAGGGTTGCGAACCTTCCACACCAAAAACAACTGAAGACACTCGGAGTGTTCAGTGGATGCTACCGGCGGCTACGTGAAGATCTAATGTTTGTCTACCAAACGCTGAGCGACCCCACTCACGTATGCCGTCACTTACTGAACCTCAGCCCGAATACCAACCTCAGAGGTAATAGCCTGAAACTGAGTCAAAACACAGTCGCCTGAATTGTCGATCAACTTATTTCTCCATCCGAGTCTACCAACCCTGGAAGGCCCACCCTAATTCAGTTGTCTGTGCACCCTCTCTAGCTGTTTTCAAAAATAGGATGGGTACCGAATTATTACGTGAACGGATATTCTGGATATAATTAAGCTTACTATCCTCCAGATTGCCACACGCCAACATGTGAAGAGTCATGAGCAATATGCTTGCGCATTAACTATAAAACCAGTTACTTCTTTTTACCTAGTACTATCTCACACCCACTACTTTCCTTCTATAGCTATTACTCCATATCTGCACCGATTTGGTCCACTTATACAGTACTTGAATTCCAGTTTTTTCTATTACCACCGAAGATGTTAAGCCTGTACTAGTTTACCCGTTATACACCAGTGTTCCATTGAGGTGGAGTGCAATATACCACAAGGATGGTGTTTGGGTCTCGTCTATTCTTAGTTTCATAAATGATCTAGCGAGGGTACTTACTTCTGATTTCCTATTATTCGCTAATCGTATCAACCTACGGTAAGCGATTAGAGAACTGGACGACCACGAAAAGTCCCAGAGTGATCTCATCACGGTTTCGAGCTGGTCAGTTCAGAATACCCTATCATTCAATGTGGGCAAATGTCGCTCTTTTCAATTACGCCATATGCATGACTGCGTGTATCGGTCGACGTGCTCGCTACTGCTACTACAACGAAACAGGTGCATGTATGACGCGGCACCTCGAGAGGCTGCGTTGTCCATGATGGGTTTAAAAAGCAAAATTCTAACCTCATAAAAGCCACCAGGTCAGCAGCGTAATAACATTATTTCATGGACCGACGAAGAAAATACCGGAATCTCCTATTATTTCGGTTTCCTTTGTATGGTTGTAATATGAACATCTTTTTCTAGGTACGTTGCTCACCAGTTCGTTCCTGCTTTTCCCGTTCGTTTTTTAACTGCCATGCTATGAGCTTCTCCGGATATCCGTTTTCATTTAATGTAGAGGTGACGTATTGCAGCTCACATCCGATTGCTTCTTCACAACTTATCCGGCGAGCTCTCTCAAAAGTGGTACGAAGTAGAGCTCGTTTGTGATTCACAGGACAAAACTGTTAGAGTTAAGGTACTGTCCTGTCCATGTAGTTTTATGGTGCACGGATTGAATGAGTGTACCGTTCGGATTTCTTTCTGGATTAACTTCCACAACATTGAAGGCACCTTAAGATTCGTTTGCAACTGTGAATTCAATCGCGGGAAAACAGTTGTTTAGAGCACAACATAGGTGTTCTGTTTGTTTGACAATATCTACAAAGACGAAAGTATTATCTACGTAGCGACTATATGAATGCACGTTTTGTAAGTGAGGACGTAGTTTAGTATTTTTCAGGTGGCCCATGAAGATAGCAACAAAAACAGGCCAAATCGATTTATAAGGTTAGGCTAACCATCGTGCCACTTTTTTATACCGTTCGCCGACCATTGTACGTAAATGGCTGATGAGAAGAAGCGAATTAGCTGAACTCGAATGTAAAAATGTTATTTCTTGCCATCTCAAGAGTGTTGTTCCTGCCGGCTAGTTTTCATGATGCACACCAAAGCCTCTATTGCCAGTTGTCATTAAGACCACTTTCAGATCCACAAATGAATGAAGATAAGCTTATGGAATTCCAGTAACTTGAGTACCAAAATGTTCTAAGACATGATGTAAACTAAAGGAATATAATTATGAAAGCTACCACTGATACCCTAGTCATCGAGCCTCCCTATCCTAAATTCAGACAAATGGATGGATCGACCTTTTTATTTATCTTCATTCTAGTACATTGTTGCTATTGGTATAATTATTATACACGGTGGGTTTGGTAATCTAAGTATCTGTATAGCATATAACCGTATTGTTAAATCTCGATGCATGCTTCATCTTAATCCTGCTCTGGATGCTCCTGTGGGCCTAATTAATTATCAACTTGTCTAAAATATTTATGTCGGTCGAGTACATATACTCCTGAGACTATGCTCACTTCGACCCACCTTTCCTAGCTCCGGATTAAACCGGCGTCTCCCAAGCCATCACACCAGGGCAGCCATTTAATCGAACTACTTCCCGGAAACATTTCGGATAATAACGCGCAGCCAGCGGAGGGAACTTGTGCACGCATCCCATACGTTACGTACAAGACGGGGAGCAAGGGGATAGTAACTGGCTCCATGAATTCGACACAGATGCGTTCCTCAACACCCCACCCAAAAAAGAATTAGTTGTCGATCACTCAGCGGTATGCACAGCACTGCATCCAAAATACACGTCCCCGACTCACTACTGAGATCAGGAAAATTTTATTGTAGGTACACCAATGCACAAGGTCTCTTGAACCACCATGCCGAACTGCGCCTATGTTAGATATCATGTGCCTGAGACCCCATATTCCTTACTGAAACTTGGTTGCATTCAGAAAATACCGACGCCAAATCGCAATACATGGTGTGTCCCTTCTCAGAAACGATCGCTCTAGCAAGAGCGGTGGCTACTTTTTAAATTATCATAGTTACTTGCATTGCGAACCGGTAGACCATCCGGAAACGCTGGCCATAGACTCACTTTTGTGTAGTCTGCGACTGAGACTCAACGGCACTTGTGACAGTTGTTTATCA
The DNA here is from genome assembly GCA_944474145.2 of Dicrocoelium dendriticum. Classification (NCBI taxonomy): domain Eukaryota; kingdom Metazoa; phylum Platyhelminthes; class Trematoda; order Plagiorchiida; family Dicrocoeliidae; genus Dicrocoelium; species Dicrocoelium dendriticum. The sequence continues at coordinate 34,539,550 of OX104067.1, forward strand.
TACCCCTACATTTTTTCTAGAGATGGACTCCCGTCTGACATTCATGTTCTCATCTCAGGCAGCATCAATATTCGTGATAGAAAGTTCCGGTACCACCAAAAGAGCAACTTAAGACCCATAAGCAAGAGCTATTGCGAGCATTTCGTACTTCAGCCATGTCAGTTCTCCCACCCGATTCAGTACGGAAAAACCACACCTGCATGATTAATTGCTCACGAGCGAATAGCTAATGACTGAGATGCAGACGATAGAGAGCTCACGGGCTGAATTATCACTAACAATACTACGAGCATGCGTGCTATATGGAGTAATCACCAGACACACGGCGGGTGCACCAAACTTCGAAAAACAATTTTCACTTGCTGTGTCAAGCAATGCTCGGGGAGCACAACGGCCTAGTGCTCATGGCGATAGCCATCAAGCACTATGGGACCAGTCCCACTTCCATCTATTATAGCTCAACCTGATGACTCTAGACCAGGACAAGCGTCAGGCGTGGAGTGCAGGAATCGTAAACAGCCACACCGAAACCCTCTACTTCGGTGACGATCACGGTTATTGTATTGGCAAAAGCTGACTTCAAAGTCAACCAAGACCACAGTTGCGATGGCGTGTCCCAATTCAAGACACAGCGGGTGCTCCAGAACCCGAGAATCAGCATAATGACTTCAAATACTTGGCAAATATATTGAACCGATCGAGTATTCATGAGTTCAGAGAGGTTTGGACAAAATCGGTTGGTATAGCAGTTTGGTAGCGTTTCGCGCTTGACACAAGAGTTTCGTCACACTAGGTGAAGCAGTGTGCAATCGGAGTGCATTTTATAGCGAACAAGAATGATAACCACGTCACCCGAGACTTAAGACATGATGTCCTTACAGTAACAGTTCATGAGGTCACCTCAGGTGGTTCAATCACAGTGGGAGTAGTCCAGATATTCCTTTGTGCATCATGGCATTGACGGCTAAGCCCGTAGTGTTGACAATGGGAGTCGAGTTTCACTTTCCTATCTGATGCACACACCGACGCTCGTCAGGCTGCCCGGCGCAAGATCACTCGCCACGCACTAGAGATTTCTATGCCCACCATTCTATTCACGCAGCTGTCCGACGTGGTAATTTCCAAAACCTTGGCTACCACTGGGGTGTGGATCTGATACCCCCCCCCTAACGACCATCACGTTTTCCAACTCGATCTAGTGATCCGTGTCTAATGCGTGCGTAGCCACGGCCGAGTCTCTTACTAGTGTCTAGTATTCAAACTCGTGGGTTAGTGGTACTGAAATGTGCCTCTTATGATCCGGAATTCGTGTGCGCAATTCTCTCGTTGTTTGGCCTATTTAAACATGTAAGTCCTTATATTTACTTTTCTAAACAGGGAACGGGGTCCTTCAGGTGCACCAACGCTGAACCTACGTTTGACCTCGATTAAAGCTCACCCTAATAGTTTCTTTATTTAGTACCCACCGAAGTGCTTTCCTTGTACGGAATTCCTACCGCCACTATACACTCCGTTGTGGGGCTTGACTGTCGGTTTAGCACTTTGTGTAACTAGCATTTGACTAGGCGCCGTTGGTAACCACTTTCTACTAGTTTGCTCATCGGCACTTTCTGCGCCGACTTTTTGTCCTCCTCCATTGTGCACAAGGTTTGTGCCCTGTAGAACAGCGCTGAGGCTATCCCAGCGTAAACCTGTTTCGGATGACCCAATGTGTAGTGGAGTACGCCGTCAGTATCTGTTGGTTTGCGTTATACGATCCACATTAAATTTTCGCCATTCCTGTGAACCAGGCAGTCAAGAAACGGTATCGTACCGCTACAAGATTTCAACTCAATCGTAAACTGTATCCTCTCATCAATGGAGTTTAAGTAATCAAGCAACTCGTCCTTGTTATCACCTTTAACAAATACCAATGTGTCGTCTACATAGCATCACCAAACTTTCGGTGACTTAACGTATGTTAACGTCCTGTTCTCGAAGTCTTCCATATACACGCTCGCCAGTACAGGGGATATTGGCAATCCCATAACGAGACCTTGTTCTTGACTGTACAGCTTCGACTGAAAAACATAGTAAAACATGTTAAGACACACTGTCATACCCTCGATTATCTGGTTAACCATTAGTTTCGTCCGATCACTCAGAGCGAATTCTTCATTTAGACAATATCGTGCTATTCCTAGTGCTTCTCCTTTGGGTATACTGGTGAAAAGTGATGTCACATCGAAGGTTACAAGCAACCCATCTGACTCGATTTTGAGATGCTATCTTTTGAGCGAACTCATAAGAGATTTTCACAAATGTACTCGTTCGCACTGTCAGGGGATGCAATAGCTTTGCCAAATATCTAGCAAGTTCCTTGGTAGGTTAGTCTATACCATTGACTATGGGCCGTACGGGAACCTCATGTGAAATTTTGGCAAGCTATAAGCCCTCGGAGGTAAAGTCGATTTGTGGTATAGACTGTAGCCCTTGCCTGTGTCTGAATAGTCCCTTACGATACGTAAATAGTTACCAACCTCCGTTTCACTCTTGTTCCTTAATGACGCCACGGTCTTATCAACAACTACTCTATATGGATCAGCCTCCAAATGTTGCTACATTTTTTTCAAATACTCTGATCTCTTCATTACAACCAGGGTTTTCCCCTTCTCATCCACTGGAAGTACCATGTTGCAATCTTTCTTCAAGGAATTTAATGCGATACGTTCATTTTGCGGAAGATTTGGCTCACCCGGTTGCTGAAACTTAATGATATTTACTAACTGCCCGAATATTCTCTGCCTTCACAGCGGGCAACTTTGTCACCGCGCTCTCAATGCTTGAGACAATCTCTTCCGCATATATCTTAGATTTATTGATGGTAAATGCCAAACCCTTCTCTAATAATCTACATTCCGTTTCATTCGAAACCCTATCTGACACATTACAATAGCTACCAATTGACCCTGTCAGTAGGACCGGTGGCATTAGGACGCACAGACATTCAAAGCTCGAACTTACGCATTTGTCTTTTCTTTGCATCCTGCCCTTGTTTCAATTTGACATCTGAAGCCATATAGAAAATTCGGTTGTACTCGAGAGGCGTTATGGCGATCTGTAAATCCAGGCTCAGCCGATTCGCGTCGATGTGGATCTCGCTTAAACGCTTGGTCACTAGGTAAATCCACTGTCTCAAAAATGTCTTGGAAACGTTAAATGCCATCCTTGCAGATGTGTATGTGTTGTCCGGAGGCGTCAATGTAAGATATTTGGGGATCAGGTTATTTTTAATATATATATTGCAAACTCAATGATTATCTCCTTTCGCTTCAACGCCCGACAATCGAAGAAATTCACTTGACTGTTTTCGAAGATGGGGTACGCAATTAGTTTCAAATTTTTGAAAGGTATTTGCAACCGATCGAGTAGTCATGATTCCAGAGAAGTTTGGAAACAGTAGGTTGGTATAGTTGTTTGGTAACGTTTCGCTCGTGACACAAGAGCTTCTTCAGGTGAATCAGTGTGTCAAGTCACACAAAGGGACACCTGGACTACTCCCATTGTGGTTGAAACACCTGAGGTGACATCACCAACTCTGACTGTAATGACACATCTGCTCAAGTCTCGGGTGACGCGGTTTTCGTTCCTGTTCGCTATGAAATCCCACTCCAATTTCACATGGATTCACCCGGTCTGACGAAGCCTTTGTGTCAACGGCGAAACGTTATCAAACTGCTATACCAACCCATTGTTTTCAAAGCTCCCTAAATATATTGAGTTGTTTCGTAAAATCATACCTTAAGACATACTAACGGAACTTGTTGGAGAAGGCAGCTTGGCGTTTTGGAACGCTGTTCGGTTGATAATGCCTGGATAAAGTTCACTAGTAACTTCCGTGAGCTGATTTTATCCGCAACGATAAACAAGCCAATTCGTTCTGCAACAGCACCATCATTCATTCGGAGTAGAACCCAAAACTCGTGGTAGTAAAAGAAGCAGCGTAGCATGTGTTCAGAGCGAACTATAGTGCATCGGAATCACTGCTACATCTTATCTGTGCAGACAAATTAACACACCAGCAAAGCCTAGCGGAAACGTTTGTTGCTAATAAAAGCATTCTGTACAGAAATGTGAGCAGTTATCGGAATGTGAAACGTGGCGCTCCCCAGTACTATCAGCGGATAGATGTGTCCAAACTACCGAGGATGCAGGCAACGTTCTACGGCTCCAATATGCCCCAATATTCCGACATTTCCAAGTAACCCAGACGCCAGTAAGTACACACGTCACTTGTAGTTCAGCGACCATTTTGAGGAAGCTGCTATCGTAGCGAAATCATAGTTCATCCGAGGATAGCTGAGTCATTAACCAAATTTCCCAAAGATGCCAGGATGAACAGTAGGTCCTCAAGAATTAGAAGCAGGATATCACTGCCCCCATTTTCATGGGTATAGCTGTTCAGATCCAGAGAACTGTCGCCCAGGTGATTCATCTCCCGGTGCTCTCAAAGAAGATTGGGTCGAACACAGCTGAAGCACTTAAAGGTTTAACATCATAGCACTGGAGCAACACAGATTCCGTCAGCATCGAACATTACTATCAATTTACTGATTACTGGTTGCATGGGGACCGAAAATGTTGACTTTGGGGCTAGCATTAGTGTCATCTGCCATGAATTTTCTAAAGCGTTCGACCGATTATATCACGGCATACTTCTGCAAAAGCTGCATGCGTACGGAATTGGGAACCCTGTCTTCGGATGGATCTTAAATTTCCTCCTTTAACGGCGCTTTTAGGTTCGAGTTCCGGACTCATTTTCCAATCTTATTGATCTGGAGTGCGGTGTTACGCAGGGGACACTGGTAGGGCCGCGCTTATTCTTGCTCTTCATCAACGATATTGTGCGTGTCATTGAGTCGAATTCCCTGCCTTCTGAACAGAGCCTTTAAATCGGTCGGTGCTTTTTACGCAGAACATTATTTTTACATGATCTACTGTATATATCTCAGTATTGCACAATTACGCCGACAGAAATTTTGTTCAAACAACCTCCAAGGTCACTGAGGCTCTTTACTCCATCCAACTTTGAACATATAAGCCAGATATCGCCCACGATCCGCGAGCTATTGTTTTTGGACACAAACCTCTTCGTCAAGGGGAGCGAATTTTGCAGAAACATTTTCCTGAAAAGTTTTCCGTTTTCAATGGATACAAATCCAGAAGATTTAGTCCGGCTTTTTGGAATCGTTGCTCGCTCGTTCAATGACAGTGAATCCTCAATTTTCTACCCATTGTGGATTTGGCATGGCGAGATCACAAGAACTGCTAGAATGCCAAACCTGGATTATATACCTGACAGATCGTAAATTCTGTGTGAGATTGATCAGCGAGGATAGGTCACGCATCAGCAGTTAATGAAGTGATTCTGGGCGAACCGCAAACGTCTCTACAGACACGTTAACGGCCTTCGAAAAGTGAATCGAGGGATTCTAGCACTCGTCACGGCACGCGTTCAGCAATGGAAGCAGCTGATATCTTACGGCTTCATTACTCCCAAACTTTCCAGCAGGTAACGAACCCAAACATTCATCTCGTTTCCATTACTCCACCGTCGGGTTCAGACATCATAACCTTCACTGCGGAAGCTGTGTTGAAGAACCTGTTATACTAGAGTATCCGCAGCTCACCTGGAGTTGACAACATCCGACCAAAGGCATTGCAGGCAGTAGCTAGTGATCTAGTAGAAGCACTGGCCGTTTTCAATCAGCGATGTCTAGAAGAGAACCATATTCTACCAGAATTGAAGCGAGGGGTCAGCAGTCATATACATAAAGGGGGTAGCGGCACTGATCCTACCAACTACCATCCAATAAAGATATTTCATGTGCTATCCCAAGTTATGGAATTAATCATAGCAGATGCGCTGATGTAGTATCTGGAAAGCCACATTTTAATACCTCCAGAGCAACATGGCTTTCGTCAAAAACTTCCATATACAACTAACATATAATTTGCACATAATACTTGGACTGAAGCTGTTGATGATGGAATAGCAATCGATGTAATCTTCCTGGACTACTCGAAAGTGTCTGATTGCTTAGAACATCGAATTATCCTTCAGAACCTTCGGAACTACGGCATTGGCGACCCAATTCTGAGTTGAATTAGCTATTTTCTACAAGAACGATGGCTAATAGTGAGAGTCCGAGAATCACGCTCTGATGCAATCGATGTGGTGTGTGGTGTACCAAAAGGCTCGGTGCTTGGACCTCGTCTATTCTTGATGTTCATTAACGATTTCGCGAGATCAATTGCTTTCGATTTCCTATTTTTCGCTGATGGTAAATAAATAAATAAATAAACGTTTATTCCTCAGCAGTGCGAGGCACAGACCAATTGGGTGGTCTTATCAACATGTACAACGTGATCGCATAATATAGTTAATTATTCGTCTTTTGATCAATGGTTCCCATATGGGTTTTTGAAATGATTAGCAGTTTGGAAAAAATAGAGAGATAAAGAAACTGGGAACAATAATAAATGTAGATTTTGCGGAAAGTTCAAGTAAAGTAATACGGTCATCCATGGAACTGTCCCCAGGGGACTTGCTTCCATGCAGGGTATTTCCACGATGGGTTTCACCCGCACTTCCATGCTCCAATTGGCTCTGTGCCTGTGTGGCAAGATAGTAAATAGGCCATCAGAACTAGGTGTCAAATGTCTTTTTTTAGGGCTGCTTTATGCATACATTATAGGCGATGAAGCCTCAGCCCTTTCTGTCATGCGGATCAATCAATTATGGCACTTTTTTGTTTTAAGCCAGCGAGTCAGTAGTAATATGATTTGCATGGGTATACTTTTTTAATCTGGAAGCTGTAATCCGTCGCCACAAGAGATCAGCCCAGTCATGACCAACGGTGAAACAAAGAAGAAGATAAAATATGAGGAATTATAAAACATAATGATGAATACAAACGCTTGCCGATAGGCCAGTCATAATTTGATGGAAAATCTTGGCGAGTGACGACGATGGTACAGAGACATCAGCTTGAAAGGCGTAGTGCATCTACGAACCAGTGCGTCAAAGGAGAAAACAGAATTGGTTAGACGGATTAATAGGAGTAAGATCGTTCTCAAATATATACTCAAGAATGCAATTATATGTAGGTAATCTTATATTATTGAAACGAATAGAGGATATGGTGACTTTCATACGTATCCAGGACCTTTCTCATACAAATCATCTAGAGTCACCGTTTGGCTTAGTGTTGACCAGATGTTTGCAACAGTCAGGTGAATATTAATCATGCGTCTGAATTGTGCATAGGTAGTGCAGTTTCTAACACTCGATGGAAGTTTGTTCCATATTAACGCATATTTTACAGAGAAAAATTTTGAGCGGAGCTTTGTGCGAGACTTTGGTATTTTCACTGTGCGCTCGCTGTTTCTTAGTTCATAGCGCATACGAGTCTGAAACTCGAGTTGTGGCTGAGCAGTGAAGGTTAATCCGAATAGTAGGCGGTAAAGAAGGCACAGATTAAGTTTGAGTCTGCGTAGCCATAGCGGCTCCAGATTTAGCGCCTCGCAACGCTCACGGTATGTCATAGTATTAGGCATGTTCAGAAACCTTTTTGTGAATGATCGTTGAATGTTTTCTAGTGCTATAATATCCACTTTTCTCAGATTACTATGCACTATCGTACAGTACTCAAGTTTCGGCCTAACACATATTTTAAAGGCTTGAAGCCTGGAATCCCTCAAAATAAGAGTTCGACTTATGTAGGCGATCACTTTTCTGGCAGAAGCCTGCAAGAATATAACATGCTCTAAAAAGTTAAATGAGGCAGAATATCTTAGACCAAGGTCTCGGACTGCGCCACACACAGGAATAGGGGTATCGTTTAATGTAAGGATGTTCAGAGAAGGGCCACAGCCGTAGTACAATAGATTACTCTTGTCCGTGGCAAAGTGCAGCTTCCAGGAGTTACTCCAGAGCTCCAATGCGGACAAGTCAGACTGAATATAGGCTAAGTTAGGACTACATTGTCCAGGGGCGGAACAATACACAATTTTAACATCATCTGCGAAAAGGAACGGCTTTCCATACGAGATTTCGTCGAGGAGATCGTTGAAATAGATTAAGAATAAAAGCGGGCCTAGCACGCTACCTTGAATCACTCCACTGGAGATTGTAGTGGCTTCAGATGTACAGTTACCGATTTTGACTACTTGCTTTCTACCCTCGAGGTAGGAAGACAACCAATCTAGAAGCGAATTAGTGATACCATAGGACATAAGCTTCAGCAACAATAAATTGTGTGGGACACGGTCAAAAGCCTTTTGGATGTCAAGAAATATTACGATGATAGCACTTCCGGCGTCTCTTGCTCTAGTCACATAATCAAGGTAATCTAACTGGCAGGTAGTGCACGACCTACCTTTCAAAAAACCGTGTTGATGTTTACTGAGAAGGCTCATAGAACTCAAATATTCTATTATGCGTTCTTTAACTATCCTCTCCATGATTCTGGAGATAATAGATGTGTGGTGGATTGGGCGGTAATTTTTTACATCTTGCATAGATCCGCTTTTGTGTCTTGGTATTATAGTTGATTGCTTCCAGTGTATAGGATACTCCCCATTGAGCATGGAAAGTGTAAATACATTAAGCAAAAACAGGGGGATGTCTGGACCTCCGTGCTTTACCAGTATTGGAGGGATGTTGTCAGGGCCTGGTGAGCATGATGGCCGAACTAATCTGAGTTGGCGACATATGTCACTAAGTGTAAATTCAACAGTTTGAAGTGTATTTCTGCCTCTGTGTATCAGCTTGAGCTGAGGATCTTCAATCGCATTAGTGCTATAAGTAGACATGAAGTAGTCATTGAAGATCGAACATATGATTGCACGGTCGGTTATGGCAGTTCCATCAGAGTTTACAATGGTGTTTATACAACTTGATTTTCTATTTTGCCTACGGTCCAAAAGTTTTGAGATGCAGCCTACCACGTTGGCGCCCTTCAGTGCCATTACTTCCTCAGAGCATAGCATTTTGTGGTGGTCTTGGTATAACGCTGTAAGCAATCTGGTGTGGAGCATCAGCAGAGTAAAATCGTTTGTTTTCCTAAATTTTTTCTTTATTTTATAAAGTTTAGTGGCTACCTTTTTTGAGATGCCTGCAGGAGCAGCAGTCCTTTTCAACTTCTTGGTACATTCTGGAGCCACAGCTTCAACACAAAGCTGAATGCGGTGGTAGAATTCATTACAAGCAATTTGTACATTCTGTGCTAAGAAGAATGGATCCCAATATGAAGACCTTATAAGATCCGAGAAAATTGACCAATTCACAGAAGAGAATGGGCGGTAATTGATCACTGATTCTGTCGGTTTAGAAAGAATTTGGAAAGAACAACCAACAATGTTATGATCACTACCCGGCAACTTGTCACTGATGTATGTGGACACATGCGAACATCCCATCGTAAAGATTAGATCAAGTGTGTTACCAAGCCGTGTAGGTTCTGTGACGTGCTGTACCCATCCCAGTCGATCAAGAGTAGACATAAAAGGATTGTGTTTTTGTGGTTTATTGTTAAGGGACCATGGGATTTCGGGCATATTAAAATCCCCAGCGATTATTTTGTTAGTGTATGAGAGGTCAGCAATAAGAGAGAAAGTGTCCAACAAGTCATCGGTCACGGTGAGTGTAGACGATGGGGGTCTGTAAATACAACCTACTAAGAGATTTGTTGGATTAATAGAAATTGTAATCCACACCGAATCAGGAAGTCTCCGTAGGAGTGGTTCATTCAGAGGCAGAACCAAGTATTTGTCTTTGACGTAGATTATACAGCCACCACCTCTACCATAAAGGCGGTCATTACGAAAGATGTTATAACCCAGTATCCTGAACAATGTGTCAGACATCTCTGCTGAACACCATGTTTCTGTAATTAGTACTATATCAGGAGAAGAAAGGTGAAGAATATTACGCAGGAAGTGCATTTTATTTAACAGTGAACGGGAATTAATTAAAAGTAAGTGCAGTGTCTTGTTATCCGTTGGGTTGTCTACAGGAATCCAGGTACAGGACCCCAACGAGGTGGTATTTGGAGAGAGTGGAGTGGGGGTGGTGGATACGGAGGACATATAATTTGCGGAAATAGTGTCATTTGGGGGTGTGGCGGGTAAAACGCCACTGGACCCCCCAAAAAAGGTCGGAAGGGTGAAATACTGGGAAAATGGCGACCCACTGGGAGATTACAGTTTTCTGGCTGTTGCACATAACCTACGTGCCAGTTAAGATTATTTACATGTTGAGGTAGTTTGAGAGGATTTTGGTTGGGCCAATTTCTCTCAGCTACTTGAAGTTCCCTAGCAAGTGGCTCACAAGTTATGGAGCGCACAGGTCGCATATTCAAATGCTGCATGGTTGGAGATATGCCGATTGTCTGCTGGTTTTCAGTGGTGACAGCGTTTGGTGGAACGTTTAAAATAGCTGTGTTTTTATTGTGCTTAGGAGCACCCGTATAGATTCCACGTGAGGTTTCGCTACCAGTGTTCTTTGCAACAAGGCTGTTCCGCAGTTTTAAAGGTTCACAGCTTTTAGGAGAGGAGGTTTTCAGTTTCGTACCAGAGCGTCTATGCACCTGGTTGGTGAACGACAAAGAGTGAGTAGAAATAGTCGTTTGCGCAATGGAACTTTCTTGTATGTTCGGGGACGAGTTGCACGGTAATGCTGGACTAATGTGACACTGAGTGGAGTCAGAAGCGATATTTTTATGACAGTTGCTATTTGATTTCAACCTTAGAGCTGATTCATTTATGATCAGAGTGTCATCTAGGTCAACCAGGTGGGGAAGTTCCTGAGTTTCCGTGGGTGGCGGAACATATTGGTCACAGACTGTTTGTCGGAAATAGGCTTTTTTGCACTCCCTTTGTAGTACTGTTAAATCTGGTTTCAGGACCATGGATACGTAATCTTTCCTAAGGGATAGTGCGCTCTTACTACAAATGAATTTTTCAGCAAGTGTGTCGTTTGCAAATTTAAAAAGTACTGGACAGACATGCTTCAGAGATTTCTTTCGCAGCCTCACGCAAGAAAACTGCAGTCTTTCAATATGACAGTCGTTTGCCACTGCAGAGGAGATAGCCTCAAGAGATAACTTTTCTGGTAAATTAAATGCTATAACATTTTTGGAGCGTTTAATGCGATCATGCACCTCAAATGCAACATGTTGTATAAGATTCCCAACGGATCGAAGGTGTTCGATTTTTGGTGTATCTGGAGTATTAAAAAGATACTTAAGCGAGTTAAATTGCTCTAGCACTTGGTACAGAGATTCAAACCTTTCCTTCAAATCCTTCAGCTGCAGTTCAAGCGCAGCAATCGTTTCAATCGCTTTAGTGGGCGATTCTGCAGTAACTGCGCTGTGCTCTATCAGAGAAACCTTATGAGAACTATCATTTGATTGCTTTTTTACTCTTACGCGCAATTTCGGCTTTATTGTCATCTTAGATGATGAGCCTTTAATTTTTTCCGTGCTGACGGACTGGTTATAAGCAGGATGTTTTGCCAGCATTTCAATGGCTTCCTGTCTCTTCTTTGAGTTTCTTGTTTTAACTGAGGTAACGAGCATTTTTACTGATTGGTCACTCGGTTTTAGGGCTTGTGAAAACTATTTTATGTGGACAAGGATAAGAAAATAGGGGACAAATTTCACCGTTTTTGTTACAGTGATCAAGAGGAATCAAACAGTTATCGACAAACCGCCGAGGAAACAGACTAGGATTTTAGGGCTTATACGACCTATCTAAAGTGCACGAGAATTCACACAGGTCCAAACAGGCCACGGTTACAGATGCAATGATCGATACAAACCAACCGGTTGTAAAAGCGCTCAGTTGTCCAAATTCCGCCGAGGGTAGATTGTCCTTCAATAATCGACCGCTCCGTGCACAGGTAGCCCTGAGGTCAATTCCGTGGCGCGCCGCGTCACGTTATGATATAGCGAAGGATCAGAGGACCGGACGACCAAGAATGGCTCCAGTGCAACCATAACACGGTGTCGAACTGGTCAGTTCAAAACGTCGTACCATTCAACTTAGACAAATGTCGCGTTGTGCAATTACGCCAAAGACATGAGTACACGTATTTGCTTGGGGCACAAGGATTGCAGATTAGCTCCCAGGAACGTGACCTTCGTGTGCTCGTACAGAGCGACTACAACTGTTCAAAACAGGCTGAGGTAGCTGCGAAAAGAGGCAACCAGCACGTCGACATGCTGCGAAGCGCATCCTGGAGACTTGACCCATCAAGCTTCCCAATGATGTACAATTCCTACGTGCGCCCGCATGTTGAATACGATATCCAAGCTTGGCAGCCTTGGTTGAAGCGCGACGTAGAGGCGTTAGAGGTACCACAAGGAAGAGCAACAAAGAATGTAAAGGACCTTCGCTATCACTCTTACCACCGAAGGCTGAAGTTGCTGGGAATTTTCAGCGGACGCTATCGAAGGCTGCGCGGTGATCTCATACTAGCGTATCAGATACTGAGTGACCCCAACCAAGTATGCCGCCATTTGTTGAAACCTAGCCACAACACGCAGCTCAGGAGTAACCGCTTAAAATTGAAGGAACAATATAGCCGTCTAGAGTGTTGACGTAATTACCTTTCCCTTCGGGTTTACCAACCCCGGAATGCACTCCCAGACTCAGTTGTATCCTCCTATACCTTGGGCGTTTTCAAAAAACCATTAGATGTTTCTCTTAGCTCCCAGCATTTTTTTACCTAAACTAGGCCATTATAGCTTACGTCATTCATGCATTTCTACAACATTTACGTATAAAATTCACCCAAGTGAGCGACCACAGTTTACTTTTCTTACGCCTTATATCAACGATCACTGCAACCCGTGTATTTCTGCACGTTTACACTCGATGTTTTCTAACTTTTACATGGACGTTATTTATCTAAGCATTCACCTAGATAAACGCTCTGAAGATGACCCACATATAATTTGATTTCCTCGTATTCACCCCCAATCATCCTACGGGACGTGTCAGGCACTTGCTTTTATCCCGTGATAAAGCATTGTTCATTGTCCACTCTTTCGTTCATCAAACCGCACATTTCACTCGATTCACTGAGACACAAGTAACGAGGCAGATCGTCATAACTGGTTGCTAATAACGAGAATTGTAACAAAGTAATTACCACGAAAGTCCTCCTTCTTGATTGTGATCTGTCGTTTCTGATATTTGTTATTTCAGGAACCCAACAACTTGCTGACCTCGTAGTTTTTTGGAATTTACTTAAGAAGGTGGCGGCAAATGATGACAAAAGTCACACCATAATATTTTTGTCTGAAGGATTTACTGTATCCCCTTAACAACTCCAAGCTCTGATCCATTTAAATACATAGACCTTCGGTTTGGGTAAATGTGGACTTCCTGAGGCGAGTTTCGTTTCACTAAAGTAGGAGAAAACAGATAATACAAATTGCAAATTTACACGTCGGTGCTGCAGATGACCGGGCTGTTCCATTCTAATTTTAACAGTCATGTCACCTCGGTATGCTGTGGGGGATACAGTAAGCATGAGGACATGAGTAGTTCCATGTCTTCATTCGTATCCCAACACTCGGTATGAGTTTAGGCCAGTTGGTGAAAACACAAATAACAGGCGCTGAACTAACACAATATCACATATGCATTTAATATATGTAACTTAGGTTTACCGGAATTGTTATGCTTAGCTATGTTATCAAAGAATGAGATTTACCTCTCTTAAACCGAAACAAGATCGTGGATCTCAGCGTGGTGATCAACACGACAGCTGGTGACCATTCAGCTCCATGTTCCACGCCCAGCGCAGGCGCTCTACCTAACGTGTCCAAACGAGGACGAAACCGGTCCTGGGGTGTCAGTATTAGGAGCAGAAACACCGGAACATGTTATTAGAAGTAATTTACGCATGTTGCTTTTGTTTATGAAACGCGTCGCAACACGTCGGTGGTTAATGTGTAGGACTTACGTTTGTTGATTGTGCTTCTTATGTCAGGTCCAATTACAGAACGTAGGATCAGCATTTTCTCAATTGTAATGCATCCGGTTGTTCAAACCTTCTCACCTTCTTCCAATTTGACTGACTTCCGTTCAACACTGTACGACAACTTGTGCCGATCTAGCTGGGTTGGACAGAGTGTTGTACGCTAAGGGATTTACCGCAGACTCAAGTTCTGGGTACCTCCTCGTGGATGAGAGTTCGCTCAAGAGCTTGGCCAAATAATGCTCAGACACTGCAGCCTAGGTAGATGGACTTATTATAGGCTCTTTGTGTTGAGAGTTTTGATAGAAGTCCTTAGTGATTCTTTCATGTCAGTGCTGGCGCCTTGGCATTATGGAGGCACAATTCCAGATATGGAAGTCCTAACCACAGCTAAACATATGACACTTGGTCCATCACCGGAGTGCCCCACACACTGAAACTAAAAGGTTCCAAATGGAGTTGTGTGGTTTGGTATGGCAGCTGTTATTGAACCCATTGAGTGACGACGAATAAATTAAAAGTGATAAAATGCAGTGTTTTCGGGAGGGCGAATTCCAATGTTTATCTGTTTCATCAGTTACGGTGCCAGTGATTGCAATCACCAAGGTTCACTACAGTGTGGATCGAGGTCCACATTGAGATTACTCGTCGCAATCTAATCACACAAAGTGTAGTTAAAAAATGACACTCCAATTAGTCATTACCATTGTTTCAAGCGCTGCCCGTCTTGACCCGGTAGCCAAAAGGGTAGAGCTTACGGCTACTATTTCAATTATAGCGGGCTCGAGGCTTGCTATCTACACCTGAAAAAGTAAAAGGATATCGAAACGCGTCGTGGTTGTACAGTGTTTTCGACCGAGAGGCACAAAATTGCTATCTGCTTCGGCGACAGTCCTAGTGATCGCTGTCACCAAGATTCACTACAATGTGAATCGCAGTTTAATTAGAGATTGCGCGTCACAATCTATTCACACTACGTGAGCTTCGAAACGGCCCTCCAACAAGCGATAATATGATTGGCGGCATCTGGTGTCGGATTTGCCTGTAAATGTGGTCTCAATACGACAGCCACAGGACGCCTGCGCCTAAAGATGGACCATGGGTGGCTTGCGCAGTACCACTCACAGCTCCATCCACACACCCCTTTCCAGTGTAAACCCGAAGGAATATGACCTGGATGTATATAGATGGGAGCCAGGTTTAATCAACAAAGCCGACCCACACTCCTTCAAAGACAAACACAAGCACGCTGTATTTGGGGAATCCAGCACACACAATTTGATGGGTAGACTGGAGTCCGCTCGCCACTGAGTGCATGGAACCACTCTTCGAGCTTTGCACGACCTCAAGCGCCGTGCACCCAGTCCCCTACAGCAACAACCAACTGTCTCCTGGAGCCAGTATGGACGATGTGGTGGGTAATAGACAGGTAGCCACCTTGTCAACATTCACATCAAGCGCAGCCACACCGGGGATGTCAAACGACAGCCAATTACCTGAAATGAACATAACAAGCAATATATATCAAACAAAGCATACGGAAATGCTGATATAAATCTACGCTAAATGAGAATTTGTAATAAATTGGTTATCAACAAATCCGCGAGTATTACAATATGTCAGAAAATCTATTTTTAGAAGAATACCAAGAACAAGAAAATATTTGCGAACATAAGCATAGTTAGCTTAGGCGACATGCGTAGGTTAATAGAAGATTATTCTGGTAAACGTTAAGATAAAACAACATGCGTTGAGATCCACCACCTGAAACAAAGACACTCAGCACGCAAGCTCCCGGTCAGTAAATCGGGTGCAGCGTACCTACAAAAGTTGCGTTGCTGCGGCTTACGTTCTCAGCAGCACCCGTCGTCGACTCGATGCTGGTCCAGAGTGGCCTCGCTCGTGGCTACCTAAGACTGCCTGACTCAGGCACACTCGACCGCATGTGCTACAGCACCATGTGCTCGATGTCGATAGAGTAAAACTCATCGGCGCATGTCGCTTCCGCGACTGTCGCTACTTTTCTACATGCACGATGGATTTATTTACACCTCGGCAACGGTCTTCATGATCAGATCGCGCCATGCTTGCCGGTCAACCGCCTTTTATTTCCATGACCTGTAATCAAGATTAGAACGTGACAGGCTCACTTTGATCATGGTCTTGGATCGAAGCTTCGGTTCTCCATATGCGGCTTCCCAATATTCAACTGACCATATAATAGTTGCCTTGGTATCCGCGTCGAATCCATACGCCACACATGACCGAGCCACCTCATGTGTCTCATCAAAAGTATGCAGTCCACTGCATACACACCACCTTGGCACAACGTGTCCTCAACTCTGTCTCACCAACCAATGCGCAGAATCCGTGGCAGACACTGTTGTTGAAACAGCTCGAGATATCGCACATCCAGCCGGTACATCGTCCACGTTTCACTTCCGCATAGAAGAACGGACAGCATCATGGATTTGTATACCATCAGCTTCGTGCCGACGGTAAGCTGATGGTTGTTCCCCCCTCGGTAATCTAGCTTCCCGAATGCCACCGCTGCCTTTGTGACGCGGATACGCAGCTCACTGTGCAGCTGCTGGTCAGTCGACAAAACACTCCCTAGGTAGCAGAAGCAGGATGAGGTTTTCCATACGTCATCACCAATGATGATTCGCGGCACCATTGTAGATTGTAACTCCGGTGAAGGCTGAAAGAGACAGACAGTTTCGCTTGTGTTGATGGTGAGAGCGAATTTGACGGCTGTCGAAGCCAGAACACTAGTTAATTGCTGCAACTCATCGGCGCTGTGTGCAAACAACGCACACTCGTCCGCGAACAGCAGCATACGCATAGTTGTCTCACCGACTAGGGTTCTCGCAGCGAAAAGACGGATGTGCAGCAACCCACCGTCAATACGGTGTTGCACACACCAGAAACAACTGCAAAGTTATCTGAGGTCTGTCTACTCAGCTGCACCCTCGGCCGCTTACCAATGTGCAAATATTAATTTAAACTCACAAACCTACTCGGACAGTCAAACTTACCCTACACCAGCAACAATGTCTCGCGATTCATCGTATGAAATACTTTAGTGCAATCAACAAACAGCGAGTACAACGGCTGGTGTTGTTCTCTGCACTTCTCTTGCCGCTGACGAGCCGCAAACACCATAGCTATGGTGCTACGACCCAACCGGAATCCACATCGTTCTTCCGCCACGTTAGCATCCACAACCTGACTGACGAGGCAGTTGAGCAGGATTCAGGCAATCACCTTGCCCACACAACTCAGCAAGTTGATGCCACGATAATTCATGGCACGTTGCTTGCTACCTTTGAGCTTGTACAATGGAAGCACAAGGGCATCCTTCAGCTCAGGAGGCACCTCCTCCTCAATTCACACACGCTGCACCAACTAGTGCATCGCAGTCACCAACGCAGTTCCGCAATGTTGCAATACTTCAGGCGTCATCCCGTCAGCGGTGGCGCACTTGCCTTTTCGCAGCTGAGCAGGTGCCCTCTGCGTCTCCTCCAAAGTGATAATATACACATATGTATCTGTTGTCATTTGTTCACGCTACTCAACAATGCACTGATGAGATCATCTCGATTGTTGAAGGAACGTTTGTAACGAACATGGCAAGCTCAGCACACAGTTTGACTGCCACCGGAGCAGCCTGAGCTACCAATTTTCGTTTTTACTTCTAGTTGTCAGAAAAATGGCCAAGATCAGGCAAGGCCGGTCAACGCGTAGATTTATCTTGGTCTACTTAAGTAAATCATTTAATAAGTCCCCAACAAAGACTACTCTGTGGTGTTCGCGAAATTGGGGTCAGTGGCAACATTTAATTCTGGATGGCGGATTGAAGCACCATGCCACGGCGAAGGAGACACTTGCCCAGTCTGTGCACATAACTATTGGACGTAAACTTTTCCAGCTTTTTTTATTAATGAGCTCCCTGTAACACTTCGAACGGAATGTCCAATCTGTGCCGATGACTTTGTGCCATGCGCTGAGATGTCTGACCTTGATGCCGCAGTTTGACTACAGAACTCATTAGGTTCATTATACCACTGGTCCATCAAATGGGGCTTACACTTCAATTACGAAAAATGTTGCGTCCTTCGGATCGGAGTTATGAGCTACTTAGTACCCACCATGTTGGTGGCTTCCATTTCATGAACTCAGCTCGAGAGAAGGAATTAGGTGTAATAATAGCCTCTAATCTGAAAACCATCCAGGATACGCTGAGGATAGTTGCCATTGTTAACAGAGTGTGCTCGACCATCCGAAAGACATTCTCCTGGAAGATAATGGATATCTTCAGGGCTGATCTTATGGGCACATCTTATGTACACATAACGCTCGAACTTGGCTTACTAGCTGTCTTTCAACCCTCAAAACACGAATGTGCTCTGTTTGAAAGGGTCCAGAGAGATTGCTTGAAATGTCTGTATTTTGAAACATTTCCTACTTCTTTCGGCTCCAACAGATGCACCTATTCTCTATGAATTACCGTCTTCGTCAAGGAAACTTTATATTTTCTAGGCGAATACTAAGGGGTGAAGTTGGAAATGAATTAAAACAGTACGTTCAGCTCAACACAGATGGTTCAACACGAGATCATGACTTTAAATTTTTCATGATGGGTCACCTACCGTCACTCTTTGACCTGGTCTTCAGCAAGTCAATGGACTTTGTTAGAGACATTGAATACGGTTCACCTCTAGGTGCTAGTGACCATGCATGCCTGTCCTTCAAGTGTGCTGTCAACCGTGTACCCAATGACTACAACATTCGAAGACAAAAGATAAGGCGTGCTGATTTGCAAACAATGAAAGCAAAGGCCATCATATCATCTTGCGTCATTTCAGACACCGACAATATTCAGTCTGACACATTCAAGTCCTATTTATCTGAGTTATCCCTACCTCAGAAACCGGATTTTTTTAAAGAATAACACCGAACCCAGGCGATCCTGGTTCGATTCCGCTGCGAGGAAGCTGCTTAAAGGGCGGACCAGCTGTTGATGTGCCTATCTGTCTGCTCCTTCGGCACTCAGGTTCCAAAAGTACCGAGACGTTCGAAACGAATGCAGGCAGGATCTGCGAGGTGATCAGTTGCAACGAAATCGAGCTGGCCCGTAGTTCTTCATCAAATCCAAAACGCTTCTTTGCTTATACTAAAAGGCGAGGCAACATGAGCCCGCGCATCCCGATGTTGTTCGGTCCAGGCGGCTCTGCTGCTGTCTCTTATCTTGACAAAGCATCCTTGCTTGGGGAACAGTATATAGGTGTATATATCCGCCAGTCGCACCTGTCAAGTATTAGTTTGAAAATTAAGGTTCCAGTAGACGATTATCTGGAGGGGATTTCCATATCGGAGGTTAAGGTACTCAAGCTTCTACGACATCTAAATCCTACGAAGGCAACGGGATTGGACGCTATCCACTCAAACTGTTGTATGAGTTGGCAGATGGACTTTGCTGTCCAATTTCGCGACTGTTTGAGGTAACTGCGCAGCTGTTCTCTATCTGACGACTGGAAACACGCTGTTGTATGACCAGTTTTTAAAAAAGGGTTACGTACATCTTCCTGAGAACTACAGACCTGTTAGCTTAACTAGCGTGTTGGTCAAGCTCCTGGAGAACTGTGAAGGGTGTCATTGAAAGCCATTTAATGGCGTCTAGGTTTCTCAGCCCCTCTCAACACGGTTTTCGTAAGGACTGCTCTTACCTTACCAACTTTTTAGTTGCCCGCGAACACTTGGCTTAAACGGTTGATCAAGGAAAAACCTTGGACGTATTGTCCATCGACTTTTCCAAAGCTTTTGACACTGTTCCGCACTCTCGCCTTTTGTTCAAGTTGCAAACTTATGATATCTCGGGGCCAGTCTTAACATGGATTTCGGCCTTTTTAACCGGACAGGAGATGTGTGTTCTTGTGGACACCGGCCTTTCTTAAAACCAGTGTGTTCACAGCGCTGACACGCAAGGATCGGTCCTCGGCACTCTGCTATTCAACTTGTACGTTAATGAGTTACCCGACGAACTGGGAGTGTCATTTCTAGTTTTCTCAGACGACTTAAAGTTCTGGTCCACAGTAACTGATCCTAGTGGTCCACTGACCCTACAAAGGGCTCTAGGTAGAATATAGAACTGGTCCGTTTTGTGGCAGTTTTCTATTAATCTTGGTAAATGCTCAGTTTTGCGTTTAGGATCAAATGACCCACCGACGCACTATTTACTCGGTGGTAATACAGTTTCGTGGATGTCACTCCAAGCTGACCTAGACGTCTTGCTGTCGTCTGAATTTAAGTCCAGTGAACATTACATGATAGCTGCTCGCAAAGGTTTTGGCATGTCGTTGATGGTCTGCAGGTCATTCGGGACCATGACAACCGAAATGTTCGCAAGATTATTTGTAGCCTTTATTAGGCCACACTTAGAATACTGCGTACAGGCTTGTCCACCCTGCCTAGTCCGGGACAAAATGGCAGTTGAACGATTTTTACGGTCGGGAACAAAAATGGTGTTTCAATTAAAGTAGCTGTCGTACCCTGAGAGGTTAATCAAGTTGGACATGTTTTCGATGCACTACAGGCGATTTCGCGGTGATCTGGTCCTCACCTATCGCATAATAACAGGTCAGCTCGGCCCTGATTTATCTGGACTGTTCCATCCCAGTTGGGTGCCAACTCTTCGGGACAATCCACTGAAGTCGCAGGAACCCCGTTCGGACCGGGTTGGGACGCCGGGTTATAGATTCCTGGAATGCGCTGCCCGCTGAAGTAGTGAGGGCGCCAACGGTGAAAGAGTTCGAGCATCGACCTGACGCCCTTGGTCTGCAGTTTAAAATCTTCCATTTCTTATCTCAGCTTCGCTCTTATCTCTTGATGCTTACACCTTTGTAACTTTCCATTTGCAGTCCAACCTTGTTACACTCATTGCTCCAACTTGCTGTTTTCGTTTCTCTTCCACTTTTACTTCATTTCACATGGCCGATACAGCGAGAACTGCTAGTGCAGGGCGCGTGGGCATTGTTTGGTTGACCTGGAGTGTATCGTGTGTGTTGATTTGACTGCTTCTTGCAGGTCGCCCTACAGATTTCGCTCCGAGAGCAACGACCCTTTACAAGGTGGAACAAACACGGGATCCTCCTACTGTTCCGGTCCCCTTGAACTTGAACTTTAAGCAGAGGTGGCCCCGTGTTCATTCTACTGATGCCCTAGACAACCGGACGATAAACGACTGGAACCGTCTTCGAAGAACGTTGTCAGTGCTCAGTCTGGAGAAAGTTTCAAGATGCTGTTGGACACTCAGTTGCGTAAGACACCAGGAGCGTACTATATCGCTGCGACTGCTCCAGCTCCTAAGCATGTTGGTCGCAACGATGCACGTGCTCCTGTTCTGCACTGGAGGTGATGGGGTTGACATTGGACCTCCCTCTGCTCTCTACAACTCACCGAAATACTAAAGGCGCCCTATCCATTACAGATGGAGGGCCAGCCTTCTCATTTTTGGTCATTCCCAGAGGCAAAAGGTGAATATGTAAACAGATGGCGTAATATATATATATATATATATATATATATATATATATATATATGCCCCATGCTGAGGCTGATGTTGCATTCTTGATGCTTCTTCACCGCAGTTGAGCTAAAGCAACTTACACTTAAACTAGGTCTTTTTAAGCTGGATAAATTTCATTCCGCTTTATTTGGTTTGTTCTGCTTCCCTGAATAATGTTCTATTAACTGGCCACGTTGCTTACACTAATTGCGCTTATCTTCGGTAATTTTGTTGCGTTTGTAGCATTTTAAGTAACTTGTGGACATTTCTTACTTATCACGGATTTGTTGCTGACCAACTTACTTCATATGGTAATTTAGCGAAGAGTTATGCCACCGTATCTGTATGCATTATTGGATTTATTTTATTTCAGCTTGTTGTTTAAAGTGAATGGCTGTAGTTTGATATCCCTGGTATGGTTGCGCTTGATGTGTATGTTGACAAGGTGCCTACCTGTCTATTACCCACTACATCGTTCATACTGGCTCCAGGAGACAGTTGGTCGTTGCTGGAGGGGACAGGGTGCACGGTTCTTGTGGCCGTGCTAGGCTCGAAGAGCGGTTCCATACACTCAGTGTGGAGCGGACTACTGTCCAGCCACCGCCTTGTGTGCGCTGGATACCCCAAATACAGCGTGCTTGTGTTTGCCTGTGAAGGAGAGTGGGCGGGCTCCGTTGATGTAACGTGGCTTCCATCCACATGCATCCCAGTCTTATTCCTTCGGGTTTACACTGGATATGGGGTGTGTGGTTGGAGCTGTGGGTGGTGCAGCGCAAGTCACCCACGGTCCTTTTGTAGGCACAGGCGTCTTGTGGCTGACCACAGTGACAGGCACATCCGAAACCGGATGCCGCCAACCATATATATATATATATATATATATATATATATATATATATATATATATATATATATATATATATATATCTTAACTGATAAAATAATCCTGGATGGGACGACAGAAGCTAAAGACGGCTAGGCGAACAAGCTTGTTTTCGGTGGTTCGCATCAGGCCAATATACCACGAAACATAGGAACAAAACTAAAAAAAGTATTTAAATACGATGAATCAATGAAGTGAATAGACCGTTCAATGAGATCAAGTGGCGACAATGGCAAGGGCAACATTAGTAGAAAGGTTAAGCGTGGCGTCGTTACATGGGACAGCTTGTGACTATGGTAGCTGTAGCACCTGTACAAACTTCTTCGGAAGACATAAGTTGAAGTTATGGAGCTGAATAGCGATTATCATCGCTCTCGCTAATAGTCGGCATCGGAGGGCTAACGTGTGCCGTCCAGATATTCTCTAGATAAGCCAAAAAGGCTTCTCGCACATTTACTTGGTGATTTGAGTCGACCAAATGCCACAGCACCGCGCTGGCTACTGTCTTTCTAACACCGGTGTAGAGCTACGCCGGGCAATGTTCCCGGACTTTCTCAAACAGTCGCCTAGTCGTCTTTCCAATATAACTTGCTCAACACGAACAAAAACAATGGTGCACACAGAAGGAAATATTGAACCTCGCTGTCTTATTCTTGAGATGTTGACTCACAACTGGCGTAGAAGTGAAGCTGACGCGGAGGTCCGCTGCAAGGTAGGTTCTCGCGGTTGCTTTGAGAGCCTTCGAGTAGTTACTTCTACTATCATACCACGCTTGAAAGGCAGTGATAAGTAAAGTAAGCGCCGTTTTGCGGTGATTGGTTAGACCTTCGGTGGTCGTGGCTCCATGTGGCTCTGGATTAATTTGTTCGGGTACCATTTTGTTCGAGAACGCTTTGAATGAAACACAACTCATTCGACGGCTTGTGTTTTGTGCATATTTTCCTCGCTCTTTTCTTTAGATAACAAATGTTTCCTTTTTGAATCCTTGGATGAAAAGTGGCGAAATTGGTATACTGGCCGCTCCACCACCGCTATTTGCTTAAAAGTCTACTATTTAGTAAAATCGTAATTTCAGTGTACACGAGTGACTGGTTGGGTGCCGTGAGTGACTGCTTTGGTGTGCCTTGGTGTGTCTCTTCCTTTCGAAAACATTTGGGATGAATTTCGGTCATCCAAAAAGCTGTCGCTTTAACCATGGGTCTATAGTATTGCGTAATTACAATTAAAGAATCGAGTTCAGTATGTAGTTGACGGTATCTGGGACCCGAAAAATACATTCACAGTATATGGTAAGAGTGCTCTAGAAAAAACTTTTTGGGTGACCGAGACTCATGCAAAAAGTGTCCAACTGGGACGGCCAGGAGCATAAAAACGGTCAGTAATGCCTCTCCAGTAGACATCTCTCCGTCACTCGTATTATAAGGCCAGTGGTAGTAATTGATGGTCTTATTTGTTTTAATGCTGACCGCGCATGCAAGTATCGAACTCTTCTCAGTACCTCTCGGTTGTAATCTTCTTCTGCTACTCATCCCAACGTATCGATTGCTTGGTCCTAAAGTATAAACCAAAATATCCGAGTGGGTACAGTTCAAATTTTCTGGCCAATATGTACGTATCCACCAGTTGTCCCAACTAAAAGCAAACAAATTGTACGATGAATAAATGGTTGCCATTATTGGGAAAATCGACCAGTCCCTAAGCCTATTTGCTTGCGATTCCGAAGGTTAGGCACCACATTCCCTACAACTCTCGGCCTAGCGAATATTGTAAGATGTCCCACCAGGTTACAGGCTACCATATAATTACTATTTCGCAATAGTCAGAAGATATTTTCGGTTTGTACTCGAGCACTCATTGACAGCTATGATCACTCTATAGTCGAGCTATCCCCTATAGTCTACAGTTAGGA
The DNA here is from genome assembly GCA_944474145.2 of Dicrocoelium dendriticum. Taxonomy (NCBI): domain Eukaryota; kingdom Metazoa; phylum Platyhelminthes; class Trematoda; order Plagiorchiida; family Dicrocoeliidae; genus Dicrocoelium; species Dicrocoelium dendriticum. The sequence goes on from OX104067.1 coordinate 34,563,941, forward strand.
AAACTATAAGGATGCCACTCGCTATAATGACTGTAGGTAGAAATGGAGATAACCTATTCCTTCAAGCATAGGGCAACTAAACGAAATGCTTGCTTCCACGGAACTTTGAAGGCTTTTCAACAAAGATGTATCGACATGTTGTGACCAAATATCAAGTTAGCTGAACTTCCGCTGTGGTCTTTCCTGCCCAATAGAAACTACCTACATCCGTGATGAGTGTTTTTCTTCACCCTAGCTCCAGCAGTTTTGCAGGCTCAAGGAAAGAGCTTTTTAAGGCAGAGATCATGCTTCGATAAGACTGTCTGCTCGTATTAAGGAAGAAATTCATCGAATCATTCATGTCTCTGTCCCGACAATTCCGCGAAATAACGGTTGTCGTAAGATTTGTCGAATGATATGTTTTATCAGCGGAGTTCCACGGTATGGCACAAATGCCGGCGTGGACGTGGAAGAATTAAACCATAACTTCTGTTGCATCATCTGCACCGTTTCAGTGGTCTGCAGACTCACTGCCTGGTGTCGACATGGCAGCACTGCACAAGTGGCTAAACCAGCTGCACCCATGCAAGAAGTGCGAACCTGACTGGATGTCTGCTGTTGTCCTCAAGCAGTGGGCTCATTCCTTAGTCCAGCATCTGCCGGAAATGTATACAATGTGCCTAAAGCAAAGCAAAATCGCGGATGGCTGACGAATTGATATTATAACGCCCGTATCGAAGGAAGAGACAGGTAAGTATCGGCCTATTGCAGTCATCCCCGCGGCCTTGAGGGTTTTCGAGGAAATTATTCTTGAAAGAGTGCAGACCAAGTCTCCTTTGGATTACCCATATCACTTTGCCTATGGGGGTTAAAGGTCCGTATAAGACACAGAGGCTTGTTTAGTACATTCGGGGCTGTTCTTGCTAGACCGTAAGAGGGATCTGGAACTTTTGGTCCAGGTCTACCTCTGATATTCGAAGCAGGTTGTAACGGCGTCTAGGAGCAGCACGCAACATGTGGGCCTCCTGAAGTGCGTATTTACATGATTCGACCCTTCGATTTTTCCACAACTTCTCGGCTCATTCATCCGGGCACATGTTGAATACGCAATACAAGTCCGGAAGCCATGACTGAAGAGAGATCTCACTGCCTTGGAAATACCTAAACGCCACGCAACCGAGAAGGTCCAGCGTTTGTATAATTTGCCGTACGAACAATTCCTACAAGTACGCGGGGTCTTCAGCGGACATTATTGGCGATTGCTAGGGGATCTCATTTAGAGTTACCAGATTTTGAGAGATACCAACCACACATGCCGCTACTTACTGGAGCTCAGACACAACAGCAATTTGAGAGGACACCATCTCAAACTCGCAGAGCAGCACAGTCGCTTGGAATGCCGTTGGAATTTCTTTTCCGGATGCGTTTGTCGTACGTGGAATGCCCTACCAGAGTCTGTCATATGTGCTCCCACGCTGGTAGAGTTCGAATCTCGAGTTGATCGTACACTTACTTCGCTGCACCAACTTACATGACCCATCACCCATGGATTAACACAAGTGTCTTTAGGCGAGTTCACTGACTGTCAAATCCCAGATTCCCTTCCACCTTTTTCACCTCCTCTCTGTGTATACCAGAAGGAGACATGCATTTTACCAACATCCCAGATTCCGTCATCCCATATGAATTTACCTTACATTTACAGTCTATACTACATATACTACAGTGGGTTCACTGGTGTAAACCTAATTTTGCTAACAATCATTTGCTATTTTGTAGTTGCAACATAACCATTTTAGGGGGTCAGTTAAGCAGTGGTTGTTTTACCCGTATAAAACCATTGTTCCATTGCATATTCCTACGTGTCTGCTTCCTTAACTACAGCAACGCATTTGGCTGTGTAATTCTTGACTTGATTTCGCAAGGTTTACCAATGTATAGTAATCGAACTTCCCTTGTCTTCCCGCCAAATAATTACTTCGCCACAAGATTTCACGTCACCAGGTTTGACGATAGAAGCTTCGCACCACTTGCTATAAGTTCCAATGTCCTTCAAGGAACGATTTTGTCGCCATTCTTGTTCTCTGCTTACCCTAGTTCTATGCTTGTCGCATAAAAAGCCACTTTGATGAAATATTCTAATGACATTAACATTGATGTGGATCATACAGCCTTGACCACCTCAACCAATTTGCAATGTTCTTTGGACGAAGTATTATCATGGTCGATCTCCCGCTGCTTGATGTTGAATGCATGCAAGTGTACTGACCTTCTGTTATCACTGCATAAAGCAACTCGTTACCAAGAATTTGTCGGGAAATGTCCCAAGCGTCAGACTAAAGGGGACAGGTGAGCTTCTGTACGTCAGGGAAGTATCTTGGAGTCACACGGAGCCATGATCTGTCGTGATCACTCCACGTGAAGAGAATATTCACCTAAGCCAAGGGACTTTCCTTTTACGCCACTCCATTGTGATCTCCCTACGTACCAGACAATTTGATTCAAAACTTCCTCATTACATGCTTTCTACCACTCTGGAGTTGTTGATCTCCTGCAATTTTCCAGGCCTCCGTGCAAGTATTCCAAGTTAATGGTTCAATGGTTCAATGGTGTATGATGGGATAAAAAGCATAACTTTACCAGACCCACAGGATGGATATGCAAAAGAAAATTAAAATCAAAATGTTCCAACGTGAAACGTAAAGTATCAGTGGTTAAATCATTGCACTTTAACAAAGTGTTGTGTATCGTTTATCACTAAGATGAAAATCTAAGAGTCTTTCGAATGTCGTCATGTCTGGTTACTAGAGAGGTCACTGAAGCACTTGTCATGCTGCAGTGACATTCCACAGCCAACATTAGCTCAAATCACTGTATCTAAGCACGTTAATTCATGCAATATATTTGCTTCCAATATACCGACGATAGCCACTCTCTGTGCACTGCACTTTCCCGTGGCACAACTATCTCGTCGGCCAGACAAAAGTACAGAGCAATATATGCCCGCACTAGTGTCTATGGTCCCTCATTCCCTATTTAGCCCTAGTTCTATTTGACCAGAACGCTATGGTTCGAGATATAGCCGGTAAATTCTGTCAGTGAGGTTATGTTTTTCAGTGCGCTATTCCTTTCGTTTTTGTTCGGTCGCTTTTGACTTGCTTTTATTGTCATATCGATAGCACTTGTGTCAACGATGAAAATTATCCGTCACTGACACATACAAGCACATCACTGGCTTGGTTAGACTTAGAAATTTGCTTCGCTTTCCCATTTTGCCTGACTTAAATTGTTAAGCTCACCCGCGAACCCAATCTATTATATATCACAGTCATATATGGGCAGACAGTGCAGAACATCGGATATTGACGGGCTCGTATACTCTCTTATGTAAGTCCAAGCTTGTATCGGGCGCGGTACACTGACCTGCCCGTTATGAAGCTTGGTCACCTTGGCATTGGTAGCACTGGTGATTCCCGTAGGGGTGGAAAGGACAAGAGAGGTGAGGAGAGTACAGATCATGGGTTGTAGTAGGGTGCCGATACGTCACCGTGTGTTTCTGATGTCATTTCTGTCATATACAACCATTTCGGGGTGGTCATGTGATGGGTTAGACGTCTGGCATCTGCCCCCCGCACCATGTTACTCAGCTAATACACTTGAGCCTGGTAAATGCATATCCATTATCGGCAAATGCATTCTAACCACTTATAGTATTGATGGCACTAAAGACCAGTCTTACTACCAGTTATATATTGTGGAACAGTCTGTGCCGAAGAACAACCGGATTTTCCTGCTGGGGGATCCAATGTTCACGTAGAGGGGTCATACCAACGTGTAGACGGAGGTGCTCTGTTGTCATGGCAGACACTTAGCTGGTAAGGTCAATACATGATGGCTGTCATGTTTTGTTACTCAAATAACCTGACGGGTACTAAGCTTTGATTCACTGGCGTACCAGTGCGACGCTCAACTATAAGTGTTCACGGTGTGTGCATGTCCGAGCGCTGTCGGTGCGTTGATCGCCGGAAAGGAAAAGGCGATCGCAACTTACCCCAGTGGCTGACGCCACAGCATGGTCCGTAACACAACAAAAAGGAAAAGGAGGTGTACAGGGTCCATGCAGTCTTAAACCTAAATGCTTCGCGATTCGAAATTGTGCTCCACAACTGTTCGAATTGGAATAACATGTCATAGATTCAGTAAGAAACTCCATGCCACTTTCGCATATTAAAGTGTAGTATCAACGAAAGAACGAAACTGTACACCGGGCTCAATTTGGTTAGGTACTGAGTGTGTGATCAACTCACTGCCAGGGTGGATCAATGTGCTGGCACAGAAATGTGACAAACTGTGATTGTGCAGCGTGCTACGACTGGTATAGCGGTCGCATCGGAACCAGCTGCAGCAGAACTCGATTTCCATTGCTTAAAGTTAACCTCAGCCATGGAACACAGTAAACAAAACAAGTGTATGTTTGACAACACAGGGCCAGTTACCCCAAGCAAGAGAACATGAGCACAGGCGAGCAGTCAGAGTCTGACAACAACCGCGAGCCCCGATTAGCAGAGTATGGTCCTTCCCGGAGGTGTGTCTGTGGCACATAACACTACGTTGTTTCAGGTTTATCGAACACTCTTGAAAGTCTGGCAACCTACGCACTAGTCGTTGCTGCACGTAGACCCTGGGAAAAGTTAACTGGCGGATCTGCAGCTATCCAAAAAAGCGATAAAAATAACAAGAATACCAATAAGCCTCCGAGAATGCCGCCTACCACCTCGCCAGAGAAAGGAAGTATACTCTTACTTAAAATTGTGAACACTAGAAGGAGGTTGAGCTCGATGAATCTTAATGCTAAGCACTGAGAATCTACGCCAACCAGATTAATTAGTCTCACGTCATACGCCGTCCAAACTCAGTTCATAATGACCAGCCAAGGCTGTTTCAGATGACATTTCAGTCGGGTGACGAATCAGAGATCGCCGATTTGTCAGCCAACTGTCTCCGTGATTTTTTATGCTAGGCTAGTATATTCCTTGACATCCCTTAGAGTGAGCGGTGACAGAGGAAGCAAAACCCAGGATAATGCCACAAGCAAATTGACGGAAGATAGTTCGTTGTTCATGGCGTACCCGAAATCCAGCTTTCCGACGAGTTGCAAGCCCACGCTCATGAACTGGAAGAGTGGAGCCTCGTCAGCGAATCCCACCGTTTCTCTCCAAGACGTGATTGCCAACTTAACTTCAGCTATAAAGTAAGTGGTCCAAAAGTGATACACATCTTGCTCTGTTGTAAACGAATAGTTGAAAGGGTGCTCGGAAGTTGGCACAAGTTGCGCACCAAACTGTCATCAGAACTACTTCTGAAGGTAATCAAAACCAAGCCATCATTGGCTAAACAAACGCAACACCGGCGAGATTTTGTCGCTAGACATGATGTGTGCCTTTCTGGACCGTAGCGCATAATAACCCTCTACCAGTCCATATAAGAAAAACACGCAAGCAACCGCAATCCACCTCTGAATAGATAAGCAGTAATTGTTTTGTGCAACAGTCCCGGGCGTTAGACAAGAAAACCAGCTAATAAACGATTGTAAGCTGACTCCAATAGGGTCGGCGTAAATTCACCGGAAACGGTTGTGTATTCCGACAAATCTCTGGCACCTGTAGCATTAGATTTCTTGTATGCAAGTGCACAAGACATGTAGGGTTAGTGTTTCTCTATTTCCTGTTGCTGCAATCCTTGATCTGCCAGTGTCTTCCTGATTTGGACTCGTCAGGTAGAGAAGCCTGGTCTGGAATTGGAACTCGGAACCTAGTGATTGGTGGCGACATCCGACGAAACCGTTGGTCGTGAAGTGTAGTGGTTGGAGAGAGTAACACCGAGATCCTCCACTTCGGTCGGATATGGTCCCAGTGATCGGAATGGTATAAGCTGACCAAGTTCAACGGAGGCCACAAATGAGATTGCGTGTCGCAATCCAAAAAACCCACGACGTGCACTCCAAAACCCTACACTAAACGCACCATGCCTTCGCAATACATTGGCCGAGGTGCACTCTCTTCACGCCTTTATAATTTGGTATCACATCATGACCTGTAGCCCTAAGGATCACAAGCCTGCTTTGTAATCTGTGGGTGCGGGTTCCAGCCTATTTAGGGATCGGGCGACCCTCGCAGTATCCTTGGTCCACCTGCGACCGGTGGTGCTTGCTCAGCAGCGTGGCATCGGTACTGCGCACAGCCTGACTGCCGAAACAACTTTATTTAACTATTGCCGTAACCGAGACAGAGTGGAAAGACGAGATTACGGTAGCCGAGTTTCTACTACCTGGTATGTTACCCACGCGCAAAGACCGACCCACAAAATGAGACGGTGTAATTCTTTACGTCCGTTGCAAGGTACACATGGGCCGCATAAATGACCAATGAGTTCAACCCGTGTACTCTTTATGGCGCCAACTGCACCTAAAACCGAGCGAGATACGCTTTATGACCATTTTATACCGCCCGCCATCGTCCGCTTTAGAAATGGACCAGGCTCTAACTCTTGCTATGAATAACCTGCTGACAAGATCTTACAATGAACAATGATTTATCACGGGATAAAAGCAAGTGCTTGACGCGTCCCGTAGGATGATTGGGGGTGAGTATGATAAAATCAAAATATATCTGAGTCACCTACCGAAAGTCTGCCTAGAAGAATACTTCGATAAATTACATGTGTAAATTTTAAAAATTCGAATGTAAACGTTCAGAAAGACACTGGGGTACCGTGACTGTTGATTTAAGGCGTGGGGAAAATAAAATATGGTCGCGCACTTGGGTCCATTTGATACATAAATCCTGTTGAAAAGCGTGTTTGGCGTAATCCACAATAGAGGAGTCTAGATAACAAAGTGCTAGGAGCTAGGAGCAACATCCAATCGTTTTTTGAAAACGTTCAAGGTAGCGGAGGATACAACTGAGTCTGGGAGTGCATTCCAGGGTTGGTAAACCCGAAGGGAAAAGTAATTACGTCGACACTCTAGACGGCTATATTGTTCAGCAATTTTAAGTAGTTACCCATGAGCTGCGTTTTGTGGCTAATTTGCAGCAAATGGCGGCATACTTGGTTGGGGTCACTCAGTATCTGATACGCTAATATGAGATCACCGCGCAGTCTTCGATAGCGTCCGCTGAAAATTCCCAGCAACTTCATCATTCGGTGGTAAGAGTGATAGCGCAGGCCCTTTACATTCTTTGTTGCTCTTCCTTGTGGTACCTCTAACGCATCTACGTCGCGCTTCAACCAAGATTTTCAAGCTTGGATAGCATGTTCAACATGCGGGTGCCTGTAGGAATTGTACATCATTGGGAAGCTTGATGGGTCAAGTCTCCAGGATGCGCTTCGCAGCATGTCGACGTGCTGGTTGCCTCTTTTCGCAGTTACCTCAGCCTGTTTTGAACAGTTGTAGTCGCTCTGTACGAGCACACGAAGGTCACGTTCCTGGGAGCTAATCTGCAATCCATTTGTCCCAAGCAAATACGTGTACTCATGTCTTTGGCGTAATTGCACAACGCGACATTTGTCTAAGTTGAATGGTAGGGCGTTTTGAACTGACCAGTTCGACACCGTGTTATGGTCGCACTGGAGCCGTTCGTGGTCGTCCGGTCCTCTGATCCTTCGCTATATCTTGATATCATCAGCGAAAAATAGGAAATCGAAAGCAGTTGATCTCGCCAAATCGTTAATGAACACCAAGTATAGGTGAGGAGCAAGCTCCGAGCCTTGTGGTACACCACACGCCACATCGATTGCATCAGAGCGTGATTCTCGGACTCTCACTATTAGCCGTCGTTCTTGTAGAAAATTGCTAATTCAACTCAGGACTGGATTGCTAAGGAAATGGTTCCGGAGCTTCTGAAGGAGAATTCGATTGTCTAAGCGATCAAACGCTTTTGAGAATTCCAGGTAGATGACATCGACTCCTGCTCTATCATCAACAGCTTCAGTCCAGCTATCACGTGCTATTAATAGATTAGTATTACAGGGATGCTTTTGATGAAAGCCAGGTTTCTCTGGAGCTATTAAAATGTGGCTTTTTATATATTGCATTAGCGCATCTGCGACGATTGATTCCATCAATTTGTATAGTACAGGAAGTAGTGTTATTGGGTGGTAGTTAGTAGAGTAAATGCGGCTACCTCCGTAATGGATAGTAGTGATGAGTCCCCGCTTCCATACTGGTGGAATACGGTTCTCTTCTAAACATCGCTGATAGAAAACAGGCAGTGGTTCTGCTAGATCACTAGCTACCGCCTGCAGAGCCTTTGGTCGGATGTTGTCGACTCCAGGAGAACTGTGAATACGTAAGGATAACAACTTCTTCAACAGAGCTTCCGCAGTGAAGGTAATGTTGTCTAAACCCGACGGTGAAGTAATAGAAACGAGGAGAATGTTTGTGCTCGTTACGTGCTGGAAAGTTTGGGAGTAATGAAGCCGTAGGAGATCAGCTGCTTCCATTGCTGATCGTCTGCACCCACCAGCCGTGACGAGTGCTGGAATTCCACGCTTCACCTTTCTAAGGACGTTAACGTGCCTGCAGAGAAGTTTGCGGTCCGTGCAGAATCCTTTAATAACTCCTGCTGATGAGTGATCTTGTTTTCGCGGTTCATTTTTATACAGAAGTTACGATGTGGCACATATGCAGTCCAGATTTCGGCATTGGAGCAGTCCTTGTGATCTCGCCATGCCAAATCCCTCCTCAGAATTGACTTATGCTTGTTTTCGGGTAGGAAGCACTTCTGTTCCGATGCCTGCTCTACCAGTATGCTAAACATCTTTCTAAATTTTTCCCAGGCAACATCTGGGGGGTGTATTCGGTTAAGAAAGTCCATGTATCCTTAACTAGCTTAAGTAACACAAGTAGTGCGTGACAGTATGCACTTTATCATGCTCCCCGTTCTCCTGGTAGAGGACTTCACCATGCAAGCCCCAGCAACTCCAGTCACTTTCGATGAGCAATACACGGCGGAACTGCAAGGGCTTATAGCTGGTTCACCGCTGTATTACCATGCCACTTATCCAACGCTTTTCTGGACAGGAATCGAACAGGATATGTCGGACCTCGTTTTCACTAACGCAAAACTTATGGTCGACATAGTGACAACTTGCACTCCTTCCGATCGTAGCAGTCATGCGACACTAGTGTTCCGCAACATATGCTATGCACAATGTCTTACAGAAACTGCCGAAAGAATTTGCCGTCGTAACCAACTATGATAGCCTGTTCGACCTCATTGGTGCAACATGCTATTCTTTCCTAGAAAAATGATCACCGAAGTGGGATGCAGGGAAATTGTCAATAGATGCAACAGTTTCGTGGTAAGCAGATGATTAACAAAAACCCTCCGCTCGAAAAAATGATGAAGCCGTTCCTTAGGAGCAGGACTCAGAAATGTATGACATTGAGGGACTTGGCCTGGCTCGTCCAAATAGCATCTCCGAGCCAGGGCACCTAGCAGGATCGTAAAACGCAATTGAACCAATGCCTCAAACTCGTCCAGAGGGATAAAACCATCAAGATCTGGTGATAAAATGCTGTTCTAACCCCAAGCTTTTATAAGGACGCTAACAAACTTCCTAAGGTAAAGCAAGGAATTCTTGCTCTGCTCAAAGTATGTGGTTTAGCGTATATGGTAAAAGAGGCGGTCAAGGTAGTTGAACCACAATTTAACGATACCTTCAAAAGTGTACAATCATCTTACATCCTGTCTAAGCAATCATACTGCCATCGGGTTTAAAAACTACAACTGTACTGAAACGCTCCAGGTCCTCACGTGAATGAAGCTCCCTGGGGCGGACGAGATTTGCCCAAACGCGTTAAAAGTGGCTGCTGTGGATCTAGTCGAACGGTTAGCGGTATTCTTTCAACGACTTGTTAACGATGTGCAGTTTCGCACGATATTGATGCACAGGATCATCACTCTAAAGTGCAAAAGTGCTAGACGTGCAGAACGAGTGAATTATTGCCCGATAACACTAGTTCCGGTGACATCCAAGATCATGGAGTCCATTGTGGCTGAGGCCCTCATGGGGTAGCTGAAAGACAACAGAGATCTCGTTCAGGAGCAGCGCGGATTTCGCCGAAATAGATCATGCGCTGCTAACTTACTGATAGCTCGTGCATACTGGACGTAATCTGTAGCTGTTAAGGTAGGAGTGGATGCTGTTTATCTGGATTTCTCAAGGGCATTTGACAGGCTGGACGATCGCATTCAACTGCAAATTTCCAGAAGTATGGTACGACGATCCCGTTCTGAACTGTATAAGCGACTTTATTCTTCAGCGTCATCTGCGTAAAAGTGTTCGCAGTACCCTGTCCTAATTAATCGAAGTCCAATGCGGTGTAACAGGGTGCTGTACTCGGGCCCCATCTTTTCCTGTACTATATAAATAATCTTAAGACTGCTACTATTTGAAAAGGACCTAAAGCTATGGCGTGCTGTCACAAAACGGAGTATCACACATCCCTACAAGATGACTCGGATAAAGTGCACATATGGTCCATCGAGAACATGCTGCAATTTAACGCCACCAAGCGCAAAGTTCTGAGCATTCGCCTTCAAGGTGCATTACGACTACCGGCTATGTCCCCAGTTTATACAATGAGCTTCCCATAACTGCGATCTCGGCGTGCTCGTGCAAGACGACTTTGACTGTTGAAGACACTCTGAAAGCAAACCAGCCCTTCGGTCTTCTTCGTAGGGTGTTCGGGAGTTTCGGCGCTGCAGTCTCCCAGAAATTGTTTGGCACATGCGTAGTGCTGCACGCTGTAACCCTACCTAACCGGGGCAACCATGACAAAAGTATCACCCCACCGCGCTTGATACTCGCGAAGATACATCACGACGAACAAGATCATAGGTTTGTCCCGCTTTCCCTACGCACTCATACTGGAAAGTCGAAAAATGCACAGCAGACCTTAGGATTACGGGGAGAGCTGACAATTGTGTATCAGATTCTAGAAACCTCTAACCTCACTTGCCATCATTATTTAAAACTCAACCAAAACACATGTCTGAGGGTTCATCAGTTTAAGTTATCCACGCAGTACAGCCGACTGGAATGTCGGCAGCACTTTTTCCTTCTCTGAGGGTTATAGTCCTGGAACGTCGTCCTGGTACGTGTAAATAATGCCCCACCTAATCTCTATTCAAACAATGCACTGAGGTTACCCTGACACGGTTACATTGCGTGATATAATCCATGATCATCGGATGAAAGCATAAGTGCAGCACAAGCGGTGGACGGCGTCATAATCCTCTTAAACTCCAGGCAGGAATACTCGCCCAAGTGCCACTCCAAACACCTTGGTAAGTCATGCATCTCACGGGTTCCTTTACCGACGCCATTTTTTTGCAATTTTCACCCTAACCATCCTACAGCACTTGTCAAGCATCTATTTGTACCCGGTAGAAAGCATCGCTCCACTGCACTATAATATCTTAGTAGGACTAGCAGTTTTAGATTAATGCATATGAGAGGGTTCTTGAGTTCCAACCAGCATCAACTTCTTTGAACCAACCAGTTTATGTGTCAGTACTATCCTTCCAAACGTTATCTGATTTGACTTTTAACTTTCTTGAGACATCTGTGAGCAAGTTTCTATACAGGTAGGCACTTACACGATCATGCAAATGCTGGCTTGCCAGGAATAAAAGTTTCGATAATTATTCACTTGTTTACATCTGTACTCGATGTACATTAACAATCTAGCTAGCCTAATCACTTCGAATTATTTACTTTACGTTGATAAGAGTAGCAGATGCTCACCGTATTGCTCAAGTCTAATCCAATAACACAGATTGATGATCAGTAACTAGTACTCTGCATTATTCTTCCGCAGTAAATAACTGAGTATTCGTCGCACCAGAACCGAAATCAGAAAAATAAGTAAATAAAAGTTTTCTTTGCGGCGCGCCTGCATAGGGGATACAACAAGGACTGGTAAATATAAAAGTGGCACAGTTTATAATAACCTACGGATCCATGTGTTAGGCGTATATTAAAGCATGTAGTTAAGAATGAATGTGGTTGTGTTGCTTGAATTTGTGAGTGTGATGCCGTATTTTTGATTGAGTGTGGTCAGGAGTTGGAAGAAGTAAAATGAAATTTTATATTAGATGACCCACGTCCGTGGATCATCCGGATACGAAAGGCATTAACTTTAGTTAGTGGCGATTCACATTCGTCAATTCACAGTGTTGTTAAACGTATTTGTGGCTTTTTATAGGGAGAACGCTTGTCAGGTGAACACCCACCACGTCCTGGACCACCGAGCTATTTGGTGGAACAGGGAAAATCCGAACCACCCATCTGGCACCACGGGGAGGTTGTTCGGCTAGCCAACCGGCAGCGCGCTCGACTGCAGTTCTGACCTGTTGGGTATCATCAGTAGTGCGGGTCCATCAGATCAATCAGGATCCGAACCCATGACCAACAGCAGCTTTCACTGCGAGTCAGCAGCTTATGCCACTGGATCAAGGGGAAACAGCCTCGGACCGTCATGATTTACAAGCTAACTGCGATATAGAGCGTCATGTCCTCAAACGCCGTGCACCTTACAAATATTGCAGTAGCTATGTATGAAATAGCATAGCTGGTGCGGCGAACTCATTTAACAACAGTAGAATTCCCCTAGAAATTAATACATTACTGGTGAAGTGCCACATTTAGGACACTATGAACCCCGCCGTAATAAGCTGAGCAACCACTAGTTACAAACCCTTTCTTGCAAAAGTATCTCGAGGTGCTAATTCAGAAAAACCTCAGTTGCACACCAGCTTTCAAAATTGCATCAGAGAAAGAGAACGGACACGCTAGTCTATTTCGGAAAGCATTCGGAAGATTTGACTCCTCTTTGTTCCCACAGGTGGGGGTAGCCAACATACATATTCAAGGCAAATATGCAATTTAACCATGTCACTCATCTATTGCAGGGTTTTATTAATTTGAAGGCCCTGCAAGTTGAGTGATCGGAAACATCATAAGTTTACATAGCTTACCCTCAGAACAGCGCCCAAGTGCTATGGGTATTCAGCAGATGTTATTGGAGTTTTGTGTGGCGACTAATGTTGTTTACCAGCTTTTAAACAAGCCCAACCACATGTGACGCATAAGTCGCAACAGTAAATCCGGAGGACATTGTCACAAACTGAGAGCATAGTTGTAGCAGTCTGGAGATTCCCCGGTTTGCCTGTGTAAAATTCTAACTAAAATTGTTTCATTGTACACCTAGTCAACCGGTGTGGTTTGTTGAACTGATTGCTGAGTTCGAATGCTTGACTTGCTCAACGCCATTTTGCTCGGCGCTCGTTTCGGTTGCAACTCGCAACTGCCCTGTGTGCTGTGCTTGCTCCGTTCCCCTAGCTAGAGCGTCCACGGTGTCATTCTTTTATGGCTAGATAACAGGGAATGTTTTACTGTATCAATAAAAATTTCCCTGCAACTCGATCTGTCTTCTGGAATCGCTCTCTGGGCTGCCGGTACAGGCGACCCTCTAAATATTACAGTTGCTCATAATGAGCTAAAACTTCGTTTCGCTGCATGTTTGCCGCATGTCAACTATTTCCCTGAGTACGTTTCCACCCCTAATACACCCATTATGTTCAGATGAAGTGTTAACAGCACAGATGTGTACTACGCCACCCTACATAGCTCACACGGTCAGTTTATATTTTGTACAATGACGGAGAGACTACTTACTCGAGAAGTGGTAGCATTCCTGGAGACATGTAGCTGAATAGGAACTCAGAGCATGGATTTCCGGTCATTTTCATGCATCACATGTCTCATTGTCTTGCTCAACGCGTTCTGTGTATGGAGGAAAGTCAGAACAAGTGATCTTTTTAGTCATTCATAAAGCATCTGATGATCCACTCTGTTACTAGCTAATAGAGAAAGTCGCTTCATTTGAACTCAACGACACACTATTATCATGGTCCGGGTAATAGACGTAAGCGGAGCTAAAGTGGGTATCGACTGAGAATTGATCGGCCAGCAATTACCAGTCCGCGTAAAACGAATCGACCTATACGATCAATATGATTAACCCGTGGAGTGGAACTCACTCACACTGGCTGAAAACCGGAGGTACAAAATGAGCGATCTTGACCTCCTAAATTAGCATTTTTCGGCTACCTATAAATACAATTAAGTTACGGTGTAGATAAACTCTCTGTTTAGCGAGCCTTGGTCTTCTGTATTCCGTCGGTTGGTTGTGCGCGTGACTGAGGTCAGAGAGTCGCAGTCTTATAGGGCAGCTAGCAACAGTACAACAGTCCTCAGTAGCAGAGAGCAGATGTAAGAAGAATCGTTACAACAGTGAAGAAGAAGCGTTACAACACCAGGTTATGCCTTTAAAATGAGACCAACTTGGTTAGGATGAATGCTCATAATTTCCGGCCTAGGCAGTACTGAGCGGTGTTTGTTGTAAAAGAACGACAGATTACTCCTAGTATGCTATAGCTTCCCGTACATGTCCGTCGATGGCGTGCGAATCGCTTGCAATTCGATCTTACTGACGCAAACAACTTGGTGGACGCCATTAGTTCTGAATTAAACTCAAATTAGAATCTGTCATGTTAAGTTTAAATATGCATTGATCCCTTACTGTTGTACACTCACACATGTGGAAAATCAAGAGCCTGCAACTGTACGGTAATATCTTGGTCTTCATTATTTTGGGTCATGAAATTTCATAAAAGACACGGCAAAGTGCAGTTGTTAATGCTGGTAGAAGCACAGGACTACTTTTCGATCTCTTCACAGGGTGAGAATCGATAAGTATGTATGTATCTATTTGTGAATGTGACGCCGTATTTTTGATTGAGTGTGGTCAGGAGTTGGAAGAAGTAAAATGAAATTTTATATTAGATGACCCACGTCCGTGGATCATCCGGATACGAAAGGCATTAACTTTAGTTAGTGGCGATTCACATTCGTCAATTCACAGTGTTGTTAAACGTATTTGTGGCTTTTTATAGGGAGAACGCTTGTCAGGTGAACACCCACCACGTCCTGGACCACCGAGCTATTTGGTGGAACAGGGAAAATCCGAACCACCCATCTGGCACCACGGGGAGGTTGTTCGGCTAGCCAACCGGGAGCACCCTATACCAATATGAAACCCGACTGATGTTAGACTATTGTGCAGTGATCGAACGCGATGTAAAAGAAAGTGATATTTAGTAAATGAAGGTTGCAGCGATCGTACAAAATGTGCAAACTTGATTCAACTCAACACAGTGTCGCAATGATTTGCAACTTGACCCTGTGTGTTTCTTGCGGATAAAACTGAAAGCTTGTCCCGTTCGACAGCACACACAAGCGACTTCAAGCTATTGTCCTGGGGGTGCAATGCAGATGAGCCAAAGTACAATATTCAAACAGGCGTAACCTAATAAAATTAGAAAGAAGGAAAACAGGCAAATGATAAGAATGCTTGTTGTTTAGCTAGTTGGAACGTCTACTTCCACTCGACGTCACTGGTTTGGCTATGATTAAAAGGTTGATAATTCACCAAGCAGTTGCAATACCACGGTCTAATTTACTATCGTAAATGAACAGCTAAACATTACTCAAGTAAATAGGATACAAACTCATCTTCACAGTACTTATTTCAAATCGGTTAATGTGTGAAACAGGTTTCAGACATGTCATCGCTATCGGTATGCCTGGTAAGTATGCTTTTCTTAATTTTCACAATAGGTGTACATGCTAAAAAAGTGCATTGCGACTTCAAAACAACTAGGAAGCTCTTCACTATCTATCTTGGCCTCATCGTTTCAGGTTACAGTAGTTCTGAATCCAGTGGATGGAGCTTTAAATGGTGTTGCCCAAGACACCTATGGCCCTGCTCCAGGAATAGACATATTGTGGTTGCCACAGTTGGCGCGCGAAGTAGACCTAACACCGTATACTACCAATAAATTTTAAATATTGACTGGAATATTTTGTTTTATACAAGAAGCTAAATGATATATTCGATGTCTTAATGCCAGACAACTTATCAAATCGTCAGATTTCAGACTTGACACTTTTACTCCAACCATTTCAACACCAGTACATCGAAAGTCATCCGCTTCTTGAAGAGAATAGACTGCATTCATATGAACGATATCATATTTACTTGGGTATAATGTCCGCAAGCCAATATGTTACACGAGTTGTTTCCCAAATTGCATCCTTTTTATTCATCGACCCACAATTGAACAGCACTGTACGAAAAGTGGTAACAGATGACTACCCACAGAAATTATAAATGTTTGTGGAACTTCCACTCCTTCAATGACACTGGCCTTACTCAACCGGTGACCTACATCGATAACTGCTACACTCCAACTACAGACGGTAATCAACGTTGTTCATAAATAACCGGAGCATGTAAACCGCTTCTGTGACGCAATCACCTAATTCCCTAGCTATGTAACGTACTGGCATTCGTTAGGCATTATCTCATCCTGAATGCCTCAAATACTGCCGGTTTGTTACTATAACATGGACTGCATGGCTGGAGTAGTAAGAAGAGAACTACAAAGTGAATTAACCTGACTGGTTGCTGAGGCTCAGTCGCTGCAACATTTTGCGTGTAGAAACTTTATCCTCCAGTGACAACAACATTTCGATTTTGAGAAGCCTGGCCTGTTTTTCCAGGGTTGCCCTGGGAGTATACTTGTTGTTAAGTTACGTGGCTCAGTTTCTTAATCTTGCTTTCGCCTCTAGGTATGTGTTGGGGGTATTCCCAGACTCGAACAAGCCGCTTGTTTTTCTATCCTCAATCTCATCCCTAATTTGTTTGAGTACGCCCTCTGGTCAGTTATCTCCTACCTATATATAACGTTGCTCATTAACATACTAGGTCGCATGCTCGTCTTTCATAGGCTCGTCCAGTATGAAGTACAAACAGGAACACTTGATTAAGGATATAAACACCTTTTAATCAAGCGTTGCTTTGAAGATTACATGTCATCCCAAAAATAAACAACCAGGTAACGCAATAGAGCGAATTTAAACGAGGTGATAGAACCGGAAATGTAACAAACATCTACCGCACGGAATTATGGCTGGGGACTGATCTGTTGTGCTGAAAATGGTGACACAATAAAGTGTCAGATAGGTGAAAAGTTTGCATACAACCATAACAACTCAGTCGGCATACTAATTTTCCCCAGGAGATCTAACTAACTGACATGCTCCTATGCTTTAATTTCTAACATCAATCGATAGGCGCAGAAGGTGCGGACTTTGCTTAAGGCTGTTATAGCGGAGGTAAGAATACTCCACCACTCCCCGTTGTTTTGTGAGTTTTATTCCACTCACCCCTATTCACCCCATCCTCTTTTACGGTTCCCCACATGCGTTTTCTCTTACCTCACCTTTGTGACTAGCTTGGGTTGATACTAAATCTTATGCTTAATGGCTTTTCCCTTAGTCTGTACATTTCGCTCATTCTTGAGACGCCGTATCGATCCTTCGCCCCTGGAATGACTAGCTTTGATTAAGCGATTGTCAGCTTTTCTGCATAGCCTGTGATATGCCCTAATTTGTATCATGTGATGGAGTTGCACAACCAGATGCTTGGTGAGCCGGTTTGGTGTACGGTGTGAACATTGTTTGTTACCCGGTCGTTTGTGTTCTCACTACCGTCAGTGGGTGGAAGCAGTCGTGGGGCTCCGACACAACAACGACTCAGTAAATGCGAAATATTTTGAACGGTTATAGGCGTCACTTTGAAGTCATTAACCTTTCTTCATGTAACGTAGTATCAAAAGGGAATGGGCGATTCCACCAGACAGGCATCACTCCCTGGCAGTTTTCTAAGTGTTGGATAAAGAATGAGGTTTAGAGTGCTCCGGTAATTGAGCGGCAAGACATTTCTTACTAGTAGATATAGAATATTAAGCAAGTGATTGCTACAATTAAGCTTTGATTCTCTCTCTACTAACATTTGTTGATAATCAACTATAAATTTTTGGGTTTCGTCCTCATACCCTGATTAAGAAGTGTGTATCATGACTTACTAAGTCAGCCATCATGAGTTGCTCCCACAAGGATAATCAAGTTGGGGATGCAATACAGTGGCTTGCTTGTATCATTATCATCCGCGAAAATAATCTGGCAACAGTTAAAGAGACACTCATGTATTTAGTAGCAAGTTATGCACTTCACGTTTGAGATAATTAGCTCCGAAGAGGCCAATTTTGCCCTACATATGTGGCGTTGCACTGATCTGTTTGAAGCGCCTTCTAGCAAACTGCGGCTGAAAGATGATGGGACGTGGCACTTGAACCATTACAACTACTCTGCTTGTTGTTGCAGCACCAACCCACTGGTCTCCGCTGTAAATTGAAAGGCGTAGCTAACGGACAGACAGCACATTTCTTTGCAGAACGAATATCCCCACTTTCTTTAGTGCATGCAGTAGACGGCTATCTCTGTTCTGCGTTAAAATCACTGGGGTTCTGTATAAGTAGAATACTGAAATTAAGAAAAACTGACCAACTGACAATGATATTTGATACCCAGCAGCGTAATTTTGTCCGACATTGGGGAACGGGTCAACTACTCTGTCACTAGCATTGTAATGTTCAACTTTGCACTGAGTCGCCCACACCTGGACATTAGCTGGAAGAACATCGTGTCATTGCTGTTGAAATTCACAGGCATGTGAAGACTTACTAATAGTGGCACGTCGTCCTTCACTGGGGGCTGACCTGGTACTCGGCAATGTAAGAAATCATCGCGCAGTGTTTTGCAAATTAAGTAGGTACATTTTTTTCTTCATCGGTAATTTATACTGTAACCAACGAGGCTTGAAAGGTAAACAGCAAAAGTGAACACGATCCAACGCGACCAGATGTCATGGTAAGCACAGATCGAGACGTGGTCAGATATGACAGAGCAAGGGAATTAGTTACAGGTTGAAACTAGACAATGGACAACACAGCCAGATAGTGAGATGTGAGGGGGTATCCGTGGGAGAGAAAGGTCCACCAACTTGCTACATATGACGGCTGGTAAACGTCTGCCTAACAAACATATGAAACAGTGTCTTTATGACATATATGCGTTTTGACTTACTTTAGAAGATGGGTTGAGAACACCCTGATTGGCAGAGCTTCCTTCACCCGAGACAGTGGCAAACCACCGGCTTAATCGACAGGTAAACACCTTTTGCTCATAGGTCACCGGATTAAGCTGGAATGCGCATTCAACATGGTACTGCGTCACTTTAATCAGCGATTAACTTGGTTCGCCAAACTGTCCTGATTAGTCGATTGCAGTCGGTGTTGCGTGTCCATAAACAACTGCTTGCTAGCCCCAGGCTTCTTCGGTTGTTGGAGCCGAGTTAACAATAAATAGTAATGGATAATGCGTCAGCTGTACGCCGTAACGGCGCTTTGCTGCCGCGCGACCACTACCAGTCGCACGCGGGCTGAGTATACCGCGAGGACGTCCGCCCCTACGCGGATTGAATCCGGTGACGTTACGGTTGCGAAGCAAACGTGCAGACCACTCTGCCACCGGCCGGCTTGGAGCCCAGTTACGGTCTTTGGTTTTAATAAAATAAACTGATTTTTCACACCCGTTGCTTGTTGCATGTATCAGAAACTTCTCATGACTGGTGTTGCAAAATATTTACCTCGAACAAGCTTTCCCCTTTAGACTACTCCTCTGAAATTAAGTGTACTTGTCCACCCTTATTGGTTCAGGTTGCATTTACTCGTGGGCGGACTCTTCCAAGATCCCCTAGAGCTCCGTCGTCCTAAGACTTCTGGTGTCCTCCACATCTTCAAACGTGTCTCTATGATGACTCCCCTTGAGCTTAGGAAAGAGAAAATGTCAGATGAGTAGGGTGAGTCCGGAGGTTGCTCCGCGAAGGCGATATTTTTCTCGGTCAGAGGTGGTTGGATGCGCAGGGCACTGTGAGCAGGCCACTGTCATGGCGAAGAGGCCGCGAGTTCTACTGCCAAAACTCGCAACTCTTTTCACGCACTATACGAATCAAACGTTGGAGTTTGACTATCGTGCTTTCTTTCTTCTTTGGTGAAGTCGGACTCATCCACCGAAGGCGGGACACACCGCAGACGTGTTCGTCGACATCAAAGATGCCTTCGATTCGGTTGATCGATGTGATTTTGGAATTGTCTACTCAGGAAAGGTGTGACCGAGAAATATGTGCATATTACCCGAGCATTATATGCGCGTAGCACGGGCAGAGTGAGGGCTTACAGCAAGCTGTCGCCACCCTTCAATATCTCCAGCGGTGTGAGACAAGGATGCCCGCTGTCACTTTTCCTCTTCAAATTCGCTATTGACGAAGTTATGGAGATTGCATTTACAGGACATCAGTTGGAAGCTGTGGAGCTACTCCCAGGAGAACGACTTCTTGACTTGCAGTATGCAGACGACATTGCCCTCATCTGTGACAGCTCCCAGACGCGTCAAGCCGCGCTGGACAGATTAACATTGGCTGTCAGCCACTTATGGCTTTGCTTCGCACCATCAAAATGCAAAGCGTTCCTCCAAGATTGGCACGGATCGCCTTCTGTGCTGACCCTTGGTGGGGATCAGCTGGAAGTCGTTCAAAAATTCAACTACCTAGGAAGTTGTATCGATGACGAGATGACGAACCGGATAGCAAAAGCTCGAAGCGCTTTTGCTAACTATCGCCACATATGGCGCCGGCGCGACATTACTCTCGCCCTGAATAGTAGAATGTACAATGCAGCGGTACGTTCGACGTTTCTGTACAGTTGCGAAACCTGGCCCCTAAGATCGGCGGACATGAAGCGGCTAGTTACGTTCGACCATCGGAATCTTCACACTGTGGCTCACATCTGGTGGGAATACCGCGTGAGAAACGAGCGTGTTCAGCGCCTTGTTTATGGCACAGAAAAAGGATCTGAACCGCTCAGCACCGTCATTTCCCGCAACAGGCTCCGATAGCTCGACCACGTGTTACGCATGCCAGCCCACCGACTCCCTCGACGTGCGTTGTTTGTTCACCGGGGAGGTGGACGGAAGAAGAGAAAAGGTGGCCAAGCGATGACTTGGTCTAGAGGAATGAAGGCCATCCCTTCGGAGCTGGCCTCGGTTGGAGCGTCACGGCACCCTGGTTGGAGTCCAAAAGGCGGTGAACACGTTTGGCTGGATACGCTTACTGACATGTCAAGGAGCCGACCTCATTGGCGTTCGTGCTGTGAGTTTCTTTGTCCCTTCTCATCCATTTTAGCTTCCCCTTCCACCTACGAACTCATTTCCTAGCGTAAAACATAATAAGTTTTCTTTTTGCCTAGTAGCCGGCTGGCAGCTTAACGGAACGATGCCTATCCGTTGCTGATAGTTCAGCTGTTATGCAACTATTGTATTTATTTTTCTTTTCCTTTATGCATTACGGCACGGTAGCTGAGGTGTTTCCCAAATCTAGCTGACGTGTATACTAATGATGATGACCGAAGGCTCCGGTGTTTGGTTCATTGGTTAGTAGAGAGCAGAAGGAAGTTCCTTTGTCAGCTCCGTCGTTTCTCGAACATTGCAACGGTTGCTGGGATCCTTGCGGAACAAGGTTCAGCGGAAAATCGCTATGGTTGTATTGTGGGAAGCAGGATCCTTGCGCACTCAGAGAGTGGGTATCCAACCGTCGTTTGAAACATTCCTCCGTCTCCGCATCGACGACAGCCTCTGGCAAGCTGTTCCAGTCATTCACTAACCGGATGGATAGGGCCAGATCGGACTGTACACGGAGTCGCCGCGGTTTGAAAAGTTTCCACCGGTGGCCTCGAGTTGCACAACTTGTGTTTAGACAAAAGAACGATTGCAGCTCACTCCCTAGCTCACCTCGTAGAATACGCCGGGTGAATATCATATCTCCGCGGCGACGACGATAATCCAAAGAGAACAGGTTCAACCGTTGTAGCCGGAGGAGGTAGGATAAGTCCTGTAGCTCTGGAACGGATTTGGATCCACTCCGTTGAACCTTCTCGGTCATGTCACGTTCGGACTTAGTGAGCGGGTACGCAGCATGCAATCCGTACTCGAGAACTGGGCGTACATGAGAAGCAAACAGTAATCTGAAGAGTGCTGGGGTCAGGCGTGAAAAGGCTCTCCGTATAGCGTGAATTATTCTGTATGCGGATGCGACCCTCTTCCGGGTGTCCTCGATTGATTTTAGATCAGGAGACACAATCACCCCTAGGTCCCTCTCTCGGTTGACATTTCTGAGCAGGAAACCCCCCATATGGTAAGCCCCAAAAGGCTCAGGAGCACCGATTGGAAGGATAGCGCATTTGTCATGGTTAATGGGCAACTGTCACTTTAGTGACCAATCGTGGAGCTGATCGAGTGTCGCTTGAAGTATGTCTGCGTCTTCCAGACTGGAAACCTCAATCCACAGCTTCAGATCATCCGCGTAGATTAAGCAGTCGGTCTGCAGTTCGGATGGGAGGTCGTTGATGAAGATATTGAAAAGTTCGGGGCCGAGTACAGAACCCTGGGGGACCCCACTGGTCATGAGAATTTTATCAGAAAGCGCTTCGTTAACTTTGACTTGCATGAAGCGACCTTGCAGGAAATCGGAGACCCATGAAAGAAAATTGCCAGTGACGCCGATTCCCCGGAGTTTGAAGAGCAGCCGCTCATGTGGGACCTTGTCGAAAGCCTTACTGAAATCGACAAACAAAGCATGCAGACGCTTACCGGCATCTAAGGATCTTGCCCATTTTTCCCTAGCTACCAGCAAATTTGTAGCACATGAACGCGCCCTTCGGAAGCCATGTTGGGCATGAGACAGGAACTCCGACTCATCGAGATGTAGACGGAGGGCTCGTTTCAGAATCCGTTCCATGACTTTGCACAAAATCGAAGTCAAACATATGGGACGATAGCTGGCTGGATTCTGTCGGTTCCCTCCTTTGTAAATGGGTTTAATCGTTCCCATCTTCCAGGCAGTTGGAAGCCGCCCGACCTCAAGGGAACGACGGAAAATTTGACATACAGGAGCGGCAATGTGTCCGGCCACGGTCTTAAGGAACAATAGGTGTAAACCATCGGGACCAGGCGAGGAATACGGGTCTAGGTCAAGTAGAAGTTTCATTACATCGTCAGTGGAAACATTCACGTGCTCCAGTAGGAAAGGAGGTGGGTGCAACGCTATCTGGGAGTGGCGTTTCGGTAGAGTAGACTGAGGAATATTGCTGGGCCAAAAGGCTAACTTTCTCAGCGTCTTCGTAGACTAGGTCCAAATGCTCACAGGGAGACAAGGCAGGGACAACACTTCCAGCTTTAGTGCTTCGTTTAAGGTATAAGAAGAGCGCCTTGGAGTTCGTACTAGAAAGTGCAGCTAATGACAGTTCGTACTTTTGGCGTCTCTCGAGTTTTTTATGTTACAAGCATTCCTGACCGTTTTGTAGTGGTAGTAGTCAAGAGAAATTCGCGTAAGTTTGAAACGATCCCACAGTTTACGCCTTCTTTTCATCATTGATCTCAATTCGCAATCGATCCATGGAGGGCCTTTGGAGAAGGGGATGACCTGTTCAATGAGTAACGTCAGCTTGAAGTACAAGTGATGCCACGCTTCATCAACATTGAGGTGTTCAGGGATACTCCAATCGACAATGCTTGCCGCCGTTTTCAAACGAGTTGTGTTGGCACGCCAGAAATTCCGACGGTCGGCACGTTGACTATGAACAGCGAGGCGACGTGACCACTGGAATGAGACAGTACAGTGATCACTGCTGCCAATGGGCTGTAGAACTGAAAGGTTCGTGATGTCTGATTGTGTTGGGGAGAGCACGAGATCCAGGATATGCGGCGTCTGATCTGGAGGAATACGAGTTGGTGTAGTGAGGTGTTGGAGCAAAGTACAATGAAGAATGGTCCCCAGTAAGTTAGCCTCGAAGGATTCTGTAGGTCGGTCACAAAGAAACAGGTTCCAGTCAACAGAAGGAGCGTCGAAATCCCCAACGATAAGACAATCCTTTCGTGCACCATGCTTCCTGATCGAGTCCATCAATCGGGCTCCGGATCCTGAAGGCGCTCTGTAGACACCACCAAATGAGAGAGAACTCCGACCATCATGAACACGACAGCAGAGTGCATCAAACTCATCGTCTTTGTCACTGATCGCTTCAACTACGTGCATTTTAATATCAGTCTTCCAATAGACTATAACACCACCGCCGGGCCTCCCTCCTTGTCGATTGGATCGGGAGAGGTGATAACCAAGGATAGACACCTCTGAATCCGTGATGTCGGTGGATAACCACGTTTCAGTGAAGGCCATTGAGTCCGGACAGGTCTCTGAGGCAATCAACTGAATCTCATCCAATTTATTCTTCAGACTGCGCACATTGGCGGTTAACACGAATAGTCCACTTGTGTGTTTTACTGTCCCGGGATGAGAAGAATGGGTCTCCAACGGGCTCTCAGGGTCTTCCGGATCGTACTCGTAGATCCATGACACATCACCAGGGATTATTCTCTCTGGCATGGTTGGTTCTGTTTATGCTCTTGCTGCCGCAGTCGCAGTGCTTCTGATACAGACTCCCCCAACCGTACTAGAAACTTCAAATTTGTTGTTGTTCTGAATCAGAGGATATTTATATACTCATTAGTGGAAACATATTTGGTGGCTGCAGAGGGTTAAGATCACAGGTACCTACTCTGGGGGATTATTTTGAAGCGAAAAGGCTTTATAATTTTGGGTTTAAAATGAATCTTTAATGATACTAGCACTGGAAATCTTCTGATACATCTCAAACATATTTATATCTGTCATTGAAATTTTTAGTGGGGAGACAATAATAACCACTTGCATTCACCAACTGTCATCTTCCCACTGTGGTTTTAAACTCAATGAATGAAACCAACCGTTTTAGAGGGAAGGTCTTGGCAGGCCTGTTCGGTGTTTGCTCATGTACTGCCAACTCCCTGGAGAATCAAAGCAAAGCTCAATCTTGTCATGAAGCATACGCGTGAGGATAAGCAATATTAAAAGTCTTTCGACTTCGAATGTAACACCACTGCTACGACTGATATGGGTTATTTTATCGTCGGCATTAATGACTTGAACGAATACTTGGCCACTGCATGACACGGAAAACATATTGAATGAAGCATAGTAGGAGGGGGGAATGGTAACTGACTTAAAACCCAAATGCTTTAAACAAACAGTTATCGCCGAGTTGTCTAGACCTAATCATTAGCACACTAGCAAAACGGTTAGGCGTTTTGCGAAGAAGAGGTGACATCAGCGAAACCATCACTTTTGTAGCTTTTAGTGTCCCGTGTATCGCAGTCCAAACAAATTAAATCCCAGTGCTGGATTCATAAACACAGGAACAGCCATGGTACACAGGAGTCTGTAGATTAGTTTTGCAACTGGTCAACCGTTAGCAACATCGTGCCGGGTTACACCCATAGCATTGGGTACCTTTGCCTGAAAGTTTTAACCTTAAAAACGTCTTCTAGCGCAGCTTGCGATTTCCGGAATGTCTCATTCATGCTCCGCGACTAGTATACCCATTCCATTCCGTACCACAGTCATAATGATATCGCAGGAACAAACTTTTATTTAACGCAACAAATTCCTACAATGTAGTGGCTGAAGGTGTCTACTTCCTCCACTGTTGGATTCTGCATGACATCGAGCAGCCAACGCAACTTGGGGATACTTGAACCGAATCGAAAATGCACCTTGAGAATAAAAAAGTTATTCAGATGAAAATTGGGTTCTGTCCGCCCGAACACACTGCACAACCATAACGCGTCTCGATGCCATTTCATCGCTTCAGGCGGATATAGCAGGCCTCGAACCTACGACCATTGTAATAGTATCCGAAACCTCTACCCCTTTAGCTACCGGGTCACGGCGGGCAAATCGTGGCACAACGGTTCGAGGCCTGCTATCTCCACCTGATGAGATGAAATGACATCGAAACACGTCGTGGTTGTGAAGTGTTTTCGGACGGGTAACACCCAATTTCCATCTGCTTTGAGTACGGTCCCAGTGATCGCAGGGACAAAGAATCTCTTCAATGTGTGTCACGGCCTATGACTTCGAGATTGCACGTCGTCGTCCGAAATTGACCCTCCAATTGTTAATTTACCGTTGTGCCAAGCGCTGCCCGCCGTGACCCGGTAGCCAAAGGGGTGGAGGTTTCGGATACTATTGCAATGGTCCCGGCTTCGAGGTTTGCTATCTCCGCCTGATGCGATGAAACGACCAAGACACGTCGTGGTTTTGCAGTGTTTTCGGGCACGCAACACCCAATTTCCATCTGCTTTGACTACGGTCCCAGTGATCGCAGCGACTAAGGTTCACTTCAATGTAAGCCCGCGATCCACTTTGAGGCTGCGTGTCGCAATCCAATCCCATAAGTGTAGTCCAAAATTGACCCTCCAATTAGAGAATTTATTCCTTTATTTACTGGGGAATGTACAACGAACAATGAACAATGAATTTATACGGGTTAAGAAGCGTTGCTTTACAAGTCCCATTGGATAATTGGTGGGGATATCAACATAACAATAATGATGATAAGGATAGTAAAATAGTTAATACTTTAAATATGAAAATAAAGACTTGTCGTTTGCTTCGTTGCAGTCCTGCGATCCTCTTAGATTCACAGCATCCACAGTTAACAACAAATAATTCCATGGTAAACTCCAGGTGTGGGATGGAGACGTAGTGTTAAGTAACAAAGTGTAGGTGGATGAGTGCATCATCTAACCGTCTTTTAAATACTGCTAGTGTCGGTGCAGAGACGACCGATTCTGGGAGAGCATTCCACGGGTGACAGACACGAATGGAAAAGAAATTTCTGCGGCACTCCAGACGACTGTATTGTTCCGCGAGTTTTAATGAGTGGCCCCTCAGGTTTGTATTACTGCTGAGTTGCAGTGGAGGGCGGCACACATGATGTGGGTATCGCAGAATCAAGTATGCCATAATAAGGTCACCTCGTAGTCTGCGATAGCTTCCACTGAACAATCCCAGTCGTTTCAGCCTCTCATGGTAGGAAAGATTGCGCATTCCAATTACGTTCTTAGATGCGCGGCGTTGTGGCTGCTCCAGTGCATTAAGGTCGTGTTTCAACCATGGTTGCCAGACTTGAATTGCATATTCGACATGGGGGCGAACATACGCATTGAGCATTTGTGGAAATATGGAGCTGTTTATTTGTCCAAACGCCCGCCTCAACAGCCCAACGTGTTGGTTCCCGGTCTTCGAGGCCTTTACGGATTGCATGGAACAACCCAAGTCATCTTGAACCAGGACACCCAAGTCACGTTCGACAGTTGATTGTTGCAGTACATCCGTTCCGAGTCGGCATGAGTAGCTGCTTTGATGTCGGATGGAAAGCATCTTGCATTTACTGGCGTTGAAATGCAATACGTTTTGGGTCGACCATTGATACACCGTATCTAAATCACTCTGAAGCACATGTTGGTCGGTGTTCGCCTGCATCCTGCGCCAGATCTTGATATCGTCGGCAAACATTAGGAAGTTTGAAGCGATTCCCTGTGCAAGGTCATTAATAAACACCAAAAACAAACGTGGACCTAGAACCGAGTCTTGCGGCACACCACACTCGACTTGTATGGGGTCCGATAAAGAGGTCCGAACTCTGACCACTAATTGCCGTTGAAATAGAAAGTTGGCGATCCAGCTTAAAAGAGGGTCGCCGATCTCGTAATGCTGCAGCTTGGATAGTAGCATCCGATGGTCTAGACGATCGAAAGCCTTGGAAAATCCAGGTAGATCATATCAACACCTTCTCCAGCGTCGGCTGCCCCGGTCCAACTACTGCGTGCAATTAGTAAATTAATTGTACATGACCGCTGTCGACGGAAACCGTGCTGTTCAGGGGTGATGAGATTGCGGTTTTCCAGATAGCACACCAGTGCATGGGCGACTATGGATTCCATGAACTTGGAGAGTATAGCATAAGGGTTACTGGGTGGTAGTTGGAGGGATCAGTTCTGCTTCCACATTTGTGAATCAGGCTTATTATTCCAAGCTTGCACATAGCGGGAACTTGGTTCTGGTCTGAGCAGCGCTGGAAAAACTGAGCTAAAGGTCCTGCCAGTTGGTTTGCTGCTGCTCTCAATGCCTCTGGACGAACGGTGTCGACACCCGGCGAGCTGTGTTTGCGTAGAGAAATCAGCTTTTGTAATACAGCCTCTGCGGTAAAATTGATGTAGGTTAGTCCTGGTGAGCAGAATACAAAGCTTGGTAGATCGCTTGGTGGCAAGACTCTTTGAAACGTGGGGGCGTATTGCATCTGCAGCGCGTTTGCTGCCTCCATAGATGTTCTTGTTGGGCCATCGGCCGTCTTGAGTGGAGGAAATCTTTGTCTCACCTTTCGTAGGCTGTTAACGTGTTTGTACAGCAGTTTGTGGTTAGCACTGAAGGTAGTTGCGATGTCCTGCTGATAAGTGGCTTTGTCTTCTCTTAACAGTTAAGTGCAGTGGTTACGTTGGGCTTGTAGTGCAACAGAAAACATGCTCTTTCAGTATCTTGTAACATTGGATTTTATGGTTGTTTTAACCTTCGAAACGTCCATTTGTTTAACTGACTGCACATCCGTTGTCACAAACCGTTTTGGTGAGTTCCTCGCTGCACGTTTCTCGCTCTGTCTGATTCGCTTCCTATTCTTGTAGCCTGCACAATATACGTTGGGTTCAGTCGCCTCCGACTTCTATACTGTCGTATTTGACACGTCTTACGTGTCATTGCTTACCGACTAGTATCCCAGGCTCCGCCCAACAATTGGTGACCCCCTGTCAGGAACACGCCGTCCGCCATTGTGAATTTTCATTTTGGTGAGCTCGTTCCAGTGCTTTTCTGATTCATTACTCGCTATCGTTTTGTTTTCTCATTTGCCGCATATACTTATTCATTTCTCACGATGAATAGTGCTGATGATAAACCATCTGCGTACGTGGTTAGTGCCGTAGAGCTAGCCTCCCCACCTTTTTGGGAGAATGACCCGTTGTTATGGTTTGCACATTTAGAATCCACTTTTTACAATTGTAAAATTTCATCTGATAATTCTAAATATCATCAGCTTATGTCCCGGCTTCCGCAAAGCGTATCCTCCCAAGTGAGGGACATCATAGCTTGCCCGCCCCCCGATGCGAAGTATGATACTTTAAAGCAGGCGATCATTCAGCGAATCACGCCCTCTGACAAGGTCCGACTGCAGCAACTGTTTAGGGATCTGCAACTAGGGGACAGGATGCCTTCAGCCTTGTTGCGACAGATGCAACAGCTCCTAGGCACATCCAGCATGGATGAAGGTATTCTCCGCGAAATATGGATGCAACGTCTCCCAGAAAGCACACAAGCCATCCTTGCCGTGGCAAGCGCCCTGCCTCTCACAGCAGTTGCAGAACTAGCAGATCGTGTCATGGAACGACATCAGCCAGCGAACGAATCTAGGACGTTCACTCGACTTAGCCCCGTCACAGCCCCGGCGACATACGCGACTAGTGAGCCGTCGGCAATCGACGCTTTATCATCGCAAATAGCGTCATTACAACGCCAAGTCGAGAAACTCACCCTAGATCGTAAGCAGCGCAGCCGCTCTAACTCATCAACTCGCCGCACGAAGCCTAACAATTCAGGCTTTTGCTTTTACCACACGCGTTTCGGTAACAAAGCCCGCAAGTGCCAGCAACCATGCAGTTTTTCCGCCGCCAAGCAGGGAAACTTCCACGCCGGCCCGTAATGGCGACTAACGGTGTCGGCAAAGCTCAAAGTCGTCTCATCTACGTTAGGGATTATGGCTCCGATACCCAGTTCTTAGTTGATACCGGGGCGGAAGTCAGCGTCATTCCCCCTATGCCAGGTGAGCCTACCACTTCTCTGTCGACAAGCCTCAGTGCCGCCAATGGCACGCCAATAGCCACCTATGGTCATCGGTCACTTACCCTGGACCTAGGTCTTCGGCGCACGTTCCGTTGGGTATTCACCGTCGCTGCAGTCCCCTTTGCCATCATCGGCATTGACTTTCTCAGGCATTTCGACCTCTTGGTCGATGCGAAACGCCAGATGATAGTCGACACTGCAACAAAACTCAGCGTACGTGGCATCACCGCCGATGTGACATCTATATCCCCGGTCTATGCATTTCCCCAGACCTCGTCAGCCTACGCTAATCTCCTTTCTCAGTATCCCAAGCTCGTTCAGCCAATGAACGCAGCTTTGCCCGTGGCAGCTCAAGTCACGCACCACATACGGACGAATGGCCCACCTGTGTCATGCCGTCCACGCCGACTATCGCCTGAGAAACTAAAGGTAGCTAGGGCGGAGTTTGAGCACATGCTTGAACTTGGAATAATCCGCCCTTCCGACAGCCCTTGGTCCTCGCCCCTACAGATGGTCCCCAAGAAATCTGGTGACTGGCGTCCTTGCGGTGATTACCGCGCACTCAATCGCCTAACCGTCCCAGATAGGTATCCCATCCCACACATGCAGGACCTTACCGCATGCCTCACAGGTAAGACGATCTTCAGCAAGATCGATCTGGTTCGCGCCTATCACCAGATACCTGTGGAAGACAATGACATTCCTAAAACAGCCGTCATCACTCCTTTCGGTTTGTTTGAATTTTTAAGAATGCCATTTGGACTGTGCAACGCCGCACAAACCTTCCAACGCTTCATCCACGATGTTACTCGTGGCCTAGACTTCGCATATTCCTACCTCGATGATATCTTAGTAGCCAGTTCATCGGAACAAGAGCACCTCGAGCATCTTCGAGCTCTCTTCCAGCGCTTGACCCAACACGGTGTCACAGTCAACCCGACTAAGTGCGAACTCGGCAAATCAACGGTAGAATTCCTAGGCCACCTCGTTTCATCGTCTGGTATCGAAGTCCTTCCTGATAAGATCCAGGCAATCAAGGACTTCCCAGCTCCGACTTCCTTCAAGCACCTCCGTCGATTTTGTGGTTTGGTCAACTACTATCGACGCTTCATTCCGCGCTGCGCTCAGCTCATGCAGCCACTGACTGACCTACTCAGAGGAAATGAACGTAAGTTCGCTTTCCCTGACACAGCACAGGCAGCCTTCGCCGAGCTCAAGGATGCTATCTCCAACATAGCCCTCCTCGCTCATTCCGAATCGACTGCACCTCTTTCTATTACGACTGATGCCTCAGACGTCGCGGTAGGAGCCGTCCTCCAACAACACGTTGGTGGGCAATGGCAACCCCTTGGGTTCTTCTCCAAGCGCCTGCAGCCAGCGGAATCCCGCTACAGCACGTTTGGCAGAGAACTGCTGGCCATTTACCTAGCGATACGTCACTTCCGGCACACACTTGAAGGCCGCGCTTTCACGGTCTACACTGACCACAAGCCCCTTATCTTTGCCTTCAACTCTGCTAGCGACAAATACTCACCACGGGAAACAAGACACCTAGACTTTGTCACGCAGTTCACTGCTGACATACGTCATGTCTCAGGTGTCGACAATCCCGTCGCCGACGCTCTCTCACGCGTCAACCTCACTCTGCAGTCTTTGCCTACCGTCGACCTTGCCGCCATGGCATCGGCTCAGGCTCAAGACGAAGACATACAGCGCACTCTGCAGTCCACTTCGCTGCATGTGCAACCTGTTCCTCTCCAAACCACGGAAGGAACCATCCTCTGTGACACTTCCACAGGTTGTCCTAGACCTCTCGTGCCCGTCTCCTTCAGACGCACAGTCTTCGACGCACTGCACTCACTGTCACATCCCGGTATCCGTGCATCTTTGAAACTGGTCACCGAACGTTTCGTTTGGCCACGCGTAAACAAAGATGTTCGTACCTGGGCTCGCGCCTGCCTTCAATGCCAGCGCTCTAAAGTACATCGTCACACCCGCAGTCCTCTTGGTTCATTTCCTGCCCCGGACTCTCGGTTCTCGCATGTACACTTAGACCTGGTAGGTCCATTGCCTCCGTCGCGCGGATTCGTATACATTCTGACATGTGTCGACCGCTTCACCAGATGGCCAGAAGCCATTCCCGTAACAGACTGCACAGCTGAGACTGTTATCCGGGCCTTCTTAGATCGGTGGGTCTCGCACTACGGATGCCCATCCACCATCACAACTGACCGAGGAACGCCTTTCGAATCTTCACAATTCGATACGTTCTGCAACTTCTTAGGCTGTCGCCGCATCCATACCACAGCGTATCACCCAGCAGCCAACGGGTTAGTTGAACGTTTCCATAGACAGCTTAAAGCCTCGCTCTGCGCCTCCTCCGACCCTAGCTGGAGCGAAAACATTTCGCTCGTACTCTTAGGCATTCGCAGCAGCATCAAAGCTGACTTGCAATGTGCACCAGCAGAGTTGGTTTACGGCACGACGCTCAAGTTACCAGGAGAATTCGTTTCACCTCCCGCATCGTCGGGTATGCCTCCGCCTAACTTTGCGTCCTCCCTAGCTCAACGCATGCGTTCACTACGCCCGACCCCGCCCCGTGAACAGACTAGAGATGTGCAAATGCACAGCGGACTCTCTACCTGCACTCACGTCTTCCTCCGCACCGACGCAGTGCGGCGCCCTCTCCAGCCTCCCTACACTGGCCCTTTCAGAGTTCTGCAACGGACTCCGAAACATTTTACTATAGACCAGAATGGTCATCGAACAACGGTGTCCATCGACCGACTCAAAGTGGCTTTCTTTGACGAGCCACTTGCAGCCCATCCTGATGCTCTCCCACAAGCACCCGCACCTGTGGTGACTTCCCGAGCACTGGATAACCCGGATCCCTCCGTACCCCTTGACCCGCAACCTATCCCGCCGCAACCCCAGGCAACCGACCGACGCGGTAGACAGGTCAAACGTCCGGTCCGTTTTTCCGATTTTGTAAGCGTTTGCTATTTCCATTAACACGCCTTTTTCGTCTTTAATGGTTATCCTGCGTCTCACCCACAAACGTTTTGCAAAATCGACAAAAAAACCCAAAACATTTTGAAAACCTAAAAAGCGTATTTGCTTTTATCATACATGCCATGTTCCCTCTCCGGCGTCAAGCCACTTCCCCGACCCTTGCCAACCCCCTCTGAGTTCTACCTTCCAGAAACTCAACCGCCGGAACTGCCCAGGCAACCCTCGAGTGACTCGCCAACCGGCTCAACGCAACCCTGGAGTGACTCGCCAGCCGTCCTCACCCAAGGAACAGACAGTCGCCCTCGATCGCAGACACC
Source organism: Dicrocoelium dendriticum (assembly GCA_944474145.2). Lineage (NCBI taxonomy): Eukaryota > Metazoa > Platyhelminthes > Trematoda > Plagiorchiida > Dicrocoeliidae > Dicrocoelium > Dicrocoelium dendriticum. The sequence continues at coordinate 34,597,166 of OX104067.1, forward strand.
CACGAACGAATTGGTCCCCAAACGCCGCTTAGGCATTGCCGACGAGGACGCCGGATTTCTTCGTGGGACGAGCACGCCTGGATTTCTTCGTGGGACGAGGACCGTGGACTAAAGTGCGGTGGGGGGAGTGACACCTCCCAAGCGCACCGTCGGGTCTGCAGCAATGGGAAGGTCCTGTCGGCCTTTTTTCTGGACTAGCCAGTTTTTTTGCAGTCCGACCAGCCCGCCCCGACGGCCCACCGATGATGCACTCTGGTCCACACGATCGTCATAAATAAAACTAACAAAAGCCTGGACCCAGCGAAATCTGCTACACCCCACTTTGGAAGCCCTTCTCAAGCCCCTGCAAACATTCGCATCCACCCTCACCTTCCGTTCCCCCCACTAACAGCTCCATCGAAGGCTTCCATCCTTCAGCCTTCTAGGGGGAGGCCCTTGTAGTGCAACAGAAAACATGCTCTTTCAGTATCTTGTAACATTGGATTTTATGGTTGTTTTAACCTTCGAAACGTCCATTTGTTTAACTGACTGCACATCCGTTGTCACAAACCGTTTTGGTGAGTTCCTCGCTGCACGTTTCTCGCTCTGTCTGATTCGCTTCCTATTCTTGTAGCCTGCACAATATACGTTGGGTTCAGTCGCCTCCGACTTCTATACTGTCGTATTTGACACGTCTTACGTGTCATTGCTTACCGACTAGTATCCCAGGCTCCGCCCAACAGGCTACGTAGTTGTCCCAAGTTTCTGGTGCTGGAGCTTCTCTGTACATTCGCCATGCTGCGTTGCGTACTGTCATCCATTTTCGGGTTCTGCTGCTAACGAAAGAAAATGATATGCACTTATTGCAAGCTTTTAGCTCTGAAGCCTGTGCAATCAGCTGACTGAATTTGTTGACGAACTGGAGTCAGGCGACTTCCGGGTGTTCTTCTTCGAGGAAAGACCATGTTGTGGCTTTGACTAGCTGGGCGAGTCGGTTGTAGCTTGTGATGGTTCGCACAGTCTCATTGTTATCATTCAGATATTCTGCATAGCAGACGAAGTTGAAACTGATGACTGCGTGATCACCGCGACCCAACGGGCAGTCTATAACCAACGCATCAATCATATGCTCCTCGTTGGTAAGCACAAGATCTAGCACAGATGGCCTGTTACCAGTTCTGAACTGAGTGGACAAAGTGATGTGGTTGTAAAGAGAAACAGTAGTTACGAGATATTGTAAATCATTTTTGAATTGTTCTTCGATCGTGGCATGGACTTCTAAACAATGTACGTTGAAATCACCCATGATAAGAATGTGAGTGTGCTTTTGTTGTAAACTGCACCTTAAAGCAACCATTAGGTGGTAGTCGGTTTCGGGTGTTGAGTTAGGGGCGCGGTACACCAAGACAATAAGGCAAGCGTCCCTGCCTTTTAACTGCAAATGGCACCAAAGAGAATCAGGGAACTGCGAGTCTGAATCCTCCACGGCTTCGCACTGCAAGTCGTTTCGGTAGTACAGGATTACCCCTCCTCCTTTTGTGAGCCTGTCGTTCCGGATCAGCGACATGCCCGTTAGCCACACTTCAGCGTCCGTCATTCCCGTGTGCAACCATGTCTCGGTGATACCAATGACATCATACGAGCCGGAAGCTTGGCGATCTTTCAGTTCAGCCAGTTTGTTAGAAAGTCCCTGAGCATTTGTATACAAGCAGGCCAGTTTCTCGGTCTCTAGGAGCCCGCAGTGGGGTGAGGCTGTCAAGTGTGGGAGAATGCCGACCGATGGGAGGTCGGCAGTTACTCGTTTCTTTTGATGGGTCAATGAAACCTCGTTTGCAACTTGATTCGGCCAAGGTGCGTCCCAGCCTTCATTTAGACCTACTTCAGAGTCAATTAAAGCAGCATTCAAGTTACACTTATGTACATTCGTCAGTATGCTTTCTGCTTCACTTGCTTTAATATTTGAGCTGTGCAAAGTGTTTGCGACCTTTAACCGAATTTCGGAAGGAAGATGTTTCCGATTTCTCCGCCATCGATCCTAAACATCCTTTGCTTGTTGCTCTGACTGAATCACAAGTTTTAGGATTCTAGGGCCGCATCCTCTACACTTCGGTGAGAGAGGTATCCTGGTGAGCGATAGTGCCACAAGATTATCCAAAAAAAGTGCTTCGCGAATGAACCGCCACTGTTCTAAATCGTGCTTTCCGGTCTCTTGAACATCGTTAGAAGGATGTTCTGGCAGGCCAAGTATGAAGATTGTGTTTAGGCGGTCTTGCTTGCAGTGCCCCTCTTTGGTGTTTCGTTTTGGTTGTCGCGCGCTCCAAGGGACATCAGGATAGATACGTATCCCACGGGATTCGTGTTTTAGCGCGCTTGCGGAGAGCAAAACGTTTTCTACGTCGGTGGAGGATTCTAGAGTTACTCGAATAAGTCTGGGTTCACCATAGTGTGGCGAGTTCGGATGACGAGTAATTCGTAACAAGTTTATGGGCTTGGCTTTGATACTCATCTGCATACACAATGAGTTCCATTGGTCTTGGTCTTCTGATAACTTATCCCGCAATGTGATGGCGATAGATTCAGGGACATTTGAGCATACAACAGTCTGGGCACTGTTGTTGGATCCCATTTTAATCGATTTACAAGGTATGGTACTCATTTGTCTTGACTTGTCGACAAGTGATTGTTTGCTGTTTTTCTCTCCATTTGCGTTAACGGTGTTTACAATGGCAGAGGAGGCAACGGCGGCCTCTCGGTGGACCCTTGCAGCAATCTGCATATGTAACCGATGTTCTGGGAGGCTTAGTCTCGACAAGAGATATTTGAGCTACAGGTACCAAGGGTTGGTGTTTGGCTGCTTCATCCTTGTTATTACTAGATGTCAGGTCTAGTGGAATTTGCTTAACCAGACGTTTTGAATGGTGCCTGATTTTCGTTGCTGTGAGTACTGCTTGATTCACGTAGGTACAGTCTGTTTTCGCCGGCATTCTACCAAAGTTGGAGAAGACAACGGAGATGGAGACGTGGCTGATTGCGGTGCAGGGGAAGCGGATTGTTCAGCATTCCGTTGCTTAGCAGCCGATACGCTTCTGTGGTCCATACTCGTTTCCACTGAAGTAATCTTATTGTTTATCCTCTGCTCTGCTTCTGCGATTAACCGGTCGCATTTCTCAGCTAGGATAAGCAAACACTTAACGAGGGGGATGGTGGAACACGCAGTACAGAACCAAAATGCATCTTGGGAGCTATTTCGCTCCCGTAACTGTTGTTGGGACACATTTGTACGTTTCGTATGGTACCATGCTAAACAGTGCGAACAAGCTAGACCGATTTTTACTACCCGATGACATTATCCTAACCCGCAAATGCCTTTCGATGGGAGTCTCTTCGGTTTCGCCTTTCTGCCAATCAATTGGGTGTCGTTACCTGACCCAGTGGGTTGGTTAGTGTTCTGTACTTTTACAGCTTTGAGAGCGGCGCACATCAGTCTGGCGAGCGTGGTGGTTGCAAGGTCAAATGAGCGGTCGGCGTGCTCGCGCGGTCCGTGTGATGGGTTATGCAGCCGCACTGGCGGACAAGGTCACAAGGAGTGGCGAGTGACTGCAACCTGAACAGAGCGCTGAACACAGATTCTTTCACAGCTGTGTTGAGAAACACTGGATCGGAGTAAGCTTAGGCTTTTCGGCCTGCCTCGAGAATTCTGTATCGATTGGTGTCACAGAAAGGCAATCGGCTCAATACGACTGAAGTAAACGCTTGCGCTTAATCACAGATGCCAGTGAAAACGCTTATTGATGGCACAGCCTCTAATCGTAGAAGATATTTCCACGTATGATGGATCACTGTGTAGAGCTGGTAAATCCGGTTCGAATGAGCGTACAGTGACAACACTGCGAGATGGAGAGAGGATAGAGGGAAATAATCCAAATGAACCAGTAGCACGCACGTCACGCGTGTGTGCGGATGACCTTGAAGGTAAAACGTCCGACGGCCTAAGGTCAGTACGGCGTTAACAATGTGTCACGCAACCTGTTGGATGTTATCCAGAATGAGGTTTGTGTAAAAGCATGGCTAAACTATCATCGACCGATGGACAGAAAATGGAGGACGCTGAGTTCTGTGGGATCTGATAGTGATTCAGACACGCAAGTGTGGGTGTAGGAACTATTTCGCCAAAGAAATGTGCAACACGTCAGAGGGCCTCCCAGTAAGCGCTAAACACTCAGATGACTAACACACAAGTATCCCTGAAACTTAGATGGGAACGAGCAGAGCTAAGCAATGGCACCACAAAGCTTGATAAGTCAGAACGAAAAGCAAGTGTGTCAATCTACCATCAAGTGGGTCACGGGTTTGGAAATTTGGACAAGAGTAGATGTATTACAAACATCAAGTAGCAAGATTCACGTCGAGGAACTGTGGTGGACGGTTATAAAACGTGTCCAAATGGCGGTGCATCAGCGTAAACCAGTTAGAAAGGTGGTAGCGAGAATCTAGTAGGATGAAGTATTTAGTGTGCTGCCATGCTTCTGTAAGAAATGTGCTGTGCCGGCTGGGGCAGAACTAGAGGGGGCAGTAGTGACAGTCGCTGATATAATTATTGAAGGCAAGGTTTCGCATGAATCCATTGTTTTGAGTTGAAAGCGGAGTCGGAATGTAGTTTGGGGACAAACCTCACTATCAACCCCTGAGCATAGGACACATCGACTTCAGGCGCGTCAAAACCAACGAGTGGTCCAGTGCATGGTGAGTTTGATTGATAAGTCACACGCTTATATGGGTAGGTTTAGGGCTTTCAAACACAAGCGTAAGTTTGACGATGCACACACTAACCGTATACGTCTGCATAATATCGTTTACAGTTTTGATTCGTCTTCAGTTGTTGAGCTCATAAAGCTAAAGCGATGAAGCGTTTGCACAATTTCCGAGAAACCGAGGTCCATGCCGTTCGACAATACAGAACCACGCAGTATAACACATAGCTAACACAAGTTATAAAACGAAATGTGAATAAGACAATGATTCGTCATTTCTTTTTATATTAGAAGGTTGGCGGCAGCGATGACATAAGTTGGGAGGGCGTTCTAAGACTGATACACTCGGCCTGAGAAGAAATTTCTGCGTCATTCCAGCGGACTATACTGCATTGTTAGCTAAATGGATGACATTTACGGTCAGCGGTACTTCAGGCAAAGGATGCTCAATCATCTTGGTGCGTTTCAGAAACAGAGACCGTACCTCTGTCAAAACTCGTAATCTTTTCTGACTAATGCGGTCTACTGGTCAAGAAGTTCGGTGTCATTGAGGTCATTATCAAAGGTTATGGGTGGATACCGTGTCAAGAAGAAATCCGTCTCAAGAATTGACGGTTGCACAATTCAGGGATGCTGACCCGGAAAGACCTCCAGCACTGCCCAAGTCTATCAGTGCAGTAATCACCAGTATGTTTTGCCCCCTAAAGCTATTCACTTCGTGGGTTATCCAGCACACTAACTTAGACGGTAATAAATCTGGTCGCACCACGGTTAGTACAGTAGTTGGATTGGAGACTTTTTATTGGCTTAGACACTCCTGGGGAGGATACTACCGAACTTGAATCGCTTTTGTTTTCTGATTGTAGCACTTACTGTCTTTTTCTGAAACCCATGACTGAGGTAAGACTGGCGCTATTTTCTTACGAAGCTGAACCCGAAGGCACAAATGTGTGCAAAGTATAAGCATAAAAGTAGTCATATGGCCAATGTAGATTCAGAGTACTTGCACAATTTTCTCTGAAACAAGGCGAGAGCGCATAAAGCGGAAACAGAGCGAACGACACTTATGGACGGATACTGTAAGACAAGTAAGTTCTGAGCATTAGTGTGCAAGAGACAAGTGAGTAACTACTCAAAGCAACGCAAAGAAAGGTGGTTACACTCCCTATTCAATTTGGTTCCATGTAATTCCGGGTCCATTTATAACAACTTCCCCCGTTACCACTAGTGATTTGGTAAAGCAGTACAACCAACCAACTGTCCTGAAGCCGTGGACCGCTCATTCATTATATCATCATTATACACGTTAGCTGCAGGTGGAAAACACTTCAGCTATTGGCTGCAATACAAAATAAAAGCAAAAACAAACATGAGAGAGAGGCTCGCCGGCTGAGTCAACAAGAATGGATGGATATTTTTCCGGAGAGCTAACATCCGGCTATTGTGGCACAAAAAAGAGTTACATTATGCCTAACAAATGAGCTCATGGTTGAAGGGGAAGGTTCAGCAAGAGGGGGAAACAAAGAAACGCACAACACACGCCACAGAAGTCGGTTCTTAGCCATATCAATAAGTGTATTCAGCTAGAAGTGTTCAGCGTCTTTCGGTCCCCAACAGGGAGCCCAGATGGGTCAAGCGAGGCCAACTACGAGGTAAAGGCCTACATTTCTCTTGACCAAGTCATGGCTTGGCCACCCCTCCTCTTCTTCCATCCGCACCCCCAGCGAGCAAACAGAGCACGTCGCGGGAGTCGGCGGGCTGGTATGCGCAACACATGGCCCAGCTATCGGAGCCTGGTGTGTGAAATAACGGGGAGGAAAACCGCCTAATTCCCTAATACATAAGAAAGCAATAATTTTAACATATTTTAGAATAGTTACAGTAGTCATACGGAGGAATCTCCAGGTCACTACAGGCTTATCAAAGGCATTCAACAAGTTACTCCATAATCTTCTACTCCTCAAACGCCAGATATTTGGTACTGGTGATCCTATCCTAGGATGGAGCAGAAACTTCCTTCTGTCTCGGCGCCTGGAAGCACGTGTGCGTGAATTGCTATCAGATCCCATCCGAGTGGAATGCAACCATAAAGTTCAGTACTAGGACCGAGATTATTTTGGACGTATAATAACGATGTTACCTGCATCGTAAACTCGAACTGCCTTATTTATGCTGATGGCATCAAGGTGTGGTGGACGATCGATACACCAAACGATATCACAGCACTTTAGGCTGATCGGAATAAGGTATACGTATAGTCAATCCAGCGTCTACTTAGATTCAATGTGGAAAAATTTAGAGTGCTCCACCAACGGCTCAATTTGGTACACTCCTACAAATTCTACAACCAGAAGTTTCAAACCTCTTTTGGAGAGCATGATCTAGGAGTTTTCGTTCAGCCCGACCCTAGATCTTCAAGGCAGGCTGAAACGGCGTCTAGGAGAGACACTCAACATGTGGGCCTTCTGGAGCTTGCATACGGATGATTCGACCCTGCGATTTTTCCACAACTTTTCGGCTCATACATACGGCCACATGTGGAATACGCAATACAGGTCTGGCAGCCACGGTTAAATAAATAAATAAATAAATAAACGTTTATCCCTCAGCAGTGCGAGGCACAGACCAATTGGGTGGTCTTATCAACATGTACAACGTGATCGAATAATATAGTGAATTATTCGTCTTTTGATCAATGGTTCTCATATGGGTTTTTGAAATGATTAGCTGTTTGGAAAAAATAGAGAGATAAAGAAACTGGGAACAATAATAAATGTAGACTTTGCGGAAAGTTCAAGTAAAGTAATACGGTCATCCATGGAACTGTCCCCAGGGGATTTGCTTCCATGCAGGCTATTCCCACGATGGGTTTCACCCGCACTTCCATGCTCCAATTGGCTCTGCGCCTGTGTGGCAAGATAGTAAATAGGCCATCAGAACTAGGTGTCAAATGTCTTTTTTTAGGGCTGCTTTATGCATACATTATAGGCGATGAAGCCTCAGCCCTTTCTGTCATGCGGATCAATCAATTATGACACTTTTTTGTTTTAAGCCAGCGAGTCAGTAGTAATATGATATGCATGGGTATACTTTTTTAATCTGGAAGCTATAATCCGTCGCCACAAGCGATCAGCCCAGTCATGACCAACGGTGAAACAAAGAAGAAGATAAAATATGAGAAATTATAAAACATAATGAGGAATGCAAACGCTTGCCGATAGGCAGTCATAATATGATGGAAAAACTTGGCGAGTGACGACGATTGTACAGAGACATCAGCTTGAAAGTTGTAGTGCATCTACGAACCAGTGCGTCAAAGGAGAAAACAGAATTGGTTAGACGGATTAATAGGAGTAAGATCGTTCTCAAATATATACTCAAGGATGCAATTATATGTAGGTAATCTTATATTATTGAAACGAATAGAGGATATGGTGACTTTCATACGTATCCAGGACCTTTCTCATACAAATCATCTAGAGTCACCGTTTGGCTTAGTGTTGACCAGATGTTTGCAACAGTCAGGTGAATATTAATCATGCATCTGAATTGTGCATAGGTAGTACAGTTTCTAACACTCGATGGAAGTTTGTTCCATATTAACGCATATTTTACGGAGAAAAATTTTGAGCGGAGCATTGTGCGAGACTTTGGTATTTTGACTATGCACTCGCTGTTTCTTAGTTCATAGCGCAGACGAGTCTGAAACTCGAGTTGTGGCTGGGCAGTAAAGGTTAATCCGAATAGTAGGAGGTAAAGAAGGCACAGATTAAGTTTGAGTCTGCGAAGCCATAGCGGCTCCAGATTTAGTGCCTCGCAACGCTCACGGTATGTCATAAAATTAGGCATGTTCAGAAACCTTTTTGTGAATGATCGTTGAATGTTTCTAGTGCTATCATATCCACTTTTCTCAGATTACTATGCACTATCGTACAGTACTCAAGTTTCGGCCTAACACATATTTTAAAGGCTTGAAGCCTGGAATCCCTCAAAATAAGAGTTCGACTTATGTAGGCGATCACTTTTCTGGCAGAAGCCTGCAAGAATATAACATGCTCTAAAAAGTTAAATGAGGCAGAATATCTTAGACCAAGGTCTCGGACTGCGCCACACACAGGAATAGGGGTGTAGTTTAATGTTAGGATGTTCAGAGAAGGGCCGCAGCCGTGGTACAATAGATTACTCTTGTCCGTGGCAAAGTGCAGCTTCCAGGAGTTACTCCAGAGCTCCAATGCAGACAAGTCAGACTGAATATAGGATAAGTTAGGACTACATTGTCCAGGGGCGGAACAATAAACAATTTTAACATCATCTGCGAAAAGGAACGGCTTTCCATACGAGATTTCGTCGAGGAGATCGTTGAAATAAATTAAGAATAAAAGCGGGCCTAGAACGCTACCTTGAATCAATCCACTAAAGATTGCAGTGGCTTCAGATGTACAGTTACCGATTTTGACTACTTGTTTTCTACCCTCGAGGTAGGAAGACAACCAATCTAGAAGCGAATTAGTGATACCATAGGACATAAGCTTCAGCAACAATAAATTGTGTGGGACACGGTCAAAAGCCTTTTGGATATCAAGAAATATTACGATGATAGCACTTCCGGCATCTCTTGCTCTAGTCACATAATCAAGGTAATCTAACTGACAGGTAGTGCTCGACCTGCCTTTCAAAAAACCGTGTTAATGTTTACTTAGAAGGCTCATAGAAGGGATCTCACCGCCTTGGAGATACCCCAACGCTGGGCAACCACGAAGGTCAAAGGTCTGTATAACTTTTAGTCCGCACGAAGCCTACAATTGCTGAGGGTCTTCAGCGCAGAGTATCGTTGTTTGCGCAGCAACCGCACTTTGACTCAGCAAAATTTTAGGAGTGCGCGATCACACGTGCCGTTGTTTACTAGAGCTCAGACACAACAGCAATTTGAGAGGCCACCACCTCAAAACGGCAGAGCGACACAGTCGCTTGGAATACCGTCAAAGTTTCATTTTCGTATGCGTTTGTCGTACGTAGAGTGCCCTACAGGAATCTGTCATAGGTGCCCCCACGCGTGCAGATTTCGGAGTCCATGATGACTGTGCATTATGTCGCTGCACCATCTTACATGACCCATTACCCATGAATAAACACAAGTGCTGTCAGAGATTTCACTGGCGGGCAAATCACATATTTCGTTCCACCTTTTTCACCTTATTTATGCGTACACCCGAAGGAGACACCATTGTTACCAGCATCCGATTTGCCGGCATTTCTTGTGGATTTACTTTGGAGTTACAGTCTATACAACGTATACTTCAGTGAGTTCACTGGTCTAAATCCAATTTTGCTAACACTTATATTTTATTTGAAAGTTTCACTATAACCATCCTACGGGACCTGCTAAGCATTAGCTCCTTTGCCCTTATAAAACAATTGTTCCATTGTTACAGGGGTGTTGTAACACTAAGGTACTTCCTAGGACTACTAAGTAATTACAACCGTTCCTGATGCACATGCATCGATGGCGAGCTCCACTCAGTTGTTTGCTGACCAAGAATAAACGCTAGGACTAGTCCGAAGAATACCAGGGATCATTTGAGGAGTTGAAAGGACTGCTATGTTCCGGCCTTCTGCTGACACATTACTGTAATGAACTGGAGTTTGTGGTGGCAGCAGGCGCCTCGGACTATAGCATTGTAGTAGTCATAGCCCGAAAGTTCACGGAGAGTTCAGAAGACAAAATTGCACATGCTGCTAAATTTCTACTCCAAAAGAACGAAATTACTACCAGATGAAGAAGGAAGTCTTGGCAATGATTCTCGCGTTAATACGATTTCACAAGATGATGTGTGGAAGGAAGTTTACACTTCTTACTCAACATAAGCCGCTGGTGGCCATTTTCGGCTCAAAGTAGGGCATCCATATCTATACGGCAAACAGGATGTAAAGGTGGGCTACCAAGTTGTTTGGCTACCAGTTATAGCGAAGCACCTTTCCACAAAGGACAGTAGTCAAGTTGATGCACCTTCCTTGCTATTGGAAAACCAGCAGAGTCAACAGGGAGGATCCACATTGCAGCGATGGCGCTGGAGTCGCAAGAGAATCAGGTATTGGTTGAAACACTCAGAGTGCTTCCGGTAACTTATGAGGTGGTACGTGATGCATCAATGCGAAATACTGTACTGCAACAAGCGGTTAAATTCGATGCTACGCAGTGGCTGAAGGACAAACTATCTAGAGAGTTACAAGGATTTTCACGCAGGGAATATGAACTGTCAATCGTCAATGGCTGTTTACTTCCTGCGGAAAGATTCGTTATTCTTAGAGAGCTACGCCAATGAACTCTGTATCTGTTTCCTAGTGGACACACTGGTATTAACAGAGTGAAGTGATCGCGCAACTTCTGTTTACCGGCTAAATATCAGCTCTGAGGTAGATCAGCCGGCATAATCGTGTTCGAACTGTGAGTTGGTTAGCGCGGAGCCCAGAAAAGCGGGGCTATCTTACCACCGCCCAAAACGAAAACATGGGAGTCAGTACGCGCGGATTTCTTCGGTTCTGTGAAGGAACAACGGTACCGTATTGTTGTTGATCCCAACAACAAGTGGCTTGAAGTTTACTGTATGGAACATACAACAAGTGGCGCAACGGTTCGCATACTGAGACTGCACCCCGGGTGAAATACCAGCGGTCTTAGCTACAGACAATGGCCCACAATCCGCCTCTCCGCAGTTTGCCGAATACTGAAGACTGAACAATCTGACCCACCTACGCTCTCCACCATTCCACGCTCAGTCTAATGGGCAAATAGCGCGTCCGTTGATACAGTTAAACGGACGCTTCTGAAACTACAGTGCGATGGAACTATAGTAGTTATTAGATGTATTCCTTTCACTGTACAGATCAACTTCGAACCCACGGTTGCCAAAGCAGCTGTCCCCAACTAAAGCGCTAATGTAAAGAAAACTTCGTACTCTGAATTATTTGCTGCCTACGAAGCGCATCACCCCGCAAGATAGGAACGCGACAATAAACAATTACTTCAATCAGCGACATAGGACAAAAGCATTTCTGTTTCACCTAGGACGGATTGTTTTAGTCAAAGGCCATCGCACTGAAATAACACAGTAGATCACAGGCTCGATCGAGTACACAATTGCACAAGTGCTGTATACAGTTTCAGCGGGTGCCATGAGTTGGACTACACACGCAAACCACCTGCGGCCCAACACCATTCAGATAGTTACAGTGTAAAACTGCTCTCACTAAACCTTCCACTGGAAAATTTCGACACGCCCTAGAAATCAGGAGACACTAAAAGAGTCTTGCCAGTTACCGCAAAATGAACCAGCTTACAGCCACGACGTCGGACTGATAGGATGCGGAGATCCGTTGTCAGAATGCAGCTGAATCCAAAGAGGAAGTCATATGTCGCATATTCGCGGAGATGTGTAAAGGAACTCATTCCAAAACTGCTCTCGAAGCCAGCTCTTTGCAAAGCAGCCCGGGGAATATAGGTAGCAAGTCGCCTGAAGCTGATTGTCTAGTCAATGAGAGTAAGCCAATAGCATCACAGGGCACTGAAGTGGTACAATGGGAAGAACCTAACTTGAAGCGCTCCAGTTAGCGCACTAACCGAACACCCTGTCCGCACAGGTGAACAGCAGTGCAGTGCACGCCTGCAAAGTCACACTCATCATTGATAATACAAACAGGTACGGTCGGTAATCGCATAAATACATAGTAAGTTAACCAGTAACTAGTATATATATATATATATATATATATATATATATATATATAATAAATATATATATATATATATATATATATATATATATATATATATATATATATATATATATATATATATATATATATATATATATATATATATATATATATATATATATATATATATATATATAGTCGATTCCGGTTAATCGGACCACCGGTTAATAGGACCAGCCGCTTATTCGGGCCAAATTCTGAAGAACCGAAACGAATCCTATTACGCTAACCTAATTTTAGCCGCTTATTAGGACCAGAATTCCGCTTAATCGGACCAGACGATAGAAGGTGGCAGGTAACAGAGGTGTTAAAATCAAGTTCTGTGCCTGGATGTCTGGACTAAACCCACAGCTCATATGTCAGGCAAGAAAGCGTATCATTCAGTTACGGCAATCCGAGTTGGCCTTTGGATAAACTGAACTGTGGCAACCTTGAGGCACATTTATCTAATTGGATTCAGAACCGCCCGGAACTGACTGTAGTTTCCAACACTTGTAGGCGGAGCGAAGACATACATGCTTGTTCACATGTCGTTAACCGCTCGATCGATGTACCGCACGGCCATTGAGCCGAGTGCCCTGAGCCCGCATTGCGGGCCTACTCTCGAGCACGGCAAGTGATCGCGGACACACAGGTCCGGCAAATCATAGGACAGCAGGTAGCTAGGTCAACCATAGAAATACCCGGGAGACAGACCCGAGTTCACCTCAGTGAACTGTGCGTGTCTTGTTGCATGTTAAAAAATGCCACGACGGGACTTGACGTTAGCTGAGAAAATTCGTTTCCTAGATCAGATCAAGGAACAGGGACCAACCACTAGTCAGCGTCGATTGGTGGAAATTACCTGCTTGGCAAAATCTACAATATCGCGCCTGATAAAACAAGAGAAAGATCTGCGAGAAGAATGGGCACAATGTGAAGGACGACGAGGTACTTCCCAAAAACGGAAGCGTGAAGGCAAGGATCCAGACGTCGATGAGGCCCTTAATGATTGGTTTGCCTTTGTTACTGGACGAGCCGTGCGAGTAAGTGGCCCGATGTTAAAGTACAAAGCAGAAGAACTCGCTGAAATGCTGGGCCACGAAGATTTTATAGCTACGGACGGCTGGTTGTCTCGATGGAAATCTAGACATGATGTAAAATTTAAGAAACCACATGGTAAGAAAGAAAGTGCCAATAGCGCTCGAGCTGAAGAATGGAAATCAACAAAACTACCAGAGCTTCTTGAAAAATTTCCAGCAGATGACATCTATAATGCTGATGAAACCGGGTTGTACTATAGGGCTACGCCGGACGGCTCCTTAATTTACAAACATGTTACTCTCTCTGGCTACAAAAAAGCAATGGATCGCGTAACTGTCTTGTGCTGCTCAAACATGTCCGGAACAGACAAGAGGAAGTTGCTGGTTATAGGAAAATGTGCCAAGCCTCGCTGCTTTAAGGGACTCAGAATGGACAGTTTACCAGTTGTGTATCCTGCGAACAAAAATGCATGGATGAGCTCTACACTTTTTAAAGAATGGGGGAAGGATTGGGACACAGAGCTACAACGCCAGTCGAGAAAAGTATTATTACTTCTAGACAATTGTGCAGCACATTCAAATTTGGATTTCTTGCAGAATATCCAGATGGAATTTCTGCCTCACAAGACCACATCTTTGATACAGCCAATGGACATGGGCATCATAAAAAATTTGAAGACCTTTTATCGTTCAAGGTTGGTGAATTACATCTTTGAATCAATTGAGGAAGGCTTGCTGACCTCATCCTCGACGGCCGGAGAAATCAGCGCAAAGGTCAACATTTTGCAAGTCATTACATTCGTGGCCGAAAGTTGGCGAAAAATGAGCAGTGCGACAATTCGGAACTGTTTTTCTCACTGTGGCTTTAAGGATATTGTCTCGGAGATGGATGTGGATATGGTGGTTGTAAATGAACATGACGGCGAGAATGTGGAGCTGGAACATGTTGAAAATTACGAAGAATTTTTATTAATCGACAACGAACTTCAACTCTATGATGGAAATGAAGAATGCGATGCTTTCATTGTTGCTCGAATAGCAGCGAAACACACGAGAGCAACAGAAGACCATGGAAGTGATGAAGAGAACCCTAACGTGTTGATGCCAGTCACAAAACAGAATGCAAGGAAATGCATTGAAACATTGCACCGCTATTTCATGCAGGAAGGAAATGAAGGTAGTCCTATTACTGCGTTACATGTTTGTGGTGATTTTGTGCGAATGCAGTCTGTTAAAAGAATGCGTCAAACCACACTGGATACGGTCTTCAAACGCTGAATGTAATTCGGTAATCCCTTTGTATAAAACTGTACTTCGCATGCTGAATATCTTGTATGTCGTTACGAAGAATTTGTTTGTAAATTTCTTTTTCAGTGAACAAAGTTCGTTATCAAAGCAGTTCTTTTTTGTGTGTTGGCTATAAATATATGCCGCCAATACAGGTCATAATAGTAGTTTCCTATGTTATGTATAGCACATCCCATCTTGTTACGTCGGGTAAACTCGGTTAATCGGACCAGCCGCTTAATAGGACCAAAATGGTCTGCTCCCGATGTGGTCCGATTAACCGGAATCGACTGTATATATATATATATATATATATATATATATATATATATATATATATATATATATATATATATATATATATATATTTATATATATATATATATGTAAGTATGTGTGTTTGTCTGGCGGGAGAGCCTATGGTGCGCTGAGGCTGGTGGTGGCTTGATCCTGACAGATGGTCTACCCACTGCTGCTACTGTTGCGTCATAGTCTCATGTCCTGGGCGCCTCCACGTGGCGACCGCTGGGTGGGAGTTAGGTTTCGCCCTTCTCCCTGCTAAGATCCAGGACACCAATCCGCATGAGTCAGCTAACTGACCATGTGCTAGACCCGCTGCCTTTCGGGTGTTCATTTAATCGAAGGCTTTGGCTGAGGACCCGAGTCGTTCTCCTGTCAGGATTGGGCGCCCTGGCAGTATGCTAGTCCATCCTCTTCGGAGGTTAGGAAGTGGTCGATGGCCCTCTTCCCGTAAAACCTAGCCATGGAGGACAACAGGTTTACGGGTTATAAGCTCACAGCTCGATTGGCGTAGAGCACGAGTGCCACGCATTGTCTCTGACGGTGGGAGGACACCTCCGGTTGTTCAATGGTTTGCTACTGCCCGCCTCAAGCCAGGCAGCCCCTGGTCAAATTGGTGCAAACCCGCCAAAACCCCACCTGCGTCTGGCCTTGGTTGCAGGTGCGTATCCTACTACGGTCGCAAAACATGTAATAATTGTTCCAGAACCTCAAAGGCTACGTGTGACGGCACTCAAGCAGACCCCAATCTGTCTCTGCAAACGCATTCCCGAGCTGCATCTGCTCTCCACTGCCTTGTGGGTCAGGCTGTTGAGCCAAAGGCTCTGGGTGGAGTCCCTCAAGCAAACCTCCAAACCACCCACTGCCCTGTGGGTCAGGCTATTAAGCCAAAGGCTCCGGGTGGAGTCCCTCAAACAAACCTCCGAAGCACAACGACCACCTCGCGTGCGATTGCCCACCAATGCAATCGTATGCCTGCGCGCAAAGCACTCAGCATCGGGTGCTGGAACGTGCGCACAATACTGGACCGGAACTCCAGCGAGCGCCCGGAGCGATGCACTGCACTGGTCGCGATGGAGCTGGCGCGTTACCACATCAATATTGCGACGCTCAGTGAAACTCGGCTCGCTGAGCAAGGTAAGTTACATGAAGCAGGTGCTGCCTACACATCCTACTGGGGTGAGCAACGTCGCCATAGCACCACGTGGACATGGGGTGGGATTTGCAATATCCGATCGCCGCAGCATCCAAGACCGGGTTGGAATTATCTTTCGTGGCGTAGCTTCAGTTCTGCAATTTGACTGTAAAGTTCAAGGTTCATATTCTGCGTCTCAACTTGCAATTTCTGGCATATACTGTTAACTGACTCGTCAAGTTATTTCAATTCCTCCATCCAATCGAGACCCAGCAAATGCAATCCTGTTTGATCTGTCACAAAACAGGTTGTAGGAATGTGCTGCTCACGGAAACTGACCTGGCAATGCAACTCTCCGAGAAGTTTCAAAATACCGCCGGACGCGTTTTGTGCTGTGTGCTCTGTGTGGACAAGCGCTGGTCGTCCCAGTATACACCATGTGTTTCAACAAATCAAAGTGATGTCTGACACAGTATCCAGCTGCAGCTTAACTTCTCTATCATTGATCTTCAACACTGTAAACTTATGCCTGCCGACACCGTCAACCTTGAAAGTCGCCGTCACAGTTTTGGCCTCGTTGTGACATCGGAAGTGCACCGGGATTCGACGCCGTATTCCGGTCATTGTAGGTCGCTTCGCATAATAACACGACTCTTTGTGTCCTCACTTACCACAACGATGACAGTGTAGACCGAAGTGCCATTCCCTGCAAAACCAACAAGCAGAAGAGGGTTTAGAATGTGGTGAACTCACATGAACCGATTCTTTCTGAGGACTTCTGCT
Organism: Dicrocoelium dendriticum; assembly: GCA_944474145.2. Lineage (NCBI taxonomy): Eukaryota > Metazoa > Platyhelminthes > Trematoda > Plagiorchiida > Dicrocoeliidae > Dicrocoelium > Dicrocoelium dendriticum. The sequence continues at coordinate 34,614,196 of OX104067.1, forward strand.
AACCCTGCAAAGGATGTCCTGACTACTCTGGATAAATAAATAAATAAATGATATATTTCTCGACATGCGAGACACAGGCAGACTACGAGCCTGATCATATGGTACAACAAAGTCGGGTAGTGGAGAGGGATATTCAGTGATCTATTGTGTTCACATAGGAATGTTTCAGTGCTAAATCAATTAAAAATAGTAAAGGGGTAAGAGTAGTAGAAGTTGAGATTAAGAATAAAAGTAGATATAAACTGTCAGTTTAACTGGAGTAATACGACCCATCATGAAACCGCCTCCCGGAGACCTGCTTCCACACTTCTCTTCCACATCTCATCTGGCTATGTGCTATTGTGGCGTTATATGTATACAGTTATGTGGGGGCCTGTGATATATACTAAGCTCTCCCCATCGTATAGCCTTTTATCTTATTTGTTTCCAGCACTGTACTGTGGGGGCCTGTGTTTCATATTAAGCTCTCCCCATCGCACAGCTATCATTTGGCTGATTAGAATCAAGCACTTGTAATACGTGCCAGTGAGTTTGTGATAACTCATACTGCATGAGTGTGCTGCATTTTTTTCGGAAGCATTTATCCATAGCCTCGGGAGATCGGCCCAATCCTGGCCAACAAGTAACGTGAAATGCTAGATTTTCGTCCGACGTTTTTCGATTCAGATTGTACAAGTTTCACTGGTAACTGATATCCTCAGGAATATACATGCTTTTTACAGAAAAGGAGAAGAACCTTAGGAGGAAATAGTAAAATACCTCCAGCAGTTGCCGGAGATCAAAATGGGAAAATTGGTGATGCGAAATAATTTTGTATGGTACTGAGAAATGTTGTATGTACGCATGGTAATTTTCAGGGAGGGAGAGAAAACTGTACGCAAAGTAAAGTAAGTTAACTGTCGTTCCAACTGTTCAGCTGTGTACGGTAATAGGAGAAGCTGATTTCGTTGAGGGGATTTGTTCAGAGTGAATGTAAGCGTGGAAAATCATGGTAGGTTTTCGGAATGTGTTATCAAATGGATCCAGTCCAAAAGCAGAAGGATTAAATCAACATTGATTTCGCTGAGCACGTAACACAGCAGCTCGTACCTTAAGGAGGGGTCCAGGAGAAAAGGTAAGTAGAAAATAATTAGCGATGCAGAACAAATGCGAAATAATTTGCTCGAGAGGAACTCTAGGGCACATTTCCGTCTTGGTGAGTGTGAACTTCATTGTTAATCAGGATATTTTTGCCTTTAGAAAACACGTTATTGTTACTGATATATTTGGGGAGGGCAGTAAGATCGGGCAACAGGAGATTGAAAAGATCCCCTGATATTGATACTATATCTATCTTGCTCCTATTTTGTACGGGGATTCACTTGTCAAGGTAGGTTGCAATATACCGATAGCTGTTTCGAAGTTTAGAAAGGAATGTATAACGTGTCGGAACTTCATCCCTGACTGGATTGCACGTATCTCAGATGGAAGCCTGTTCCACAATATGGAGTCTCGATTTAGGAAAAAGTTGTCAGACAGTTTCGTTCGTGATCTTTTCACTTTTACTTTATTGTGATTGTTATTTCGGGTGCGATAATTTGATAATTCTGCTCGTTGTACCGATGGGCGTGAAGAATGTATTTTTTGGGTAATTGTATCAAAGAAGATGAAAAGGTTTAGTTTCATTCTTCGCAGCCACAGTGGATCAAGTTTTAAGGCAATGCAACGATCCATTGAAAATAGGGTAGTGGAATAGCCTAGAAGACGCTTAGTAAATGATCGTTGAACACGTTCCAATGCCATACGATCACTCACTCTAGAATTACAGTAGGTGATGGAGCCATATTCAAGCAGCGGGCGCGTTTTTATTCTATACATGGTGTCAATGGATTCTTTTAAGTTAAATGTTTGAACAAAAGCCCAATGCTTCGGCGGGCTTGAGCTGCGGTGTGTCCTGCGTGTTCGGAAAAGTTAAGGGTGCTCGAGTAGTGGATCCCTAGGTCACGGATAGTGTGGCAGTGAGACAATGGTTTACCATCTATAGTTAGCGAACCTGGTGTGATGTCACATCTGTAGGATACCACGTGGCATTTATCAGTAGAGAAGGTCATCATCCATTTGGAACTCCATGAGTCCAGTGTACCCAAGTCATGCTGGATTTCGCTAAGCGTATCACTGACCTCAGTTGGATTAAAAGTGTAAACAATTTTGATGTCATAGGCAAACAGGAAAGGTTTGCCGGAGGCAAAGACATCAAAAATATCATATACGTAAAGTAGGAATAAAAAGGGTCCCAGAACACTACCTTGTATCACACCACTGGTGACAGACTTTGGCGTGCTTGTTTCGTGCTCCATCTGAACAACCTGGGTTCTATTAGTTAGGTAAGAATCAAACCATGAAAGCAGAGGGTTGTCTATGCCATATGCAGTTAGTTTGGATAAGAGGTGGTTATGAGGGACACGATCAAATGCTTTGTGCATATCGAGGGAGATGACCATCGCTGATGAACCGTCATCGAGCGAAGTAGCCAGGAGACTGAGAAAGTCTATCTGACATGTTATACAGGATCGCGTGCTTAGGAAGCCGTGTTGTGAGGTGTTGATAAGATTTAGCGACATCATGAAGTCCACAGTTTTGGACTTTATGTGACGCTCCATCATTTTAGAGAGGATAGAAGTATGGCTTATTGGGCGGTAGTTGCTCATTTCATGCACAGAGCCTGACTTGTAGCGAGGAATGACTACAGCTGTCTTCCACTGTGATGGCACGGTACCGGTGTTCATGGATAGAGAAAAAAGATTCAAAAGTAGTATAGGGAAGTCAGATCCACCGTATTTTATAAGCGTTGGTGGTAATTTGTCAGGTCCGGCATACAATGATGACTTCGTAGAGGTGATAAGTCGATTTATATCACGAAGTTCAAAATCAACTGTGCAGATCTTGTCATCAGTAAGCGGAGGAATAATGTGCGATGGAGCCGCAGCAGTGGTGTTAAAAGTAGAACAAAAGTAATTATTGAAATCCCTGCTTATTTTAGCTGGATTGTTAGTTATTTGGTTACCAGAAATCAGGATGGATGGGGTTTCCGTATTCTTGTTTCTATATTTCATCAGCTTGGTGAGTTCTAGGTTTTTATTCATGCTATTTAGCGCCCGTCTTTCTACGTCCATAAGGCTGATATGCCGAAGTCTGTCAAGTTGAGCAAGGATTTTTTGTTGTAGTAATACTAGGGAGAAGTCATTAGTTTTCAAGTAGTAATTTCGGAGTCGTGCCAGTTTGCGTGAAAAATTATCGGGGGTGGACTCTAATTTTATTTTTCTGGAGTGACGGCAATAATTCAGTGGTATTAGAGCATCTAGACACATCTCAATGTTCTTGTAGAACTCATCGGCTGCCACTTGTGGATCATTGGTTAGGAAGGAATTTTCCCAGTGCAAGAATCTCAGAAGGGCGGAAAGCGATTCCATGTGTAACAAATTGTATGGTAGGTAGAGGACGGCAGGTTTAGTCGGGGTAGGATCAGAAAATGGCTTATCGAAGGTGAGTTGGACCATCTTGTGATCTCTTCCAGGGAAATTGTCTAGAACAACAGCAGAAATGTTGGATAGGCCTAGTGTAAGGAATAAATCGAGAGTGTGGTTCCCCCTGGTGGGTGAATGGACATGTTGTGTCCATCCATATATATGTAAAGAAGACATCAGTCTCGAATATTTAGTAGGTGCGGCGCACGATCTCCAGTCAATATCAGGCTTATTAAAATCTCCTCCTAATACTTTACATTTAACTGGTAATTCTGCTAAGTAGCAATACAAGCGTTCCAATGTTCGTAAGTCATCCGTACTGGGATTCGGAGGGGAGTAAATGCAACCCAAAACCATTGAGGTTCTACCTAGAGTAACATGAGCAATTATGCTGTCAATATCGCTGTCTTGGAGGGAAGCGCACAGCAGTGATGCTTGGAAGTTATTTGCTACATAAATGATGCAACCGCCACCAGGAGCTGAGGTTCGACACGCGAGAAAACTATGATATTGATCAATGTGATAACAAGACTGCGGAGTTTCGCTTGTGAACCATGTCTCTGTAGCTAGGATAAAGTCAGGTTGAAAGAGAGACACCATGGAGCGAAGAGTGGGCATCTTATTTCGAAGTGAGCGAGCATTGGAGAGAAGCCATTTAGTGGATGGTGACTGGATAGGTAGACACGCTAACTGGTTGAATAAGTTGGGGTAAATATCTGACGATGTGTCATCATAAGTTGAGGTGGAAGAAGTGGGGTAATTTTGAGCTGGAATGGAAATGGATGATGGTGCAGGAATAACTACCAAATTTAAGTCTGAATACTTCTGAGAAAGTTCAGAAAAAGGTTGAAGGCTTGTTGGGGAGGGATGACACTGAGTTTCCTCTCCAGGTCTACAAAAAAGACTGCTCATTCAGTCTATCAGGGATATAAGTAGGATTGCCATTGTGGGAAGGGTCAATAGGTAAACATGGTGCACCAAGAATGGATGCAGCAGACGTTTTCGGGTGGACAGAAACATAGGGTCGAGCAAGTAACCTACTGAAGTAAATGTTTGATAAGTAAGGAATTGTTCGAATGGCACTTAGCTTACTAACAAGCGATTCCAACTTGGGCTGGTCGACAGAGGTAAATCTGACAGGTGCTGGGTAGGCCTGTATCCTCTTGGGCACTCTAATAGCATTAAACATTTGAGATTTCACATTAGCCACTTTACCTAAAGTTGTAACGACGTCAATAAGATCAGTAGAGTCAGGAATATTGAAAGCAAGGAGACTGTTAACTAATGGTTTCTTTGGCCTTATGGGGCAGGCGGCAATTTTATTGGGCGATGGGGTTTGAACTGGTTTAACCACGAGAACTGCAGGTGTGGCTGTAAGTTTGTGGGAAATAGGGTGATCCTGAGTATCAGCCGAGTCAAGATTTTGGGTGGTAGGATCAGAAGAACCCTCGTTCAGTGAAGATGGATTGCTAGATACCGGATTTTTGTCTCCAGCTAATGGCTCGTTTGTTTGCTGCGTATCAATTGCTCTAGGTCTTTCGTCGTCAAGAAAAGCAGTCAGGTCTCTGGTCACAATGCTGGTCAAGTCTAAATCGACAAGGGAGTGGCTGCTGTACATAACTGTCCCCTGGATGCGATGTCGCAGATTGATAGCGACGGTGGTGCTTTGTTTTAAAAATCATAGGCTCTAAATTATCCGCTGCATGTAGCGTTGTTAGTGGAGAGTCGAGGGGGTATATTATACTTATGGACTGGTTATGGGTGTCATCGGGTGTAGGTAACCTTAACGTTGGGGTGTCAGTTTGGTAGTTGGGAACGAGACTAGCAACGGTTGTAGATGTGACCTCATTTGAGGGTAACGAGTCGCGTCGAGAGATAAGGTCAGAATCTCCATGCAGGAGTAATCTTTGTAAAGGTGTTCTGTCAGCGATTACTCTCAGGGTCTTAATGGTAGTGTTGGCAGCAATTAGATCACGTCTGCTTGTAAATTCACTAGCGGTCAAAGCGCTATTAAATTTGAATAGGATTGGACACGAGTAGCGCTGGGCTTTCTTTCTGAGTCTTATGCAACTGCATTCCGTGCCAACCATGTTAGCAGCTTTAAGTGATATATCTCGCAAGGCTGCAGGCGGAATATTATCCGGGACATTAAAAACAACTGCATTTCTAGAACGATGCATCCTAGAGACTACTTCTGCTGCGATGGAATCGATAAGAGAATCTGCGGGTAACATATGCTCTACTTTGGGACTCAACGTCTTTTGCATTAGGGCAGTTATAGGTTCCAGTTCACGGAGGACAGTCAGAGAACTATCTATCGACAACATTTTCACTTTAAGCTGGGTGACTTCATCTTGGATGTTTTGCAAGTTACTAGGCTGAAACGGCAGAGCAGCTGGGCATAATTTTCCTTCTGCTGAATTATAAGGTCTCGCAATTTTAGAAGTTGTCGGTGCTTTGCGAGTTTTAACAGTCACTTTACGCTTTGGTAATCGCATTTGATGGCAGGTATACTAACAGAACATGAGGCTTTAGTTTCATCATTGCTTACAGATTGGTTATAAGCTGGGAGATTTGCGAGCTTTTTAATGCATTTCTCTCCAATCATTGTACTAATGGTGGAGCTTCTCGTTTTAAGGTTGCTAACGATCATCTTGTGATTAGCCGCTGGAATTCAGGGCTTGTGATCTCAGTTAAGATAAACCAGTTATTAAACTGGACTAAAATGGTTACTGTGTCACAAGGTCGATACAAACCAACCAGGTCGGTAATCACAAAGTGTTAGTCAGTCGTCCTGTGCACACGTCCACTCTGAGTTCAACTCTGTGCCGTGTCCCGCGCGTCAGTCCGTCGGTTTTGGTGGGCGCACACGTACAGTTCAATCCGACAAAGGCTGCGGCGATTGACGGAAGTTTGACTTGGGTGATAGTCCACGGGTTCGCTATGTCGTTTGGCGAAAGCAGGGAGAAGATGCAAGTGTTGGTAGCCGCTTTACAAAACTACCGATATGGCTGGAATCGGTTTTGATGGCTGGGCCTCGTGATATGCTTTCCAGTGATTATTCGAACCGCGATCGAAGTAACAAAAGCGTTGATTTTGTCCACTTCCATTTACACCTGCTCGCAGCAGAAATTGGGAATCAGCAGTAGGCGATTATCCGTTAGGAATACAGTCCAGGAAATTTGCACACTGTATACGCCCGATCAAGCCTGATCGAATGAGTGTACTCGGGTGAATATGCGATAAGAACTGGATTCAAGAACGACGAAAAGGTAGGAGCAGCGAATTCCGACCGGCGAGCGAGGTCATCCAACAACCTGTTGGATCATTGCAGCATCATGCTTCAAGTTCATCAACCGTTGGTATTCGTTCGTCACTTCCTGCAGTGTGATCTCGGGATTTTGTTCAATTCTGTTCAGTACTCTTGTTCGGGCATCCGCTTCTTTGGTTGTTTGAAGACCACACACATAAATAAGACACTTGTACTGATCAACTGTCATCTTGTGAAACAGCGACTGTTCACACTCACGATTTACGCGACTCGAGTAAGTAACCCAGTCTTCGTCGTCTCACTTGGTCATTGGCAGGCACTTGTATCAGATGTCGAATGATGACGACTGCTCTCCAAATATCTGGGACAAGGTAGCAACCCCTTCATGGAATGTTAAATTAGTGCTCTTTTTCGGCAAGATGAAATTCATAAACTTTTCATGCTCGGCCGCACCCAATTTCCACAGCATGAGGCGTACTCTCTTGTCCTCTGAAGCACCGGCTAAATCAACACGAAACAGGTCTTCGTATTTATGGAACTACGATTGAAAGGTAATACCTGCATCGCCATCGTAACGGGACTCACAAACTTGCTGGGTCAAGGTTTCTGCTGAGGGGCGACGTTCACTTGTTCCTGTTACCGAGTCTGCTTGTGGTGGAAAATTCTTGGTCAGAGTTTAGATCAACTTGGCCTGTGCTTTCTCAAAATGTGCCTGCTGTTGCTGCAACAGAGACTGCAATTGTTCGAAACTGACTGACATCTTTGGGTTCTTCTGACTCTTGTCGATGTTGTTGTAAAGATGCCCTCATACTGCCGCACTGCTGCTATTCTGCGCCTGCGAGACTACGACCGCCTGATTGCTCAGTCACGCGCCCAACCAACCAACGGGATACAGAATGCCAAGGCTCGGTAAACAGGGAGTCTATTCTACACGATAGGTCAGTTCCATTCATTGGTGAACGAAACATACTAATTTTGGAAACATTTGACTCTCAGCCAATGTAAGTTGATTCCGTCCCACGGATTATCCATATTTGGCAGAATGGTTTGCCTCCGTTGACTCGGGCTTGTATTTGCTGGCCAATCAGTTTGCACCCAATTCCCAAATTTGGCAAAACAATCGAAGATCGTGCCACTCTCGTGCTGGTAACCTTCGCATGCAGCAGACAGCTCACGTGCTCAGCGGTAAGCCTGTGCGCGACCACGTAGCTGGCATTGGCTCAGCTTACCTCTATATTATCTTCCCCTTTGAATTGCTCTGAATTAAGTGATTTAAAATGGTTGCGCAGTTTACAGCAACACGTCAACTGGTACGATAGTGCAACCCCGTATACATATATCCACAATAAAGCGAAGTATATTGACCTCTAATAAACCCTATCCAGCTCATCTTGAAATTGTGCAATGCGATTTCGTGTATTTATCGCCCTCCGCACCTTAATGTTGTCCGCATGGAGCAGCCTGTCCGAGTTAAAGAAGCGTGTAATGTCTTTGCTATAAGTCTAAAAGCACCGCAGCCGAAATAGCGATCCCTTTAGTACTCCACATTGATCTTGGACGGGATTTGATAGATTTTCACGTACTCTCACATCCAAGCATAGGTGTACTTGTTAGCTTCTGATACACCCAGGGCAAAGCGTCTCAAAAACGAAAAAGTTAAGCTTTTGGAGAGCAAAAGGCGAAAGTCTAACTGATCAAATGCCTTTGCGAACTCAATAAAACTGCGTAAAATCTTGTACCCGCGCCTACCGCATCGGTACAGCTGGATCGTACTAGCGCTAAATTTGTAATTTCCATCGGTTTCGCCCGAAGTTATGTTCTGTTGCAAGATGAGTATATTCTTCTAAATGGGCAGTTAGACCATCAGCAATAATTCGGGGACCTTTGAAAGTACCGGTAGTGAGATTACGGGTAGGTAGTTGGCTAGACTGAAACGACTACCTCGTAAATTGGAGTAATCACCCCTTGTTTTCAGATGTCGAGCACCTACATTTCGTCAAAATAACCGTGCTGCTGTTGTTGTTGTTGCTGCTGCTGCTGCGGATCCTTCTGGTTCCGTATCAGTCCGTCCACTTTTTGAAATGGAAGATTTCCTTGTTTCAATCTACGTAGACTCTCTACAATTTGATGCAGTCGCTTGTGATTTGAGACGATACGCATTACCAAGTTTTTCTGGCATGCTATTTTATCCTTCCTAGCAAGTTAAGCACAATGTTTATTGGGATGGAGTTTCAGATCAAAGTGAATGGATGGACCAACTGAGCGCGCCAGACAGCCAATGGGTGGCGGACGCAACCGATTCGATTACTGGACACGGAATGACCGACATTCGTGTGAGCAATTCACCGTTAAATATGACCGGATCAAAGGAGAAACCTCATTGACTTAGAAAAATCGTAACTTATGAATGTGAACGCGCAACTTAATTCGGGTAGTTTGGCTTGCCAAATTTGCAGTCATTTCCGCTGAGTTGACTTTGCTGAATAAACCCCCGTCTCTAAAGAACTGCACTCTGCAACAGTTAAGTTGTGTCATACAGGCGATCTACGTCTCGGTGCTCGGAGAGAGCTTATAGTTGTGTCAGGCCGAGCTTCACACTGATATACATTTGCGTGTCCTACTTTGCACAAAGGTGACCATGATTCTCAAGTGTACAGCTTTAGTTTCTGATGCCTGCACAACCAGTGTTAAACTGGCTGAGGAACTGTTGCTATTCCAGAAAATTTCAGTTGGTTGTCCCACCTAGTCAAGCTAATATATCCTAGCTTATAGTCGTTCTCATTGCGTCGGAAGTAGCTACGAGCTATTCGGCATAACAGGTGCATGCGGAAGCCAACTTTGGATAATTTGTATGAGAAAGTCATGGATACGCCTACAGGTTGCAAAATCCCCAATTTGCTCAATATTATACTTTTATCTTGTCATGGATGAACTACATATGTGTTTACAATCTATCTTATTCCCAGCACTTTTAAACTCCCCTCTAACCAATAATGTCTTCTCCTTTGGTGTAATCTTTCGGAGATGGACTACGTCTTTCAAATAGAAATCTCCTCACGGTCCTCGTTGTTCGCAATGAGTTCCCATCAAATTACGCCTGAAAAATTACGCTTAGCAAAAGGTTGCAAACAGTAATGTTTTTGAGTAATCATCGCACACATTCTTCCTTATTTCACTGTTTGCTACTACTGGGCTGGTCTCCTGTGGTGACGAATTACTGCGTCCAAGATGTAAAATTTTTTATACCTATGCAAAGCATACTAACACTGAGTCGCTGGCAAAGAAAAAGTGTCATTCTTGAATGGTCTGCACGACGGATCGCGCTGTGGCTTCATCGGCCATAATGGATACATAAAACAACCCTTATAAAAACATTTGTGAAATATGCTATTTTACCACACGGCACACAGCCAGTTGGAGCATGGAAGTGCGCGTGAAACATATCGAGGGAATAATCCACATGGAAACCGGTCCCCTGGGGACGGCTCCATGAATGGCCGTATTACTTTACTGGAACTTTTGGCTAAATCTGCATTTATTATTGTTCCAAGTTTATTACTCTCTATAATACATTCAAACTGCCATTCACTGCAGAAACCCATTTGAGACCCATTGTACAGAACAAGAATAATCAACTATTTTATGCGATCTCGATGTACAAATTGCTCAGTCCACTCAATTGGATTGTGCCTCGCACCGTTGAGGAATAAAACGTTTATTTAGTTATTTAATTTTCTATGCTTATTGAGGCTCAATAGGACGTCCACTATCACCCTCTTGAGCATCGGTTCTTCTTTGTTCAATATCAGATCCATTATAGACGGCTTATCAGTTTCTCTGGACCTTGTGGGAGTGTTTATGTGGCCATACATCGGAAACTGGATACAACAACTTGTAGATCTTCCTTACACTGTTTTGCAGGAGTGGCTTACGATTCTAGACCATAGGTGTTGAAATCGTCAATAATAATAATGTAGCTGTACTAGTTATATATCATCCGACCTTGTACGGACGCTAGATAGAAGTCCATCTTGGACGTGCAGGAGGGGGAACGGTAAACGACCGCCAACAGGCAGCCGTCGTCACCTCTTAGACGTACACGGCACCAAAGGGAATTATGTACCGTGTTGGCCGGATCCTCTGAGAGTTGACATTGTAAGTCACTGCAGAAGATCAGAGTCACAACTGCACCTTTTCTGGGTCGGTAGATCCGAACAATGGACGTGCCTGGCAGTGCGATCACACATAACTTTTGTCGAGACGTAATTACGTCTCGGTTGTAGCAATGGGTTCACAGTCTTTTGATCCATGACGTAGCCGCGCCTCGGAGGGTTTACGTAGCAAGTCTTGGGTTTTGGTGTACGTATGGGAAAGCTTCAGGTCGTGAAAAGGAGTATATGAATGTGGCGACTTTGTGCCACTGATGAGAGGCCTGCACAGAATCGTTTTTCGGGTGATTTGCTGTCTCGATATGAATGCAATCAGTTTTTTATCTCACCTGCGCATGCGGTAGGTAATGCATCAGTAAAGTTCTCGATAGCTACTGGTCTGAGCGCGCCGTTTTCTACATTACTGCTGTGGTTAGGTTGAGTCGAGGATAGTGTTGTTACCGTAAGGACACCGAGGGGTTGCCGTTCTCTAGATGCTATCTTCAATTGTGGTTCTAATGTATGTGTGTAAGGTAGTGTCGGCCAGCTGCGTATTAAGTCCACCGCTAGCAGTTATGACTGAACCACGAGTTTCAGTATTCTCGGGCCAATGTCTGAATTGAGGTGATAAGTATAACCGTGAAATCGACTGAAGTGTGACGTCAACAGCACAAAGCACCTCACAGATGTACCGCATTTATACAGGTCATAAGTATGTACCTCATCGTCGCTAGATTTCGGTAGCTCGAGCACGCCATGAACAAAAGTGATTCATCCGTTACACTCCGTGTGGTAGGCGTCTTAAATTTTCGCCCGCTGGCGTTCGATATATGAAAGATCCTAAAACATGCATATGCCACTGTCATCAGTCCTCAGGCGGTTTGTCGACATAAGCACTGAGTAACGAAATGCTGCTGCTGTTGAGGGCATACCTAGATGACCAATGACGTGATATCAAAACCGAGAAAATAGTTCAAATTTGTGTGACTATAGTTGCACTGGCAGAGACAAGTACAGTCAGCCCAAATTTGGTTTCAACCTGCGTCAGGACTGCTCAAGCAGAGCATAGTATCGTATCATATGATGTCTGGTGCGCAAGACACATAGTAGCTAAAACCGAGTTAACTGTTGTCACGTTAACTGGTAGGAATTCGGTGCTGTACGAGTAATGACGGTAACTACGTACTCACGTCTGATGGGAGTATCCAGCATGCATGCAATTATGTCTATCTGTGGGTGTGGTTTGGCTATGCTATACGTAGCAAATGCACATCATCAATCATCACTAAGTCTGAGTGTCAGCACGGAATACCCAATAATGCATTCTTGGTTGAAAAAATTGCTAACGTTACCAACAAGCAGTTTCACGACCGTAAGACTTTTCACATGTTTTTAGGTGATTTTCCTTGGTTTCCGGTGAGTCGATTGGTTCTAGTCACGGGACATTAAGCACACAATTACCTAGCTTGTACGGAAACGATGGATACTGAATTGCGCTCACCTACGCAGGTAAGGCCTTTTAAGGTCAGAAAGATGTTTGCGATGATCACGTAGTCAAGTGGGTGGCTGACGCATTGGATCCAGTTGAGATCCCCTCTATTCTATGTAAAGGACCTTCATGTTGAATCGCCTATTCGACCGCATTTCACTTGTTCCATTCCAGACCAGGACAATACTTTTCAGCGTACATTTGGATGAAATAAGCGATTTTTAGATGTTTTGAGGTGATACGGTGAGATGGAGTGTCAAATCTACCACGGTTCTACTGCACATGCTGTGTGGGACCCACTTAGGTCTGCGAGCAGCTCAAGCATCGTATTTACAGGGAGACGGTTTAGTGCAACGCTTGAATGACCTAACACTGGATACGTGGAGATAGCTGAATTGCTACTAACTACCCATCAATGACTACATAGTTATTAAGCAGCAGGGATCCTAGTGGAGATCATTCATTAGGGACCTTGTTCATCATGCGTCCACGCTTGCAAATTTGTAGTAGTCAAATTCGAGGGTAGGATAGATATGATTGACACAGTCATTAGACCGAAGTACGAATCGATTTATTACGTAGCTAATTTACTCTTTCATAAACTGGTAAGTTTTAAATTACCGTTGTGTATTGTAAGGAAACAGGTTTGTTGCGGGCCCGTCAAAAATCCCCGCAAAAACACGCCAGATACCCCGACAGAATGGCTGTGGGAAGCGGGGTCCAATTCCTCCCCACAACGCAGCAGAGCTCAGCCACTCCGAGACGCGGCCCAAACTGCGCACCTTCTGACAATGGTCATTTACAAACTACCCCCTCTTCATGGTGACAGTTTTCCTTAACTTAATAACCCATAGCACTGTCTGTGATCGCCCTTCGTCGGTCGTAAAATAGCCTACAGAGGACCACTTGTCTTTTCTTTCTCTTCGCCTCAGTTGGGAGTCGGTAGGCTCGCGTGATTGCGTGTGAATCGTTAGCTGGCCAGCCTTCGCGTCTAAGTCATTAGCGCGCGTCTATCGTACCCCCTCTCGTGTGCGTCCTTTTTCGAGGCCTCAGCGTCTATACGAACAAGTGCGGCTAAGTTCGTTCCCACGCTCGTTCAATTTTTCGTCTCACCGGCTAAGCTAGCGTCATCGTAGGCGTGCTCCAACCGTGCGAGCGATAATCTTGTCACGCAATTACCTCAAGAGGCGGCGTTCCCTCAATCATAACAGTGGCGACTCAATTATAACAAGGTTTGTTTATCGTCCAATTCAAAAAGCTGCAATATCATATCTAGTTACGGTCAGGGCCTCGTGTCTTTCAGGCCGAACAATTCAAGTCAGTTTAAGCTTTAAGTACAGAAATGGATGCATTTCAGTATTTTACCTTATAAAAAGTAGGTGTACCAAAGGGTTAGCATAAAAGTGTTATGTTTAAAAATGAGTAGAAATAATGAGAGGAGTGCAGTGTCATAACTGGAGTTATGATCTATCGATCAAGCAACGCTTCCACAGTGTTGAGCTAAATCATCGGTATTTGCATCCAGTCAGAAACGGCAAAGATTTCCTTGATACCATACTTCAGAATTTACTTCAGCTGACGTAAACGTTCGTGTCCAAACACAGTAGAGCGGGGATCATGTGTAATATCAGCGTTTATATTCAAAAGATGGGTGGCGTAGTTTGGTCCCAGTGACCTTAGGAGTTGATTGAACAAAACAGACGTCCGTTTATCCTTGCAAACTGATAGATCTACAGTACATAATGTAAAAATGTTGTTGGATGAAAAGGGCAGCGGCCAATTCAAAGGCCCCGCTGTCCTGTTGTCTCCTCTTGGACGTTCTTAACGTGCAAGGCACTGGAGGACTAAAGGAGTTATATCGATGTTAGCTTGTAAATCACGACGGTCCACCTATGTTCCTGACGGCTCAGTGTCATAAGCTGTTGGTTGGCATTGCATCCCACTATTTTTCATGGATCCGAATACTGAAGCATCCAATGAATGCGTCGTAGTGACGTGGCTTAACAGGTGGAATCCACCGTCCAGTACCTTTCTGACCTTGTGGAGGACAACATGATTTGGAAGTCGTTGCGAAAACCCCCAATGATTCACATCGAAGCCATATATATATATATATATATATATATATCGAGGTTGGACAAGAGGTCCATTTCTATTTGTCAACGGTGTCTCTTGCGTCTCTTACTCTAATCTCCTAAGCTTATCTAATTCACAAGTCGCTCGATTTGGGTTCTTGTTTGCTGTACCCTAATTACTCCCTTCAAACTATGCTGGTCACAAAAACGCGATTGCGAGTATACCTGCAGCTACCATGTTTACAGCCACATTCTATTGATCGTAACATGTGCTTATGAAACCATCGTGGTGGTCTGTTACTTTTGTTAGCATGGCGTATCTAGTTGTGTTTTTTGATTCCCTAACTCAACAGTTAGGGTACTTTGCTATTCTGGTCGGTTCTCCAGTGAGAATTTGGCATGCCTATCAGTCACGCGAAGTGGAATCCGTGCCGTACCAATACACCACTTTGAACTTTGACTTGGTATACTGTTGTTTTCAGCTTTTTTCATCTTCCATCCCAACTATCAAAGATGTTGGCTCGTCGGACAATCTCACTGTGATGCCAACTGATTGATTCAGTTCCCCCGTTCCAACATTGGTTAGGAGATATTGTTCCGGTGTGTGCCGGGTTTTCGCTTGACAATTTTTCTCTGTATGAAAACACCCAACTGTCTGTGTAACAGCACTGCGACGAGGCGGATGGGACTAGCCAATAAACAAAGAAACTAGCTCTAGCTTCTAACCAGTGTATTTCAGCGACTTGATGCTAAATCTTGGGGTGGATTGGCCTTTGTTTGGTAACCCACCAAATAAATGGTCCGTGCACTGAGCAGTCACCAGCTTCTAATGGGCTAGAGTTCCTAACTTCGCTCCGCTGACTTGCGGTTAGGCTATCTGGCAACAGACGCTGAGTCATGACTCTGAATTCAACTCCCTACTTCAGGTTAAGTGAGCGAATGGTTCCACTTTCTTTGAAAAATTGGTGGAATTTTCACGTTGTCCCCATTTGTTTCTGTTTCTGCTTCCTACCTTCATATGTCTTTATTATATACCCATCCTTATCATTATACACGTTAGCTAGAGGTGGGAAATATCTCAGCTACTGTACCGCAATACATA
The DNA here is from genome assembly GCA_944474145.2 of Dicrocoelium dendriticum. Taxonomy (NCBI): domain Eukaryota; kingdom Metazoa; phylum Platyhelminthes; class Trematoda; order Plagiorchiida; family Dicrocoeliidae; genus Dicrocoelium; species Dicrocoelium dendriticum. The sequence continues at coordinate 34,629,784 of OX104067.1, forward strand.
AAATAAAAATTAAGAAAATAAATGCGACAGTTGTATGCCAGCTGAGCTACCAGCAACGGATAGGCATCGATCCGGTAAGCTACCATCCGGCTATTGAGTTACAAAACAATTATGAAATATAATTAGCTTACACTACGAAATGAGCTCGTGGTTGGAGGGAGGAGCTAAAACTGATGGGGAGGGACAACGTAACTCATAGCAGGAACGCCACTGAGGCCGGTGCCCTGTCATGTCAGCAAGCGTATCCAGCCAAACGTGTTCACCGTCTTTCCATCGCAATGAGGCTGGACCTTACCGCAGTGCGATGGTTTGTGTGCCACAGCGATCCATTGAGCTATGCTGGGTGGTGCTTTTGCACCTTCAGACTCACTCATACCAGATTGGTCAATGGTTAGAGGCCAGACAAACTCAGCCTCCCGGTCCTCCAAGCTGGGGGTTGGAATGAGGGTGGCACCTTATTCCTTAAAACGGACTCCTTGTAGCCCAACGCCAAACCCGCTGCCTTGCGGTCAGTTTTTTGAACCAAACGCTTTGGTTGAGAACCCTAATCGTTCTCCTGTATAGGCCTAGGCAACCTGACAGTATCCTGCCCACGCAATACTATGAATTTTCCTTCAAACAATTTCTTGATCCTCTGACAACCGCAGAGGATAATCAACGGTGCCCTATCTGCTGCATCGAGCAGGGTGAATTGGGGTTTGGTTGCTACTGCTCAAGCCTTCCCGTCTTCTTATTCCCCCTCTTACGCTTTTTCACTCTTACCGTCCCATTCCAACTTCACTTATATCCCCCCAGTTTTCAACCCCCCGATTCCTGGCCCTCCCCCAACATGCTTTGCTAGGCATCTATCTTCTAATTTCAACTCACACGTGAACGCGGAGCGTCACTCCTCTCCTGTCGACAAGCCCATGTCCAACCAAGCGGTCCAATCCAGTTCATCGGCTTCCATTTAGAGCCCTCGATCCTCCTTCAGATTGACATGCCTCAATGTACGCACACTGCTACAAATCGGTCAACAGGCAGCACTTGCCCGAACATTGGAGACCCTCTCGATCGAAATCTGCTGCTTATCAGAGACCCGCCTGCAAGACTCGAGCACTGTGCTCACTCTGCGATCCTTTTCAGGAAACGCAAGCAGTATTTTCTCCTTGCGCCTATCCGGTGACGATGCAGATTCGAGCACCGGCCAAGCCGATGTTGGTATTGCCCTGAGTCCCCGGGCTGAAGATACTCTGGTTGATTGGATTCCAATCAGTAGCCGGATGTGTGCGGTCCGATTGGCTGGCTCGTTCAAAGCTTCGAAGTCGAGCGGGACTAACAGGTGTCTATTCGTTATCGCTGTCTATGCACCAACCAACTGTAGCGATGACTTAATAAAAGACGACTTCTATCGTCAACTGAACGAGCTCCTTAGCCACAGAAGAAGCACGGACACCGTTGTGCTGGCTGGGGATCTGAACGCACAAGTTGGAAAGTTGTCCACTGATGAAATGCGTCTGGGTAGTCAGCACGATGTAGGCTCCCGTAATGATAACGGTAAGCGGTTATTTCATTTGTGTGAGGATGCTCGCTTATTTCTTGCGAGCACTAATTTCTGACACAGCACCCGCAGGAGGGTGAATTGGCCCCCACCAGCCTCGAACCAGCCTTGGATGCAGACCGATCACATTGCTGTCAGTTACCGCTGGAGAGCCAGCATCCAGAATTGTCGCTCGATTTGGAGTACATGTGTGGACACCGATCATGCACTTGAATGTGCTGACATGCGGATGCGCTATGGCGGACGCCCAAGACGACGTTGTGAACGCATTGACACCAGCCAAATGACAAATCCAGCTGTTCTAAAAGCGTATCGAAGTACGCTGTCATGCGAGTTGAGTAAGCGCTCACTGGGGACAATTGATAGTCACTGGTCACATGTTCACCAAACCTTACTAGCAGCAGGCAAATCCTCATGTGGTATATCTAATAGCCAACATGGATGTTGGGTCTCTTTAAGGTCTCTGGAACTTATAGATGCTCGCCGGCAAATCCCGGCTGGAAGCGAGCACAATGAAACTGGCAAAGAGCTCTGGGCAAGACTCCGTGCTAGCCTGAAGAGAGACCGCGAATCTTGGTGGTCTCATGGTGCATCGGAAATGGAAGTGGCCGCTGCACTTGGCAACCATCGTAAGTTATTCCGTCTGATACGGGAAACGGGCAGCAGGAGACCTGGTGTTAGTGAAACCATACGTGACGAGAGTGGACAGTCTATCCACAATTTGTCAAAACGTCTGGAGCGTTGGGCTGAGCATTTTGAAAAGCAATTTAATCGGTTAGAATTGTTCGAATCGCCGGTCACTGATCGCCCTGCTCCGTGGGCTGTCCGTTTGGATCCACCCTCTCGCTCAGAAGTCGAACGTGAGATCGGACTGTTGAAGTTGAACAAACCTGCGGGACCAGACGATTTCCTCCAGCCCTCTTCAAATTTGGAGGCTCTGCTCTTGTTGATGCTTTGCATGAATTACTAGTGAAACTGTGGGAGCAGGAAACTGTCCCAACCGACTGGAGCCGCTCCGTTTTTGTTCCCATCTTCAAAGGAGGCTCGCGCTCGGAATGCGGCAACCATAGAGGAATCAGTCTGATCTCCATCGACTCCAAATTACTCGCGTCCATAATTCTCCACAGACTGAGTGGCGCTCGTGAAAGCCAGATTCGTGAGGAGCAAGCCGGGTTTCGTCGAAGTCGTGGCTGCATCGACCACATCTTCACCTTGCGTCACTTGTTGGAGCACCGTCACACATATTGGCGGCCCACCGTAGTCGTGTTCCTCGACATCAAAGGTGCCTTCGATTCGGTTGATCGATGTGCCCTTTGGAATTGTCTACTCAGGAAAGGTGTGCCCGAGAAATATGTAAATATTATCCAAGCATTATATGCGCGTAGCACGGGCAGAGTAAGGGCTTACAGCAGGCTGTCGCCACCCTTCAATATCTCATAGCGGTGTGACACAAGGATGCCCGCTGTCACTTTTCCTCTTCAAATTCGCTATTGACAAATTTATGGAGATTGCATTTACAGGACATCAGTTGGAAGCTGTGGAGCTACTCCCAGGAGAACGACTTCTTGACTTGCAGTATGCAGACGACATTGCCCTCATCTGTGACAGCTCCCAGACGCGTCAAGCCGCGCTGGACAGATTAACATTGGCTGTCAGCCACTTATGGCTTTGCTTCGCACCATCAAAATGCAAAGCGTTCCTCCAAGATTGGCACGGATTGCCTTCTGCGCTGACCCTTGGTGGGGATCAGCTAGAAGTAGTTCAGAGATTCATCTACTTGGGAAGTTGTATCAGCGCCCTTGTGAGCGAAGACGAGAACACGAACCGTATGGCAAAAGCTCGAGGCGCTTTTTCTAAACTTCGCCACCTATGGCGCCGGCGCGACCTCACTCTCGTCCTGAAGAGTAGAGTGTACAATGCAGCGGTACATTCGACGTTACTGTACGATTGCGTAACCTGGCCCCTAAGATCGGCGCACATGAAGAGGCTAGTCACGTTCGACCATCGGTGCCTTCGCAGTTTGGCTCAAATCTGGTGGGAACACCGCGTGAGAAACGAGCGTGTACGACACAGCAAAAGCAACTGAACCGCTCAGCACCGTCATTTCACTCACCAGGCTCCGATGGCTGGGCCACGTGTTGCGCATGCCAGCCCACCGACTCCCTCGACGTGCGTTGTTTGCTCACCGGGGATGTGGGTGGAAGAAGAGGAGAGGTGGCCAAGCGATGACTTGGTCCAGAGGAATGAAGGCCCTCACTTCGGAGCTGGCCTCAGTCGGAGCTTCACGGCTCCCTGGTTGGGGTCCAAAAGACGGTGAACATGTTTGGCTGGATACACTTGCTGATATGGCAAGGAGCCGACCTCATTGGCGTTCCTGCTGTGAGTTTCTTTGTCCCTCCCCATCCCTTTAGCCTCCCCCTCCATCTACGATCTTATTTCGTAGGGTAAAACGTAATTAAATTTTGGTTTTTGCCTAGTAGCCGGCTAGTGGCTTACCGGAACGGTGCGTATCCGTTGCTGGTAGCTCTGCTGGCATTCAACTGTCGTATTTATTTTTCCTTTATGTATTGTATGCATGTATGCATTTCCTTTATGTATTGCGGTACAATAGCGGAGGTGTTTTACCATCTCTAGCTGACATGTATAATGGTGATGTTGATGATGTTCACCGTCTTTTGGACCCCAACCAGGGTGCCGTGACACTGCAACCGGGGCCACCTTCGAAGTGAGGGCCTTCATTCCTTTCGACAAAGTCATCGCTTGGCCACCCTCCTCTTCTTACATCCACACTTCCGGCGAGCAAACAACGCACGTCGCGGGAGTCGGTGGGCTGGCATGCGCAACACGTGGCCCAGCCATCGGAGCCTGGTGAGTGAAATGACGGTGCTGAGCGGTTCAGTTGCTTTTGCTGTGTCGTACACGCTCGTTTCTCACGCGGTGTTCCCACCAGATTTGAGCCAAACTGCGAAGGCACCGATGGTCGAACGTGACTAGCCTCTTCATGTGCGCCGATCTTAGGGGCCAGGTTACGCAATCGTACAGTAACGTCGAATGTACCGCTGCATTGTACACTCTACTCTTCAGGACGAGAGTGAGGTCGCGCCGGCGCCATAGGTGGCGAAGTTTAGAAAAAGCGCCTCGAGCTTTTGCCATACGGTTCGTGTTCTCGTCTTCGCTCACAAGGGCGCTGATACAACTTCCCAAGTAGATGAATCTCTGAACTACTTCTAGCTGATCCCCACCAAGGGTCAGCGCAGAAGGCAATCCGTGCCAATCTTGGAGGAACGCTTTGCATTTTGATGGTGCGAAGCAAAGCCATAAGTGGCTGACAGCCAATGTTAATCTGTCCAGCGCGGCTTGACGCGTCTGGGAGCTGTCACAGATGAGGGCAATGTCGTCTGCATACTGCAAGTCAAGAAGTCGTTCTCCTGGGAGTAGCTCCACAGCTTCCAACTGATGTCCTGTAAATGCAATCTCCATAAATTTGTCAATAGCGAATTTGAAGAGGAAAAGTGACAGCGGGCATCCTTGTGTCACACCGCTATGAGATATTGAAGGGTGGCGACAGCCTGCTGTAAGCCCTTACTCTGCTCGTGCTACGCGCATATAATGCTTGGATAATATTTACATATTTCTCGGGCACACCTTTCCTGAGTAGACAATTCCAAAGGGCACATCGATCAACCGAATCGAAGGCACCTTTGATGTCGAGGAACACGACTACGGTGGGCCGCCAATATGTGTGACGGTGCTCCAACAAGTGACGCAAGGTGAAGATGTGGTCGATGCAGCCACGACTTCGACGAAACCCGGCTTGCTCCTCACGAATCTGGCTTTCACGAGCGCCACTCAGTCTGTGGAGAATTATGGACGCGAGTAATTTGGAGTCGATGGAGATCAGACTGATTCCTCTATGGTTGCCGCATTCCGAGCGCGAGCCTCCTTTGAAGATGGGAAGAAAAACGGAGCGGCGCCAGTCGGTTGGGACAGTTTCCTGCTCCCACAGTTTCACTAGTAATTCATGCAAAGCATCAACAAGAGCAGAGCCTCCAAATTTGAAGAGGGCTGGAGGAAATCGTCTGGTCCCGCAGGTTTGTTCAACTTCAACAGTCCGATCTCACGTTCGACTTCTGAGCGAGAGGGTGGATCCAAACGGACAGCCCACGGAGCAGGGCGATCAGTGACCGGCGATTCGAACAATTCTAACCGATTAAATTGCTTTTCAAAATGCTCAGCCCAACGCTCCAGACGTTTTGACAAATTGTGGATAGACTGTCCACTCTCGTCACGTATGGTTTCACTAACACCAGGTCTCCTGCTGCCCGTTTCCCGTATCAGACGGAATAACTTACGATGGTTGCCAAGTGCAGCGGCCACTTCCATTTCCGATGCACCATGAGACCACCAAGATTCGCGGTCTCTCTTCAGGCTAGCACGGAGTCTTGCCCAGAGCTCTTTGCCAGTTTCATTGTGCTCGCTTCCAGCCGGGATTTGCCGGCGAGCATCTATAAGTTCCAGAGACCTTAAAGAGACCCAACATCCATGTTGGCTATTAGATATACCACATGAGGATTTGCCTGCTGCTAGTAAGGTTTGGTGAACATGTGATCAGTGACTATCAATTGTCCCCAGTGAGCGCTTACTCAACTCGCATGACAGCGTACTTCGATACGCTTTTAGAACAGCTGGATTTGTCATTTGGCTGGTGTCAATGCGTTCACAACGTCGTCTTGGGCGTCCGCCATAGCGCATCCGCATGTCAGCACATTCAAGTGCATGATCGGTGTCCACACATGTACTCCAAATCGAGCGACAATTCTGGATGCTGGCTCTCCAGCGGTAACTGACAGCAATGTGATCGGTCTGCATCCAAGGCTGGTTCGAGGCTGGTGGGGGCCAATTCACCCTCCTGCGGGTGCTGTGTCAGAAATTAGTGCTCGCAAGAAATAAGCGAGCATCCTCACACAAATGAAATAACCGCTTACCGTTATCATTACGGGAGCCTACATCGTGCTGACTACCCAGACGCATTTCATCAGTGGACAACTTTCCAACTTGTGCGTTCAGATCCCCAGCCAGCACAACGGTGTCCGTGCTTCTTCTGTGGCTAAGGAGCTCGTTCAGTTGACGATAGAAGTCGTCTTTTATTAAGTCATCGCTACAGTTGGTTGGTGCATAGACAGCGATAACGAATAGACACCTGTTAGTCCCGCTCGACTTCGAAGCTTTGAACGAGCCAGCCAATCGGACCGCACACATCCGGCTACTGATTGGAATCCAATCAACCAGAGCAGCTTCAGCCCGGGGACTCAGGGCAATGCCAACACCAGCTTGGCCGGTGCTCGAATCTGCATCGTCACCGGATAGGCGCAAGGAGAAAATACTGCTTGCGTTTCCTGAAAAGGATCGCAGAGTGAGCACAGTGCTCGAGTCTTGCAGGCGGGTCTCTGATAAGCAGCAGATTTCGATCGAGAGGGTCTCCAATGTTCGGGCAAGTGCTGCCTGTTGACCGATTTGTAGCAGTGTGCGTACATTGAGGCATGCCAATCTGAAGGAGGATCGAGGGCTCTAAATGGAAGCCGATGAACTGGATTGGACCGCTTGGTTGGACATGGGCTTGTCGACAGGAGAGGAGTGACGCTCCGCGTTCACGTGTGAGTTGAAATTAGAAGATAGATGCCTAGCAAAGCATGTTGGGGGAGGGCCAGGAATCGGGGGGTTGAAAACTGGGGGGATATAAGTGAAGTTGGAATGGGACGGTAAGAGTGAAAAAGCGTAAGAGGGGGAATAAGAAGACGGGAAGGCTTGAGCAGTAGCAACCAAACCCCAATTCACCCTGCTCGATGCAGCAGATAGGGCACCGTTGATTATCCTCTGCGGTTGTCAGAGGATCAAGAAATTGTTTGAAGGAAAATTCATAGTATTGCGTGGGCAGGATACTGTCAGGTTGCCTAGGCCTATACAGGAGAACGATTAGGGTTCTCAACCAAAGCGTTTGGTTCAAAAAACTGACCGCAAGGCAGCGGGTTTGGCGTTGGGCTACAAGGAGTCCGTTTTAAGGAATAAGGTGCCCCCCTCATTTCAATCCCCAACCTGGAGGACCAGGAGGCTGAGATCGTCTGCCTCTAACCATTGACCAATCTGGTATGAGTGAGTCTGAAGGTGCAAAAGCACCACCCAGCATAGCTCAATGGATCGCTGTGGCACACAAACCATCGCACTGCGGTAAGGTCCAGCCTCATTGCGATGGCTTTTCTGCACTCGCCGCTGTATTGCTGTGGAATCCACTCCCAGCAAAGCGGTTACAGGAATCATGATTTTTGTTTGGACTTGGTAATTCGCCTACCAGGTACTACACAATTATCACTGTAATTTTCCACTTTATCCGTCGTTATGACTTCGTTTTTGGAGCATAAAGCCCTGCCTGTTAGCGCACCAACTCGGCTCTTTTTAGTGCGATCGTGGTTTGTTTACCATATAGAGCCACCACACATTAAGTCCGACTTGTCCTCTTTGAGAACCTATCATATATCGGAACGTACGCTTGTTCACTGACAAATTAAACGCCTTGTAACAGCCTCGCAACAAGTCTCCTGGTTAAGTCATCTTTAAGAAAACAAGCATTTTTATGATTCAAGCATTTTCCAGGATTCGCAGTGTAATGTTCTACTGCTCATAGTTATCTAGAGTACGTCATCTAAAAGAGACTGCCGGGAAAATCGTCCTGTGCATATGCAAAAGCATTATTCCGAGGAACTTCACGTTAGAGGCATTTAAAAAGGTGCTCAGTGTACAAAAACTGAAAACTTGACATGGGGCCACAGATATCGCTTATAAAGCAATTTTAATTATATCAGCGACGATCTATCACAGATGAATTTGGAACATATATAGCCTTGCGGAGTTTAGCTACTTCACTACATTTCCAATCGTTTCCTCATCCGATTGAGTTTCACATCCTGGTATTAAGTAGTGTTTCAGAATTCTGTTTACTGTGAATGTGACAAAGTCAACGGTTTAAGAAAAGTCCATTTCTTTTAGAAAATTCAATGTGAGCGAAACCTTCTTTAATTCCGAATGCCAGTCAAGCACCTGATACATTTCGTAAATACCGGTTCAATGTTTAGTCAAGAAGTAGTGAACGATCTATACAAATGGTCTCGTTGATGCTAAGACATGTGTGCACTCAGAACAAATAATCTGATCTTCGCCATAACCGTCTATTCAAGATTACTCAGCAATTTTTATCTCAATTACGTGTGGAAGATTGTAACACATACCTTCCTATGTCGCTTATCCAGAATCATTACTGTATACCTTCCTATTGAATTCATATCCGCACTTTTTCACCCTCCATTACTATTTTCTAAGTGCTGATGCGGTTCCCATTCTTGATCGTACCGCCAAAACAGCCTGTTTCTGGTTTAAACATTTACAGTGGTGGAATAACGGAGTAGGTCGTGATGGATAAGCATACATCGGCACCTTGGAGGTTCCACCTCCATAGGGTTTAACTCCGGTCGCTAAAGTGTCTATGTGTTTGAGACAAAATTGATCGCTTCGATGGCTTGAACAAATCAGTACTACCATCCATTTCCCTTCCTCTATTTCTTCACTCTCCATTCTCCGTCGCCATCTGTATTAACCAGTGATGAGTTGCAAACGAGTACAAGTGCCGGACTATAAATTGAGAAGTCAGGGTTCCGCCTCGGTTCTCACTTGTCTTGCATAGTATCAAACAGAAGGATGACCAGACTCCTGTACATGGAAACAGGCCCATCAGCAAGCTGAACGATCGTTTACTACTAGAGAATTCGTTCACTTTGCATGACTTCTTACCTAAGCTTTCATATGACTGTGACCACCGCAGACTAACGTTGAAATTTACTATGGATGGTTAAACTGACTTTTATTTCGCGCGGTATATTCTCCCCATTCTAGACGCGTTTAACTGTTTCGTATATGCATAACCATATTATACAGGGCATATTTGCCAATTCCGTTGTCCGAAGCGTAGTGCCCCTTTTTCGTTGGTATTGGGACTTATTTCCAAAGCTTGGTCGTTCCTAACTTCTTTATATTCAACTTATCATAAGCCTTGTTTAATACTACACAAATGACCGTATCACAAACGGTCTATATTAGGTGAACTTTAGGTTTCTATTACGACACTTATTCTAAGCAGTCTCAAATTGTTTTCACTGAAAAAACCCAATTATAGCCACTGAGTATGTGAAAAGGAAAATCCTTTCTATTTAAGTTTAATCAGCATTTCATATAACTGTCCGTTACGCCGTTTGTGTCTCAGTAAGCTCAAGATAGTGAGCGCGTAGATCGCTATTTCCAGTTCCTTCCATATGATGGTTCTCTTCGTTCGTGCAAATGCATAAACCTTTAGAATACTTCATCTGCCTAATAGGAGGCAAAGACCTGTTAAGATGCCGCAAAACATGTTGTAGTTATTCGCATTTGTACCTCTACCGTGTCCATTTCAAAAGTAGGGTAGGCGCTATCGAACTCATCATTCCTTTGTTGATCTTTCCATACAACTTTCGTGTTACGATGTCTTACTGGTTGTCTGCGGGGAATTTCACGAATGATCAAAAGGAGAGCTCTTCGGACCCTTGATAATCGCAGTGGTGATTCTGCTGAAAGCTGGTTAGCTGGTGGTGCCAGCTAGGTGGTTCTGGTTAGTGGCGTTCTACGTGATGGTTGGGCGGCAGTGTTCCAGGATGTGTTGGGTTTCCACCTGGTAAGGATTCTCCCTATAATAAAAAAGCCACAAATATCTGCTTAACAACACTGTGACTTGGCGGACGTGACTCGCCAGTTAATAAAATCACTGCTTCCTGCCTTTCCGGAGGATGCTGAGCGTTTCATGAAAGTCCTCCAATGCCAAGATTTCTTCTGATATTTTCCTACGTTGGCGAGCCCATCTTACAAAATCACAAATCCCCAGTCATGTAAACAAATCCACTCAACGTGACAACTTACACATGGATTGGCGATATTTGTGTTCGGATTTGATGGTCGATGTGACCTTTAGTGGGACAACCACAGGACGCCTTTGTCTACATAGGGACCGGGGGGTGGCTTGCGCTGCATCACGCACACTTCCATACACACACCCCATATCCAAGGTAACCCCCAAGGAATAAGACTGGGAGGCATGTGGATGGGAGCCACGTTTCACCAAAGGAGCCTGACCACATTCAACAAGCTGAGCAGACGCATTCACGACTATCTAGGACACCATGCGTACCGGACGTACACAAGGCGGTGGCTTGACCGTAGTCCGCTCCACAAAAGTGCATGGAATCACCTTTTGAGCTCAGCGCTGTCACGATGACCGTGCACGCCGTTCCCCAGCAACGATTTACAAGCGGAGAGTAAAAGACAGGTAGGTAACATGTCAACATTCACATCAAGTGCTGCCACACAGGGGATAGCAAACAATCAACATAGAATTTGAAGGAAAATAAGCATACAAGGCTGACAGGAAATACGCAGAATATAACAAAACTGGGCAAATCAAATGTAGTGGAATGCTTTTTCTTCGGGTTAAGATCTAGTTTAACTGCAAGTCCGTCTAGCCCAACTTCAGTAAAGATGCATGATGTATGCAACATCAACCTCAGCGGGAGACGCATTGCTAGTTACACCCACACCTGAATATATATACGTTCACACATGAATCTATTGTTTTGCTGGTTAAAGTGTAAGCTATTTTGTCTTTTTACTATTTATCTTTATTACCACGATCATATCTTTACAGGTGTGCCTCATAATGTCGACAATAAACCATTTATTTGTTTATTTAAATGTTATCGCTTTACAATAAGTGGTGTCTTGCATCGGTACACCCGCGTTTCGCTTAAAGTGCTCTGCAACGAAATGAGTACCCCTCCTTCTCATGTCGTAAGATGCTCGTCACCACATTTAACACACCGTGCACTTGTCACGTGCCCACGTCGATACACTCTCCAAGGCGGCTTCCGCTCGTGTATAAATATGTCGTCTCCATCATCACCAAATGTTACTGCTTTTGCTTTGTGAACCTACAGTCATTATGGCACTCAGCTGCGTTCATATCTGTTTGGTATTGTTATTATATACACAAGAATCTTTCGTGTCAGGCCAAATTACGGAGGAACAAAAGTCGTACCTATTAAAGCTGCACAATGACCTACGTGGTAACCTGTTGTTATGCAAAGTACCTGGTCAGCCCCCAGTGAAGGGCGAAATGCCGATGCTGGTAGGTAATAAGCATACCTTTAACTTTTAAAGAAATGGAACGACGCACTTGCAGGTACAGCCAAAAACTGGTCCACTAAATGTACATTCGGACATGATCAGATGGCTGACAGGCTTGTTCCGCAGTTCTCCTCTGTTGGACAGAATGTCGCAGCTGGCGGAAGCGTGCCACCGTAAGTTTTTCGTTGCATTTGGCATTTGGAATGAAGTCATCACACTTCCGTAAAGTGATATTAAAATGACACTAAGCTGTTTTGTGTAGGCATGTGTTATGGACACTTAGCCATAAAGATTGAGTACTTGAAGTACGGTCGTCGTCAACGATTGGTGGTAAACCACTGATAAAGATTTACATAAGAGGGCAGCCCATCCATCACCAGCAGGGCCAGCTAACGTGCATTCCCGGATATTTGGCTCGGCTGAATCCCAGCTTCACATGGATGGAATGAAATTATCACCCACATGTGTAGAAAGTGAAGCGATATATATATATATATATATATATATATTTGTACGATTTAAAAATCGATTGTGTGGTAAGCAAAACAAATGACGTACAACAATTTGACAGTCGCCGCAGCAGTTTGCACGTGCCCGAAAAGACACTAGTTAGCAGTCTCGACCAGCTTCAACAAACTCTCAATTAATTGCATATAAATCCCTTATTCATGAGCAAACAATTATGGTCTAAAACCTATGGTATCATGTCAGAGGCAGCCATGGGCAGAAACGAGGTCGCTATTATACTCGTCTTCTTGCTGAAAGGAAACTGGAGCAATATAACTAAATGCGCCCGAATCGAAGTACTCTAGATACGGGATCTTTACCAAACGTTGGGTTAATATGAATTTATATTCAATTTACATTCGTTTTGGATAAAGCGATTCAGCCTAGCTGCATTCAGCTTAGCAAGGTGAGTTAGCCACCAAGATGTAATTGAAAGCTCATTTGTCACTGCTCATCCTCTTAGCTCAGCTGCAGGTATACCAATATCGTCGTTTGTATTCGGCTGACTAATACGGGAAATATCATGTCAAACAAGTTTGTACATTATTTTCTCCTTTGAAATTTTTGTTCCACGCTTTAACTTTGCATGCTGATGAGTTGAATCTTGTGTGCTGATAATAAACTCAACGAAGGTAGGAACTGGTTTATGTTTGAAATGCAGTATAACTATGGAGGAGGAGGCTACCCGTAACCATGCCCTTCAAATTAAGCCTAGCCATCAGACTTTCAGTTGGAGATTTTTCGATCACATCTGAGATATTTCTCCCAGCAACCGCGCTTTAGCGTAAGTTTCCATCAGCTCCACACTTTCACCCAAGAATAAATGGTATTTTGCTGTTACCGACCTTTCCTATAGTTTTGCTGTCAGTTCAGTTGCAGCCATCGCAGAGTGTATATGGATGGGATGATACGTAACATGTCTGGACACTACGTTATTATTACCCAAGCCCATTAAATCAAGGTGGAACGGAATCCATCATCAGCTTCGTTTAGGCAGATATTGTAGACAACAAGCATCAAATAAACCTAAATTATGTTTTCGGAATAGTGCACAAGACTCAACCTTTCTCTCCCAAAGGCCTTCATCTTCAAACGCTTACGATACCCGAGGCCATCGGGATTCGGTTTTTTCACCCGCCTTTATGTTAGCAAAAGGAACCAATCCAGAATGTGTAACTACTCCGACTAGCTGCATTGACTCAACAAAAGTAACATTGCATATAGCGTTTTTATGCTTGCTATTCACTGTGGCACGATCCTAACGAAAATACGACCTGTCATTGGAAGTGTACCGGTGGGTTTTAGCCTTCGCCATTAGTTTCCTTGCATGACTGAGAAGATTTGCTGCTGAATAATTGGATTAGTTGTCCACCGCCATTTCAGTGCTCTCTGTAAGCAAAGTGCTTGTTTCGGATCGCTTACTATAGGCACCCTCAACCATTATTTCATTGTATGAACTAAAACATGATACGTAACTTTACAATAAATCAAGAAATAAAGTTTTGTTCACGACTTTAAGAGACACATCATTATAGGCATGAATATGATCCCTTGCAGGGCCAGTGGGCCAATTTCTGAATCCACGGAACGTTGAACGATGAATTTATACGGGTTAAGAAGCGTTGTCTTACAAGTCCCGTTGGAAGTTGATGGGGATATCGAAATGATCATCATGGTAATAATAATAATAATAATAATAATAATAATAATAGTAGTAGTAAAACATTGAGTACCTTAGGTATGAAAATAAGGACTTATCGTTTGCTCCGCCGTAATCCTGCAATCCGCTTAGATTCACAGCACCCCCAGTTGACAACAAATGAATCCATGTTAAACTTCAGGAGTAGGATGGAGACGTAGCGCCACGTGACAAAGTGTAAGTGAATGAGTACGTCTTCCAATCGTCTTTTGGATACTGTTAGGGCCGATGCAGAGACAACTGATTCTGGGAGTGCATTTAATGGGTAACAGACACGAATAAAAAGGAAACTGCTGCGGCACTTCAGACGGCTATATTGTTCGAAGAGTTTCAATGAGTGGCCCCTCAGGGTTGTATTGGTGCTGAGTCGCAGTAAAAGGCGTCACATAGGATGTGGGTCATGCAGAATCAAGTATGTCATAAGCAGGTCTCCTCTTAGTCTGTCATACCGTCCGCTGAATAACCCCAATCATTGCAACCTCTCCTCGTATGAAACATTGGATATTCCAATTACCTTCCTAGGCGCCCGATGTTGAGACTGCTCCAGTGCATTAAGGTCGTGTTTCAGCTATGGATGCCAGGCTTGAATTGCGTATTCAACATGTCGTGAACATACGCACTGGGCATATATCAAAATATGGAGCTGCTCTGGTGCCGGATGGAAAGTACATTGTATTTACTGAGATTGAAACGCAGTAAATCTTGTGTTGACTATTGCGCTACTCTCTCCATGATCGGCATTCACATGAATGCTGCGAAAGATCTTAATATCATCGGCAAACATTAGGAAGTTTGAAGCGATTCCTTGTGCAGGATCATTAATAAACACGAAAAACAAACTTGGACCTAGAACTGAGCCTTGCGGCACATCACACTCGAGTTTTGCGGTGTCCGATAAAGAGCTCCGAACTCTGATCACTAATTGCCGTTGAAGTAGCAAGCTGGCAATCCAGGTTAGAAGAGGGTCACCCATCCCGAACTGCTGTAGCTTAGCAAGTATTAGCCGATGGTCTAGACGATTGAAGAACTTTGCAAAATCCAGGTAGATCGGATCAACGCCTTCTCCAGCGTCAGCTCACTTGGTTCAACTACCGCGTACAATTGGTAAATTCGTCGTGCTTGACCACTGTTGACGGAAGCCGTGCTGCTCGGGCGTGATCCTGTTGCAGTTTTCCAGCTAACACACCAGTGCATCGGCAACATTGGATTCTATGACCTTGGAGAGCATAGGAAGAAGGGATACTGGGCAGTAGGGAGTGGGCTGAGTTATGCTTCCACGATGGTGAATCGGGGTTATTAGTCCAAGCTTCCACATAACAGGAACTTGGTTCTGCTCTAAGCAGCGTTGGAAAGTGTGATATGACCCAGCCAGTAGGCTTGCTACTGCTTCCAGCGCTGTTGGACGAATAGTATTGACATCTGGTCAGCCGTGTTTGCGTAGAGACGTCGGCTTTTGTAATGTATCCTCCGCGGTAAAAACGATGTGAATTAGTCCTGGCGGACAGACGCCAAGGGCTGGAAGATCCCCCAGTGGCAAGTCACTTTGAAACGTGAGGGTATATTGCATCCGCAGTGCATTCGCTGCTTCCACAGCCGTTCTTGTTGGGCCATCAGCCGTCCTGAGTGGAGGAAATCCTTGCCTCACCTTTCTTAGGCTACTGACGTGCTTGTACAGCAGTTTGTGGTTAGCATTGCAGCTTTTTGCGGTGTTTTGCTGATAGGCGGCTTTGTCTGCTCTTAGCACTTGAGTGCAGTGATTACGTTGGGCTGCGTGGTTGTTCCAAGTTTCTAGTGCTGGAGCTTCGCTGTACACTCGCCATGCTACGAAGCGTACTGTCATCCATGTTGGAGTTCTGCTCCTAACGAAAGAAACTGAGGTACATTGTTCGCATACGCTTATCTCTGAAGCTTCTGCAATCAGCCGACTGAATTTGTTGACGAACTCGAGCCAGGTGACTTCCGGGGCTTCTTCCTCAAGGAACGATCAAATTGTGGCGTTGACGAGTTGGGATAATTGATCGTAGTTTGTGATCGTTTGCACAGTCCTGTTGTTCTCATTCCCATATTCCGCATAGCAAGCGGTTGAAACTGGTAACTGCATGATCACTGCGACCCAATGGGCAGTTTAGAGCAAATACACCAATCATATGCTCTTTGTTAATAAGCACAAAATCCGGCACAGATAGCCTGTTACCGGTTTTGAACTGAGTAGGCCAAGTGATGTGATTGTAACGAAAACCAGTGGTTAAAAGTTCTTATAGATCGGCTTTGAACTGTTTTTCGATCTTAGCAGGGGTTTCTAAACCATGTACATTCAAATCACTCACGATAAGGATGTGAGTGTATTTTCGCTTAAGATTGCATATTAAAGCAGACGCAAGGTGACAATCGGTTTCGGGTGTAGAAGTAGGGGGTAGTACACCAAGACAAAAAGGCAAGGTGCTCTGCTTTTTAACTGCAAGCGGAACCAGAAAGAGTCGGGGAACCTCGAGCCTGAATCCTTCACGGTTTCGCACTCTAAACCACTTCAGTAATACCTAATTACCCCTTCTTTTTCTTTTGTAACTCTACCGTTCCGGATGAGCGACATGCCCGGCAGCGTGGCCTCAGCGTCCGTCATTTCCGTGTGCGATCACGTCTCGGTGATATCGATGATGTCATGTGACTCGGAAGCTTGGCGATCTTTCAGTTCGGCCAGTTTATCAGAAAGTACCTGGGCATTCGCATTAAAGGAGGCCGGTTTCCCCACCGTTAGGAGCCAACTGAGGGCTAAAGGAGGCAATATGGAAGAATGCTAATTTTTGGGAGGTCGGCAGTTGCCCCTTTATTTGATAAGGCAATGATACCTCTTCCGTAACTTGATTCGGCCATGTTACGTCTCGATCTTTGTTTAGACCTACGTCAGCGTCGGGCAGAGGCACAGTCAAGTGGAGCTCCTGTACCATCGTCGGTACTTTTACTGCTTCTGATGCTTTAATTTTTGAACTTTGCAAAACTTGCTGGTTTTAACCAAACTCCAAAAGGAAGACTTTTCCGAATTCTCCGCCATCGATCTAAAACATTTGTTGCTTTGTGTTCTGACTAAACCAGAAGTTTTAGGATTCTTGGGCCGCATCCTTTATAATGTGGTGAGTGATGTAGCCTGGTAAGCGATAACACCACAATATTATCCGAAGAAAGTGTTACACTAATCAACCTCTGCTGTTCTAAATCGTGTTTCCCGTCTTCTTCGACATCGTTAGAAGGATCCTCTGACATGCCAAGTATGAAACTTGTGTTTAGGCGACCTTGCTTCTTGTGTCCCTCTTCGGTGTTTCTTTTTATTGTCGCGCACTCAAAGGAACATCAGGATAGATTCGTATCCCACAGGATCCGTGTCTTATCACGCCTGCGGAGAGTATTTAACGTTTTTACAGTTAGAGGATTCGAATGTTACTCGAAGAAGTTTGGGTTCTCCATAGTTGGGCATCTTCGGATGACGAGTAATCCGTAGTGGGTGTATGAGTTTTGCTTCGACACTCATCAGCAAGCGCAATGAATTCCATTGGTCTTGGTCGTCCGATAACTTACCGCACAGTGGCGTGGCGGTAGATTCGGGGACATTTGAGAACACAATATTCAGGTTAGTATTGTTAGCTTTTTCGTCCCTTCACAAGTTGGGTTAATCGTCTGTCCTGATCTGCTGACAGGTGTTGATAGTTTATTGTTTGTCTCTCTATTCGTGTTAACTGTGTGTACAACAGAAGAGACCGCAACAGCAGCCTCTCGCGTGACTTTTGCTGCAATCTCTGCATATGTAACTGATGTCCAGACGGGCCTTGACTCGACAAGAGACATTTGAGCCACCGATACCGTGGGTTGGTGTTTGACTGCTTCATCAGACGTTTCGAGTGATGCCTGCTTTTCGTTGCCATGAGTACTGGTTAACTCTCGCATTTACGGTTATGGTTCGCCTGGTGAGAACACCAGTTGCAGAAGACAACGGATATGTAGACTTGGCTGTTTGGGGTTCAAGGGCGCAGATTGTGCAGCGTGCTGTTGCTTAGAGACCACTACGCTTCCCTGGTTAATACGCGCTTCCATTGAAGTAATCTTATCGTTCATCTGCTGCTTGGCTTCTGCGGTTAACCAGTTTCACTACTGCACTAAGATAAGCACATAACGGTTGGGATGGTCTCGCAGGCAGCACGGAATGATTGTAAAGCTTGTGAGCCATTTCGATCTCGTACCAGTTGTTGGGACATGTTTGCACAATGCGAGCAAGCCAAACCGATTTTACCAAATCGATGACATACTCCTAACCTGTAAACACCTTTTGCTGGGATTCTTTTCGGATTCGTATTACTGCCGTTCAACGTGGTGTCGTTACTGACCCAGTGCGTTGGTTGACGTTCTGTACTTCTCCAGCTTTATTAGCGGCGCACACTGTCAGGCGAGCGTCGTGCTTACAATCTCAAATTAGCGGTCGGCTTGTTCGTGCGGTCCACGTGACGGATTATCCCGGTTCCCTGGCTGACAAAGGCACAACGAATGGCGAGTGACTGTAACCTGCTAACTGAATCTGAACACAGCGCTGAACACTGAGAGAAGACAATTTTCTTCACAGCTGCGTTGAGAAATGCCAGGTTGGAATAAGCTTAGTCATTTCGGACTGCCTCGAGGATTCTGTATCGAATGGTGTCACACAGAAAGGCAATCGGTTCAATGTGCTTGAGTTATCCGGTTGCCCTCACTCACGGTCGAAAGTTAAATCGGTTAGTGGTGGTAATGTATTTAATCGTAGAAGATAATTCCAAGTATGATGGATCACTGTATAAGGCTTGTAAATCCGGTTCGAATGAGCGTACAGTGACTATGCTGCGAGAAAATGGAGAGAGGATAAGGAGGAATAATCCCCATGACCTGGGAGCAAGCGCATCACTCGTGTTTGTGGAATCGTTATCGCTATAACTGATGCAAGGTGGATAAGCACATAGTTAGACGTTGAACAATGAACGATGAGTTGTAACTAGCAAAACAGCGCTTGTTTGACAAGTCCCCTAGGGTGACAGGAGCGAGGAATACAAGATGACAGTTTAAAGTAAGAGGCAAAATGGAAACTTCTAGTTTACCTTGACCCACCGAATTATCCTCATGAACACATATGGTGGTCTGCTCACCTCCATGTAATGGAGAGGGTTGGTGAGCACGCTGTTTTTGCGTTAATTCCTCTTTCGATGAAAACGGACCACGTCACGTAAGGTAAATGGGATATAGTCTACTCGTTTTAGAAAGCACCAGTGTGTGGGCGAAAATAACATGACAAGGATGAGGGTTCCACTTCCTAGATATTCGAAAGCAAAAAACGTTCCATGGACCAGCATTAGAAAAATGTAAAACCGTGGGTCCCCTTCATCCATTTGGTCAGAGCAGCGAGAAGACATATGTTGCGATATGTTGCGATACGACAGTTAGCTCAGAGGGTAGCTGAACATGTGCCGAGGTGGTTGGAACAACTGCTAACGCAACAAAAAGGAGTGGATCCGAGGATGAACAGGAGTCCCGCATCGTCTATCACCAAGTATCTCTTGGCAACCCGCCATCAGGTGAACCCGGAGACTGCGTTCAAGGTGTTGTTACGTAACAACAACCCGCTAACCTTGGCAATTAGTGAGGCTCTGCTAATTAGAGCTTATCAACCTGTGTTGTGTGCACAGAAACTATTGAGACAATCAATTAAGTTACGTGGTCTTGATTTTAACATTTTGATTGGTGTACCAACCTTTTCCCCTGTATATAACTGTCCATGAATCCCGCTTGTATTGTGTTTGCGACTGATGAGAACAATCGAAATGTTAACATATCGCAACATATGTCTTCTCACTGCTCTGACCAATTAGAAAAATGGTTTATAACGCGTAAAATGCACAGGTTTAACATGTCCCGTAGACAGGTAAACGAAGAAATTGAAATTGCATTAATACGTAAGTGGACCAAATAAATTACGCTTAGATAAAGCAATAGAATAATTGCGTTAGGATGGATAGTTATGGGAGTGAGATATTACAGTCAAAACAAAACAAAAAGTTGGTATAGATAATACTCATAATAAGTAACAAGCAGATTGTTCACCCCTCTGCATACATTTACGTGCGTTACTGTGGTTCATAATTCCAAAGTGCCAAGTTAACCGGAATATATACCGTATATCCATTCACATGACAATGTGTAGAGAATTCAATACAATATGCAATGGCTCTGTGAACACAGCTGAGGTGGGGGCACAGACAACTGAGTTTGGATGGGCGTTTCAGGGTTGGCAAACCCGGAGAGAGAGGTAATTTCTTGGACAAGCCGGAGGATTGTGTTGTTGACTCAGTTTCAGGCTATTGCCTCTGAGGCTGGTGTTCTGGTTGTGTTTCACTAGGTCTCCGTCTATGTGAGTGGGGACGCTCAGTACCTGGTAGACTAAGATAAAACCTCCGCTTAGCCTCCGGTAGCGTCCACTGAACATGCGGATTGTCTTCGGTCTTTGCTGGTACGGAATGTTGTGCAATTCATTGAGAAAATTTGTCTCGGCGTTGGGGAGTTGCGAACGCTACAAGGTCACGCTTTAGCCAAGGTTGCGAAGCCTGGATGACATATTCGACCTTGGGGCGCACGTAGGCATTAAGCATCAGAGAGAAGACGGATGAATCCAAACCCCCGAATGCGCTCAACAAGAGACCAACATGTTAGTTACCGCTTTCAAAGCGAATTCTGACGGCCTGGAACAACCGATGTCGTCCTGCACCGGCACACCGAGGTCACGTTCCTAAGAGCTTCTCTGCAGATCGTGCGCAACAAGTTTGCAGATATGGGCGTGCCTATGGCGGATGTGGACAACGAGGTACTCGTCCAGGTTTAATAGCAGTGCATATCTCAGCGACCAATGTCAAGTCACATCAAGGTCGCATTGGAGGATCTTATGGTCTTCAATTTCCTTGACCGTCCGCGAATCTTAACGTCGTCCGCGAAAACTAATACTTTTGAGGCGATACCTCGCGCTAGATCATTGATGAAAACTAATAAAAAGCGGGGCCTAAGTACCGCACCCTGCGGTACGCCGCACTCCGCTTTAGTTTGGTCGGACAGAGATGTTCGGACTCAAACTTACAATTGCCATTCCCGGAAAAGATACTAATCTATCCTAGTGCTGGACCTCCGATACCGTAAGGCTGCAGTTGGTGAAGGAGGATTCGATGATTCAAGCGAGCGAAGGTTTTTCGGAAAGTCCATGTAAATGACATCGCTTCCTTTCTCTTCATCAACCGTTTTCGTCCACTTGTCATATGTTATCGGTAAATTCGTGGTACATGATCAATGTTGACGAAACCCGTGCTGCTCCGGCGCAATGATGACGTAGCTATCCAGGTAGTCCATCAGTACACCCGCAATGGCCGTTTCGGTGACTTTGGCAAAAACAGAAAGAAGCGCTACCGGACAGTAATTGGTAGGATCAGATGGACTTCTTCCTTTGTGTATGGGGTTATGATACCTCGTTTTCACGTTGATTGAACTATGTTTTCGTCTAGACAACGCTAAAACAATCCGGAAAGTGGCTGGGCTAAATACTTGGCTGCCACATGCAGTGCTTTATGGTGAGCAGTGTACGCAAGGATAGTAGATTTTTCAACACTGTTTCTGCAATGGATGTGATGATGGATAATACTGGTGGCTTGGTGACAGAAGCAGGTGTAATGTTTGAGGCTTATACACCTTAGCAAGTAGGTAAGCACTGGACCCTTAAGGCGTTGGCAGCCTCTTGGTTGTGTGTGTATACCCACCAGTCGGAATGCGTGTTGTGATTAAACACTGCACCTTTCGAGATCTATTCATCTGTCCGTAAAGAAGCTTGTGGTTCGAACAGAATCGTTTTGCTTGCTCCCGTTGGTGTCATAACCTGTCTTCACGAGCCAATTGTACAGAATAATTGTGCTGAGCTAACTATGCTGTCTAATATTTGTGCTTGGATTGTTTTTGTAGATGCGTCATACCTGATTCCTTAAAGCCATAAATTTCCGTGTTCGGCTTCTCAGAAGGTATTTTGTTGGATGGACGATGGAAAGATTTTGACTCTGATGTTTTGGTGACTCGTGACCAGAATGTTTTCAAGAATGTTTCCCAAGTTATCTCTGGGTGCACTCAATCATGTATATTCACCTAACATTTTCAGCCAACGCGGCCAAAACCTGATAACGCGTAATAGGTTACAACTTTTCCTGCTCTGCGTTGGGGGGTTCAGCATAACAAATGTAATCGAACAGTAAATTCACGTGATCGCTTCGACCCAGAGGACGGCATACATTTAGCCCAACAACCATGAGCTCGTCGTTGGTGAGCACTAGATCTAACAGTGATTGCTTATTTGCTGTCCTGAACCTGGTTGGATCGGTGACATGGTTGTGTAGGGGTGTGACGTGGATTAGCACTTGTAAATTGGCTTTTAATTGTTCCGCCTCAGTTGCTGGAGTTTCCAATCCATGGGTGTTGAAATCTCCAATAAAGGTCACAAGGATGTATTTTTGAATTCTCACAATGCAAAATGCAGTTGTTCGTCTGTGGTTCATCTCCGGAGTGGAGTTGGGCGGCCGGCAAGCTACGGACACCACAGTTTGCACGAAAGGAGGTCAGTGACACACGTTTTGGGATCACCTAGGAACTCGCAACAAAGGCTTGTTCTGTAAGCAATGAGCACTCATGCTCCGCTTCCTGTTCTGTTGTTCCGGAGAAGTGACCTACTGGGTAGAGGAATTGCAGCGTCGGCAATTTCACTGTTCAGGCACATTCGGGTGATCATTATGATATCTCTAGGCTCGGACGTCTGACAGTGAGGGAGTTAGACCAACATATTTATAAGACTTTGTGCGTTAGTATGCAAATATGTCGGTGTCTCATCAACCAAAAGTGAATCATTGAACGCTGGACTAAGATTGGAGGTTGTGCCGACCGCTAAGGGCTCGGCCATTAGTCATTTTTTGCGAAGGCCTTGGCATTCGCAGTTCGGTCGTGTTCTATGACTAATCTCAACTGTCCTGTCCCTGATGCTCTCCTGTGGTTTGACTTATTACAGCGAATGCTAAGATTACCATTAAATTAATCCCTTTACCGAGACAAAGGAAGCGAAGATTCACCATTTTGGTCGCCCCCAATTAATTGTTATCCACCCCTCGCCGTCTACATGCTGTCTTTAACCGAATTTCGGCAGGCAGCCAACTGCGGAATTTAGACCAATTAGCTAATATAACCGGTGTCATTAGCTCAGACCGAAGTAGCACATTTATCAGCCGAATGCCGTTCGCATTGTAGTTGGGTGATACTAAAATTCTTTTTAACCGCTTTGCAACGATCCTGTCGAGGGAGAGATCTTAACACCTGTAACTCCATTGCTTCCGGTTGTGTATCTCCGTTTCCTCAGAAGAGGACGTTGGAAACTCAAGAACCCGTAAACAATAATCGTCCGTTTTTCCTCAGATTTACGAACATCTTCGCTGTTGCTATTCGTTTTAGGACGCTGGTTCCAAGCGATGTCCGGAAGAGTGTGCACCGCATGTGATGAGTTGCGGAGCTGAATGGAAGACAGTAGAACTGCGTGTGCCATCAGTGGAACTCATTGTCATCTTGAGAAACTGATGCTCACCATACTGCACTGATTTTGAGTGACGTGGAATCCGTTTCATTGTCCTGGACTCAACCGAAATGCTAAGGGTACCACAAGTGGAATTCCACTAATTACAGTCATCCATCAGCTTCCCTTTTAGGCTACTAAACTACGATTCTGGTATGTTCCCGTACACACGTAACAAAACAAGGGGACTTCTTTTATTAGTTGTAGATTTGAGGGTATTAAGGGATATGGTTGTAAACGGTCTGGTTGTTTTGTGGTGGTTACCTCACCCTAATGGTACTCGATGCTGCTCTCTCCGGCTTTCGCATAGATACAACTGATGTGTACCATGCCCGGCTTTACTCTATGCTGAACGAACTCGGGCTCGAAGCTGCTATCATCACGACTGACTTAGTGTGGGCAAGCATGTTTGAAGCTTGTCCGCTTGTGGGAGTGAGGTGAGCCAGAATATGTAGACACAGACGTTGCAACTCGGTTGGAGCTTCTGGTTCTCTTCTTCGGCTTATAGACGGGCTTGGCCTTGGCTGGTTGAAGCATTAGCGTTACTATATTTACATCCGACTGAGCGATCCTAGCATTCACTAAATGCGCGATTACCTCAGTCGACCTATGAGCAAAGATGAACAATTGACAACCGGAATGACTAGACATATTGGACGAAACTAAAATGTGCCAGCAAAGTTGTTTTTCTGTCTCATTTCTTAGACGCATTGTCCTACACATTGAGGATGGTACGACCTAATGCCGCTAGAACACGTCGCCTCGTTAGTAAAGAATGTACCGCAATTCTCAAAAGAGCATAAGCAGTGTTGCACCATGTTTGGAATGCTGGCTGCACTGTTGTGTTGTGTGGTCAAGTTGAGCTGCTAGCGCTTCAGATTCTCATTGTGGCAGACTTGCAACAGATCGCGACACGCGTGACTTGAGTTAGCCAGTAGTTGGTACAACCTAATAAAGTCTCTTTGTATGCACCGGTATTCGGCACTGTACAAGTCTAGTGCTTGGAGCCTGCCTTGGTAGGGGAGTTGAAACAGTTCGCCAACGATTTTCGTCTCTTTACGTTGTGGAGCTTCGAGTGTATCAGCATCGAGTTTGCGCCAATGACGCCTGGCTTTGATCGCGTATTCCACGCGGGGCCCCATTTAGGCGTTCGAAATTGACAAAGCGCTTGATGGCTCGAACAGCCCGTACGCACTTCGGAGAAGGCCAAGGTTCTGACTAGCTCTTCTCGGTACCTTTTCTGCCTGTTCAGAAAAGCCAAAGTAATCCTGCACCATCACTCCGAGGTCGCCTTCAAACGTAGCATGTTGCAGTTGTTGATCTCCCAGTCGATATCAGAAATTTGCATTTTGTCAACTTTTCGGATAACCATGTGTAAGCCATATCGAGATCTTTTTGTGGTGTCGCATGTCGCCAACTCTCTTGATGTCCCGCCAAATCTTGTCCTCGTCTGCAAATGGTAAGAAGCCTGATTGGGGCATCCTAGCAAGATCGTCGTTGAGTAGTAAGAATAACCGTAGTTCCAGTAACGATCTTTGGGGTACACCACGCTTGACTTCAATTGAATTAAATGGACAAAACCCATTGATTGATCAGAAGTCTGTGTAAGCGAACATATGTTTTCGGTAATTCTTCAGCAGGTTCGTACAGTTACAGTTGACCTGTACGCACGTACGACTGCAACTGTAACCTCACCGAAGGTGTGTCACAGCGCACTAAGATCAATTTGGTTGACTGACGACCCGTTAGGTCTGTATACAAAAGGTTTGCATTTCATATAATTGTACAAGCCTGATGAAGAATTACCGAAAACCAATGTTCGCTTACAGACTTCTGACCAATCAATGGGTATTTTCCATTCAGTTAAACGTCTCGTAGACCCTCCTGTTCTGAAATTGCTCAACAGATATGTGAGCTTCAAAGTCAAGATCGCGAAGGCGGATGTGTGTCTCGATTTCCTTAAAACGTGTGTCGAAAGCAACAACTACCCAACGAGATACTGGAAATCTCATCGTCGTTCACGCATCAGGCCAGACGACAAATGCCTGAAACGTCTTGCGCTGTGTCAGATAGACACCATTCGCATCAAGAGAGATGAGCTCAAGCGTGCACTGAGCCAAGTGAGTGCTGTCTCAACCAGCCTATCCGCAAGCGATCAGGAAGAGCTGGAAGAAACGATTAAAGGAATTATCACAAAGCAAGAAGCAAAGTTACGCATTTCACTCACAAAGACAATAAAGAAAGAGTCACAACGACTTCCCGGCCGAACCTGAGAAATACGTCCAAAATCTGTCTGGTTTCCCGCTTGATCGTACCACTATTGAAGCCTTACCATTGAGTCCAAAGTTCTGTCTCCCTACTAGCAAGCATAACAGACTGGCAATAGAGGCACAGTTCGAAAACGTCTACACACAGACTTCGCAACTGATCCCAACTTCTGAATCGCATGCAGAAGAGTTGAAATCCCTGTTGGTGCATGCCAGTTATCAATATCGGCGTGCACGAGTTCCGCACAACATACCGGTGAAACATGAGCATGTGCAAGCACTGCAGCGACTACTTAGGAACGATCAAATTCTGCTCACCCGTCCAGACAAAGGCGCCGGCATTGCTATCCTAAACAGAGCAGACTATCTCAACAAGATGGGTGAAATCTTGGCAGATAATACGAAATTCTTGAAAATGAGTGGGGAGCCAAACAAAACAAAGCAGGTCGAAAATCAACTGTGCGTCCGTCTCAAAAAGCTTAAGAATGGTGGTTATATCATCGAATCGGTCTATGAAAATCTACGCCCCGTGGGCACGGTTATTCTAAGGCTTTACGGCCTTCCCAAAACCCACAAGCCTATCTATCCTCTTCGCCCGGTTTTGGACATGTGAAACTCACCATACCACTCGATCGCTCGTTGGTTGGTAGAACTTCTTGAACCTGTGCGTAGACGAGTCGTTGTACATACCCTAAAGGACACATTTGCGTTTGTAGATGCTGTGCGTGATATCAACATCAAGAACCAAACTATGTGCTCTCTAGATGTCACCTCACTGTTCACGAATGTGCCTTTATTTGAAACGATTGAGTTCATTTGCAACTTTGTTAACGAGAACCATCTTGATACTGGCATACCAACTCTGGCAGGGAAAGAATTACTGCTAAGGTGTACATTTAATGTTCAGTTCCTATTCAACGGGGATATATACCGACAGCGCGATGGAGTTGCAATGGGTTCCCCGCTAGGACCATTCCTCGCTGATGTTTTCATGGGTACGTTGGAACAGGGTAGATTGAAATCGGTCATCAGTAGCCTCACGTTATATCACCGTTACGTAGATGACATCTTCGTCCTACTTGACACCTCCGGTAACATCGAGAAGCTCACCAGCGTATTTAACCAGGCTCACAAGGCTATACAATTCACCTACGAGGTAGAAGAAAACGGCGCTTTCCATTTTCTCGATGTAGCTCTACAAAGACTTAAAGATGGTGCAATAAAACGTAGCGTTTACCGAAAGTGCACTTGGAATGGACAGTACACAAACTTTCATAGCTTTGTGCCGCTTCGGATTAAGAGAAACTTGGTCCTCAGTCTCGTGAACCGGGCCGAAAGAATCTGCTCGAAGGATACTCTTTTCGAAGAGTTGCAGCTAATACAATCGACGCTTAAAGAGAATGGCTACCCAGAGAATTTTATTAATGCGAATATGGGGCGGAACAGGGAAGCAAATATGGTCCTGACGGCGGAACGGAAACCTATTTTCCTACAACTGCCTTACAAAGGGGAAATTGTATCCGAGAATCTATACCGCCGTCTTTCGTCCACACTCAGGAATACCTTCCCAGCGGCGAGGTTGCAAATCCGGTTCACCAGCAGCCCAATGGTGAGACTAAACCTCAAGGATAAGCTGCCTGTCCACACCAAATCAATGTTTGTATACTCATTTACCTGTTCCTGTGGAGCAGGATACGTTGGTCGTACGACAAGACTCTTATCCGAAAGGGTGAAGGAACACCATCCGGCATGGCTCGGAAATGGAGGCCGGAAGGTCACCAACTCTACCATAGCCACGCATCTTGCGGATCCGGGTCACGACACCAAGTCGGCTGACTCGTTCAAAGTAATCTATCATGCCCCAGAAAATCGATCAAGGTCTTTCCGTAAGCAGATATTAGACGCCGCAGATGCCATCTCCATTCGGCTGTACGAACCAGCACTTTGCACGCAGAAACCGTTCACTCAGACATTGAGCCTACCTTGGCCAGGACGGACTGCAGTTGACCTGTACGCATGTACGACTGCAACTGTAACCTTACCGAAGGTGTGTCACAGCGCACTAAGATCAATTTGGTTGACTAACGACCCGTTAGGTCTGGATACAAAAAGCTTGCATTTCATATAATTGTACAAGCCTGATGAAGAATTACCGAAAACAAATGTTCGCTTACACAGACTTCTGTTCAATTGAATTGGAGTTGGGTTTACGAACTCTCCCATTCAGCTGACTCTAAATGAGAAATTCGCTTGTTTAACGGAGCACTGGGTCACCGATTTCATAGTTTGAAAGTTTGTGAAGAAGAATGTGGTGGTCTAGGCGATCAAATGCTTTGGAGTAGTCCAAGTCGGTAGTCCAACGTCTGTATGCATTAACTCCATGCTTCCTCGAGGATGTCTATCCTGCTATTGCCCGACTGGGTGGAGGAAAGGCCAATAGAAAGTAGACGTTAATATGGTGTACAGTTACGCGAATAATCAAGTACGTGAAGTGGTTTCCAATAGAAAAAGAACCTGACTAGGGAGTAGCTAAGGCAAGTTACGATACTGAAAGTAAAATGGGATTAAACGGTACTGCTGTCCTATCAGTCTTTTGTTCTTAAAAAACGTCATGGGGAATGTTGTAACGCTTGCTTCTTTTCCTCTGCTCTCTGTCACTGACAACTGCTGTACTGCTGCTTTACTTCGCTGTGAGACTGCGACTGTCTGACTGCTCAGTCAGGTGCTTAACCAACCGAAGATTTACAAAAGACCAGAACACGGTAGAAAAAGAGAGAGTATATCTACAGGATTGGTTAACTTTAGTTATCGGTAAATGAAACATGCCAATTTAGGAGGTCAAGGTCACTAACTCTTCTGCGTCTGGTATGCAATCAGTGTGAGTGAGTTCCGCTCCACGGGTTTATCATATTGACGGAATAGTTTGATGCCTTTGACTCGGGCTGGTAGTTGCTGGCCGATCAATTCTCACTCGCCTCCCAAATTCAGCGGAATGGTCAAAGCTCGTGGCACGCCCGTACTGATGGTCTTTGCATGTAGTGGACAGTCTACGTGTTCCGCTTGCGTATCTATTAGGGCACTTTGCTTAAGGCTGTCGAATTTTATTGTCTTCTCTCTTCTAGCACATTAGTCACATCATTTGCGAAGTGACGGTTATTCACGCCACCAGAATCGTGTGTATTTAGGAAGAAGCGATGAGCGCTGGGTAACAAAATTTATAAATATAAGGCCTGACAAAGCTGTCTAGATAACAAAAAGGCACAACTCATATTTATGGCTAAGGTGAATCAAGGAAATTAAGGTTCTCCAGGTAAAATTTTGGTTGTTTAATGCCCGGCATCGTTACCCACGTTTTGCACATACAATATGCCACATCCATTGTGTTAACCTATTTGTCATGGTTCTTCACACAGTGCCGCTCAACTGTGGGTCGACGAATACAAGGGCTACAATCTGGTACAAAACACCTGCAATATCTCTTCCTGTGGGCATTACACTCAGGTGAGTGCGTGTTTTTCACACATTAACGCAGTGACCTTTCCAAAGCTTCAGGATTAACGCAGCCGCAACGCTAATACTGAGCCGTACCTAGAAGCAGTTCGTATGAATTTTAAAATGAACACAAATGCAACTGGAACTTACGCGCGCTATCGGGCGACTGACATTAGCTACAGCATCTATGAGATGAAACTGATCAAGCTTGTGATGTTTTAGCCATGACAATGTAACTGAGAACGAGGAAGGGTTTAATGGACCGACACCAACACAATCAAATGAAGTGCTATATTGATTAGCCCGTCTGGGATACCTGCTCAGTCCGAATCCATCATCATTCCCATTGCAAAATGGACCGGAACGTATCGCTAATTGATAGCGGCAAAATTTCTTTCTTAACTGTTGTGTCGCCGCTGACGCCTTCACCCCACGACCGCAAGAAGAAGCCCAAGACGAGCCAGAAGAAGACTTGTATTCATGAAATCACAGTTGCTTATATAGTTTGAAGGCAAAATGAAGGGAAGCTACTAAAGTAAACTTGAGCCAACCAACTGAAGGAAAAACGTTAAATGCAACGGCGAATAAGCAGCCGTGTACGTAAGAGCGAATCGCGTAGGTCCTTAAAAATAGCATCATTGCACTCCAAGCGTAAAGCGAACGACCATTTACAGTGACGGGCACTGGCCAATCAGAATGACGAAATGAAACGTTTAAACAAAAGTCACAAAACAAACGAGAATAAGGAATGCAGACCCAAAAGTTGAAAACTGGTACTATAATTATGTGACACAAATTATTCCTTTAACATGACCAAGTAGAACAGTGAGGAGAAGAAAAAAACCAATAGAATATGTTCTTGCAAACAGCGCTGCGGAGAAGATCACGACGATGAGCGTCCACTAACAATGACATGGATGTACCAATCGGGCGAACCCAGTAGAGCGTTTAAACAACGGTCAAGAAATAGAAGATAGGAAGAGTAAAGAGTAGCTATCAAGCTCGTTCACAATAAATGAATGTCTAGTAACTGTTCTTCTAATATTAACACTCGTCTAAAGGAACCAAATTCATACCAACACTATGCGAAGTTCGTCAGCCCAGGCAGAAATTTATTGGTACTCCCAATTTCATTCCGATAAGTGCACAGCAGACTCGGATCCTTAAAATTTAATGGGGTTACGGAACTGCAGTGTCTTGCATAGTCTGGATTCGGCCTTATGCATTGCCGACTTCAACTTAGTCTGCCATTGGGAAAGGAAGCGAGCGCATATAAAGTTGTCCAAGGCATGTGCGTCTAAAATTCACCTTGCAATATGCTCTGTGAAATACCAAATATTACAGCCTCGGAACCTCAGCGATTGATGTTTTGTCAGAATAAAAGTTAGTCTGTTGAGATACTCAAAGCATTCCTGTTCGTTTCTTCAATCATACGTGCTAGCGACAATGCAGATGTTGGATCAGTGTGGTTATCCTACAGTACACAATTGCCAAGGCCGGGGCACGGTTATAGATGTTTGTCCAGTTTCCCTGCACATCTTGAACGACCTCCAACTTTCGCTATTTATTTGTGGCAAATCAGAATGTATTGCCTGACGAAATCCTATTTTAGAAAGGCCTGCATAATTGCTTGTTTTATTATCAACAGGGTAATTAATTTCCTCGTATCGTGCTTCCCGTTGTCTCCACATAGAATCAAAATAAACATGAGCTAGTTCCAGCTATGGTTGGCGACATTCGGTTCCGGATTTGCCTATCACTGCAGTCTCCATAGGCTAGCCACAGGACGCCTGCGTCTCCAAGAGGACCATGGGTGGCTGGCGCTGTACTGCTCACATCTCCATCCACACCCCCATATTCTGTGTATATGCGAAGGGACATGCCCGGGATGCATGTTAATAGGAGCTATGCTTCATCAAGGCAACCGGCCCACACCACTTCAACATGCACGGCAGCAGGTTTCCTGACTATCCAAAATGAGAAGCATGCGTACCAAAGGTACACATGGAGGTGGTCGGTCAGTAGCACGTTCCACCATGAATGTATGAAACCACCTTTTGTACCTAGCACCGGCAAGAGGACGGTACACACCGTCCTCTCCAGTAACCTTGCACAGCCTCCTGGAACCAGTATAGACGAAGTGGAGCGTGTTAAACAGATTGACAGCTGGCCAGCATTCACATCGGGGATAGCAGCAACAACCAAGACCTGAAGTGCAAGAAACTAAACACGCCGGTACAAGTACAGACCAACTGCAACGATGATTGAGCACACGTACTTTATCAAGTATATTACTACCCGAGGCTGTAAACACTACGTTAATGCTAATCAGCTGACTGGTCTTTTAGATGCTTGTCCCACGTGGCCACACTAGCGGCTTACTAGACCAGCTTGGCTCAGACACTTGAACAATGAACAATGAACAATGATTTATCACCGGATAAAAGCAAGTGTTTGACACTTCCCGTAGGATGGTTGCGGTGAATATGATGCAAGTAAAATATGTCTGGGTCATCTATCGAACGTTTGCCGAGATGAATACTTTGATAATTTCCATCAGTGTGAAATGAGAAAAAAGTATCGCACGTAACCGTTCAGAAAGAAACTGGGGTGCAGTGATTGTTGAGGTAAAGAGTGAGAAAAGTAAAATATGGTCGCTCACTTAGGTCCATTTTATACATAAATCCTGTTGAGAAGATGCTTGACGTAATCCACAATAGAGGAGCTTAGGTAACAAAAGGTTGGGAGCTAAGAGCAACATCTAGTCGTTTTTTGAAAACATCCAAGGTAGGAGAGGATACCACTGAGTCTGGGAGTGCTTTCCATGGTTGGCAAACCCGAAGGGAAAGGTAATTACGTCGACACTCTAGACGGCTATATTGTTCCTTCAGAGTTAAGCGGTTGCCCCTCAGCAGCGTTTTGTGGCTGAGTTTCAGCAAAAAGGCGGCATACGTGGTTGGGGTCACACAGTATCTGATACGCTGATACTAGATCGCCGCGCAGCCTTCGATAACGTCCGCTGAAAATTCCCAGCAACTTCAGCCTTCGGTGGTGTGATAGCGCAGGCCCTTTACATTCTTTGTTGCTGTTCGTTGTGGTGCCTCTATCGCTTCTAGGTCGCGCTTCAACCAAGGTTGCCAAGCTTGGATAGCGTATTCAACATGCGGGCGCACGTAGGAATTGTGCATCATTGGGAAGATTGATGGGTCAAATCTCCCGAATGCCCTTCGCATCATGCCGACGTGCTGGTTGCCTCTTTTCGCCGCTACCTCAGCCAGTTTTGAACAGTTGAGGTCGCTCTGTACGATCACACCCAGGTCACGTTCCTGGGAGCTATTCTGCAATCCATTTGTCTCAAGTATATAGGTGTAGTTGTGTCTATAGTGTAGTTGTACAACGCGACGTTTGTCTACGTTGAACGGTATGGCGTTTTGAACTGACCAGTTCGACACTGTGTTATGATCGCACTGGAGCCGTTCACGGTCGTCCGGTCCTCTGATCCTTCGCCATATCTTGATATCGTCAGCGAAAAGTAGGAAATCGGAAGTAATTGATCTCGCCAAATCGTTAATGAGCACCAAGTATAGGTGAGGAGCAAGCACCGAGCCTTGTGGTACTCCACACGCCACATCGATTGCATCAGAGAGTGATTCTCGGACTCTCACCACTAGCCGTCGTTCTTGTAGAAAATTGCTAATCCAACTCAGGATTAGATGGCCAATGCCGTAGTTCCGAAGCTTCTGAAGGAGAACTCGATGGTCTAAGCGATCAAACGCTTTTGAAAAGTCCAGGTAGATGACATCGACTCCCACTCCATCATCAACAGCTTCAGTCCAGCTATCACGTGCTATTAATAGATTAGTATTACAGGGATGCTTTTGATGAAAGCCAGGTTTCTCTGGAGCTATTAAATTGTGGCTTTCCAGGTATTGCATCAGCGCATCTGCGATGATTGATTCCATCACTTTGGATAGTACGGGAAGTAGTGTTATTGGACGGTAGTTGGCAGGATCAGTGCGGCTACCTCCTTTATTGAGGGGAGTGATGACCCCTTGCTTCCATACTGGTGGAATACGGTTTTCCTCTAGACATCGCTGATAGAAAACAGGCAGTGGTTCTGCTAGATCACTAGCTACCGCCTGCAGAGCCATTGGTCGGATGTTAATAGCTCCGGGAGAACTGTGAATACGCAAGGATAACAACTACTTCAACAGAGCTTCCGCAGTGAAGGTGATGATTTCTAAACCAGATGGGGAAGTATTAGAATTGAGGGGAATGTTTGTGCTCGTTACTTGCTGGAAAGTTTGGGAGTAATGAAGCCGTAGGAGATCAGCTGCTTCCATTGCTGATCGTCTGCACCCATCAGCCGTGACTAGTGCTGGAACCCCTCGTTTTACCTTTCTAAGGCCGTTAACGTGCCTGTACAGGAGTTTGCGGTTCGTGCAGAATCGCTTCATTAACTCCTGATGATAAGTGACCTTGTCTTCGCGGATCAGTTTCACACAGAAGTTACAATGTGTCACGTATGCGGTCCAGGTTTCGGCATTCGGGCAGTCCTGGTGATTTCGCCATGCCAAATTCCTCTGGGACAGACATTTACGTGTTCTGCTCCTCAGAAATGACTTACGCTTGATTTTGAGTTGGAAGGACTTCTGTTCTGATGCATGCGCTACCAGTGTGCTAAACGTCCTTGTAAATGTTTCCCAGGCAGCATCTGGGAAGCATTCGGTTAAAAAAGTCCAAGATGTATTTTTAACAAGCTTAGATAACACATTGTAGTGTGTGACAATATGCACTTTATCCTCCTCCTTTTCATGGTACTCGGCATAGTATATAAAATCAAAGAGTAGAGTGACATGATCACTACAACCCAGTGATGTGCTTGTAACTATCCCATCAACCATGAGTTCTTCATTAGTTAGCACAAGATCCAGTATCGACGGATTGTTAGAAGTTCGAAATCTGGTGGGAGAGGTTACGTGGTTGGAAAGAGGGTGGCTAGCGATAATCTCTTGCAAGCAAGCTTTAAACTGCATACCGTCGGTTGCCGGTGCTTCTATGTCGTGCACGTTAAAGTCTCCCGCGATAGGAATGT
The DNA here is from genome assembly GCA_944474145.2 of Dicrocoelium dendriticum. Taxonomy (NCBI): domain Eukaryota; kingdom Metazoa; phylum Platyhelminthes; class Trematoda; order Plagiorchiida; family Dicrocoeliidae; genus Dicrocoelium; species Dicrocoelium dendriticum. Next base: position 34,664,284 of record OX104067.1, read on the forward strand.
GGGTGTAGGACTTGCTCAAAGCAAACTGAAAAAGGTGGTGCAGTTCGGAGTCCATTTCCAATGTTGAGTTTGGTGGGCGATAAAGCACGGCTAGTAGACATGTGTCCTTGTTTCGCAACCAAAGGCGGCACCAAAGCGAATCGGGAGCTCGGATTTTCGGTTGATCGATAACTTCACATCGGAGGTTTGTATTATATTAAAGAATCACACCACCACCCCTTCCGGTTCTATCGGTTCGAAGCAGCGACATACCGGGTAAATTGATCTCAGAGTCGGTTATCTCAGGGTTTAACCATGTCTCTGTAATTATGACGAGGTCCCGCGGTTGTGAGGCATGGAGTTCTCGAAGTTCGGCCAACTTGCTTAGAAGGCCTTGGGCGTTTGTGTACATGCAAGATAGGGCTTTTGTTGTTAGGAGGTCATTGATAGATGTCAAGTTTGTGTTAGTTTTTGAGCCGCCCGTTAGATGGCCGGCCATTAATCGGTTTTTGGTTTGTGTATGTCAGTCGTGTTGCATGATATTATTGAGCGTTCCTGAACAGACGTTTCACTCGTGCTGTGCTCTGACCTCCTGTGTGCCGTAGGCGCTGTTGTGTCGGTCTCGCCGCAGGACTGGGCAAATAAATAATTTGTTACGTTTGCAAGTTCCATTGAATTGCTTCCGACTTTTGGTCGTTCGCCTGCTGCCTTTAGCCGTATTTCTGTTGGCAATCTAGCTCGAAACTTTAACCAGCTATCCAACAGAAGTTGCGTCATTACCTCGGAGTGTAGTATTACTTTCATTAGCCTTGGACCGCAGCCCCTGTAGTTAGGTGATGACGGAACTCTTGTCAGGGATTTGGCAATAACATTATCAACAGAGAGTGTTTCGTGGAAGTAGCACCACTGCTCTCGGTCATGTGCTTGTGCATCGTGATCAGAAGAATGCAGAAGCTCAGGAACACCATGAACAAATATCGTTTTCTTGCTATCCCTATTGGCAATACCGCGTTGCTCCACTGCTTCTTTTGCGCGATCTTTCCAAGGTAGATCAGCTAATATGCGCACTCCGCTCGGTGAGTTGCGAAGACGAACTGCTGATAGCAGGACAGCCTCTGTCTCGTCTGCTGAGTTTAGTGTTACTTGAAGGATTCGAGGTTCACCAGAGTGCACTGAGGTCGGGTGACGCGCTACGCGTTGCAGCATTGCAGGCTCAACCCGAATGCCAATCGCCTCGCAGATGAAACTCCACTGGTTGCGATCGTCTTGCGACTTGCCTTTTATTGTGCCAGATTTGGATTCGGGTACGTTGGTGCACACGAGAGTTAGCGCAGCGTGGTTTGGTCTAGCGAGTGTTGGCTTTATACTTTTTGCCGGCAATTCAGGTTGTTTAGAGGGCACCACTGGAGTTGACGGTGAAAGCTGCTTTACGCCGCGCGTGCTCGGTACTGAAGATGGACCTATGTGTGTCCCTCCCGGTGTGTTTGTCGAGGCAATCGAAGCGTACGTTACCTGCTTGTTATCTGAACCGGCTTTCCTACGGCTCTGAGCTGTCGGTGACATGGCTGAATCTCCAAGTGAAGCGTCTATGGTTGGAGAAGTGGAAGCAGGCATGTTTGAGGCTTGCCCACTTATGGGAGTGAGGTGATCCAGTGGGTTTGAGTCACAGACGCTGCAGTGCGGTTGGAGCGTCTAGCTCTATTCTTCGGTTTAGACTCAGAGCTAACTTTGACCGGGTGAGGTATTATCGTGGCCATATTTACCTCCGAGGGAGCGATCTTAGTATTTACAAATTGCGCGATTATTTCAGTCATCCTATCGCATCTTTTCATGAGCAATGATAAACAGTTGACAACAGGAATGACTTGACATGTTGGGCAAAACCAAATTGTGTCAGCAACTTGGTTTGTCTGTCTCACTTCTTGGACAGATTTGCCTGCACATTGCGGACAGTACGATCTAATGCAGCTAGAACAGGTAATACTGATCTCAAGCACTTTACTGCAGTTGCCTGCGCAACATATGCGAAGTTGACTCATTGGAATGCTAGTTGTCCTCTTATTGTTTACAGCAAGGCCTACCTAGGTGCTCGCCTTGACGAGTGTACTTTGCGCTAAGGGTGACGCACGAATAGGTCGGAACACGCACACTAATGGAGAGTTCTTCAACCGCACCAAGGTCAGGCGGAGAGGCAGATGGAGGTCGTAACGCGCAGACTGTCTGGTTCAGCGATCAATCGACTCGCAGTGGTACACACACCCACGCAATGCGGCGGCGTGTTTTAATCGGCCTGCCTCGAGCGACGATGCAGGTGGAGCGCTGATAAGCGTCCTTAGAGCTTCAAATTCTTGGAAGATACTTGGAACCGATCGAGTAGTCATGAGTTCAGAGAGGCTTGGAAACAATCTACTATACTAAATCTACCAATACCAATACTACTATACCAAACCGATTGTTTCCAAACCTCTCTGAACAGCCCTAGAGCTGCTCAGTTGATGAGTGTAACAAAAAGGCTGTAACCTTGTTATGCTGCAACTTGCAGGGATGGTTCCCGCGTAGTTTGAGAGCGCTCAGCTTCTTCTTCCGAATGAGACCGAAATCTTTTTCGAAAGACCGGTCTGATATAGTTACACAAGTGGAATTCGGTAAGAATATGCCGAAAACTGAGAACTGGAGCAAGAGGATAATCCACACATGTTAGATCCAAGAGTTGGGAAGCACTGAGTAGAGCTCGTCAAACTGGTTCGAACGAGCGCAAGCACAGTATTGTGTGTGGAGAATTGGAGTGGCCACAGAGGGCAAAGCGAGAGACGAGTTAAAGTGCGGCCGCTCGGTATGGTGTCACACACAGAGTCTCATGTGCTACAGCACTGTGCACTGGGTATCGAAGGGCTAGACTCCATGGGCGCCTGTTTCTTTCGTAGCTGGCGGTTCTCCTGCACATGCAAAAGTGCTTTCTCTTGTACCTGAGCAAGCGCTCTGCTTATTAGCTTACGCCATTCGCACTAACTCATTAGCATTGCTTCCCAACCTCTGAAATCATTAACAGTTCGTGATAAACGCGTCTGACATGACGTGCGCAGTAATTCCTTTTTCACTACTATTCAACTATCCACCCTGATATCCCATACTGTGATACATCTGACGGTTGATTCACCCGGCAAGCTCACTTGGTCCTACAAAGCGCTTTCCAAACATCCTAGTTTACCGAACAAAGAAACTGTATCTACATTATCTCAGGCTGATAATGAAAGAGTACAGCGCAGCGAATACCAGCACGAAAAGGACCATAAGTTGAACATACCACTCGGGCATGGCTCACTGAAAGCCGGTCCCGTGTCACTCCATTGCGCTAGACATCAGATATCGCTTCAACCCCCGTACGAACATACAAACGTACGTATGTGCAAACATATTTTGAAAACACTGGGAATACTCACACGTCCCTACGCGCTGCCAGTAACGTGCTATACAACCAGATACGTAAAAAATAGGCCAGCAACGGGATCAAAACATGTCACCTTTTTCTAAACAATTAGTAAAGTGAACACGCATATGTCGAATAGCATTACGACATCCCACAACGCTGATATCCATGGTGGCTGCCTTGGCAATGCGTTCAAGGAACTGCAGCCTCCATTCCATCTGCGTCATGAGTTTCTGGGGATCCTCGGCCAGAAGTTCCTCGTAGTGCACTCTCATCTCGTTCTTCACTCTGGCCTTCACCACCTGCCGAACATTTTCGTTCGGATTGAGGAACGGTGAGTATGGGCTTAATCTCAGTATGGTTACTCCATCGGATCCATCTACTGACGACAGTTCTTCTAGTCGTGTGTGACATGGTGCATTATCACATACCATGACAACCTGCCGGAGCGCCATCTCCCGTTTCAGGTTGTCTAAATAGCTTCGCAACCATTCGAGAGATAGGGAACCTGTGAATGAGCCACTCCGGGTGGTCATCGACACTTTCCCTTCCATTGTGAGTGCACCGATCAAGTGCCGATTGAGGCCTCTGCTGTTGGCAAATTTGCAACAGGCCCTCACTCCTCTGGGCGCCCAACCACAAGTACGTTTGCAGTAATCGTTGAAGTTCGTTTCGTCAATCCAAATGAAGAACTTGCCATCGCTCTCAAATTAAAGAAAATGCTGAACGAATTCGCTGCGTATCCCTTTGCTTCGCTCATTGTTCATTCCCTCGGGAACCTGATAGATATTCTTCATAGTTATCAATCGACCATCTAGGTGTCTTGCGATTGTTGATTTTGAAATGTCCTTATCCATTTCTGCTCGTACTCGTACTCGCATTTCCCCTTAGCGTAACAGTTGAGTCCCTTGCGATCCATTCCAGGATGTCATCTACGTCTTCCTCCGACAAAATCCGTTTCCGACCGCACGCCTGCATAGTACTCGGCTCCTGATCAAGAGAACGACGAATCCAGGAGTAGGCTGTTTGATATTTGACGTTGTTCACAGTTGCCACGAGCTGCCAGTCATCACCGTTGACGAAAGCGCCCAAAACTCGGTCACGAATGTCAGATGAGATACTCTGTCGAACGTGAGAAGGCATGCCGACGACGTTAGAATCATAGATATGGTTTCGGTCGTGCGCTTATCTTCCAGCTGTTTATTGCTCTCAGACTAATTGTGATCCATCGTTTCGGACGTGAGGGGTGCACATACAAGCCCGTTGCACCGTCGAAGTGCATTCCTCTAAGGTTCATTCACAAATCTCACCCAGACAATGGGCAGCGCGCTCACGTCCTCAGTCTAAGACATTGAAACTTGGCATCCGGCCAATGAGAACACACTTAAGGTCAGAGGATTGGTTCTGAGCGACTGGCCAATCGCACAGGGTTTTGCAAAAATTTGGACTTTATTTTCAAAGTTTTGGACTTTCTTTGCAAAATTTTGGACTTCCTTTGCAAAATTTTGGACCTTTTATGCAACTTTGCAGGAAATGCTATAGATCGTGTCATTGTAACGTGATTTCGGTTTTCAGACATGTCGATCCTGTACACTAATTTGACCATACAGCAGCTGCTTTGGGGTCTGCGTCGAACCCATGCGGCTGATGCACCTCAGTCACCTAAGGTGCTGCACCAGAAGTGTGCAGTCCACTGAATACATACCACTGTGGCGCAGGACTTCCGTATCAGCAGTTCGGTCACCCTAGCCGAGGGTTAGAATCCGGCACATGCACTGTTGACGAAAACGCTCCAGATAACCACCGTCCGTTAGGTACAGCGTCCAAGTTTCGCTGTCGTATAGAAGAACGGACAGCGCCATAGATCGGTATACATCCCGTTTGATACCAACCGTGATCCGGTAGTTACTCCACACACGATATTTCAGTTTGCCAAATGCGGCAACCACCTTCGATACGCGGATGAGCAGCTCGTATCATCATCTGCAAGTCGTTTGATATTAGGTTCCCAAGGTAGCAAAATTTCGATGCTGTCATCAACAAGTCATTTGCAACCAATCTTAAAAATTGCCAGCAGCCAATACTTCTTCTTTGGTTCCAAAATATTGTCACTTCATAGTTATTATTTAATGTGGCTCTGATTTTGGCTGAAGTTTCCAAAATGTGTCACCCATATGATATGCCAATTTTTGTCACAATGCCAATTAATTCCTTTACTGCTGCAGATGGTATGGGCCAAAACAACCGACATCGGATGCTCGGTAACAAATTGCCAAGGCAAGCCGAACTTTGGCTTCACGCTGTTCATTGTGTGCAATTACGGGCCAAGGTGAGAAGTGTGTGCCTCATGTTGCTCCATACCACTGCGACTTGTGAGAAATTAGGATTAGACTAGTGTTCGAAGGGCATTCCCTGTGATGCAGTTTTATATAGGGCATCCAGTGTGCCGATATGCGACTATCAGTCAGCATTATGGGACAGTTATAATTCTATCCTTTATTGAACCGTATGTTTAGTTACAATCTCAGTTGCGAATATCCTCCAATGATCACCGTTTGAGACTGCTGAATATAAGCAATCAGTTTTGAGTGATAAAACTCCGCACGAATCACTCCATGCAGTATTTTGTTTCCATTACTTGAATTTTTAAAATTTTACAACAGCCATCTTACCTGTGCTTGAATGGTGCTGATAAAACTTTCAGAAGTTGCAACACCACAACTGCATTCTGGTCTGACATTTGGTGTATATTTTGACTTAATCCTCTGAATACAGAATACCACGAACTACCTCAATGTGCGGATATCGTCAAGCTGTCTTTTCTAAACACAAATATTGGGATGGTAAACGTACGAGTACAACAGTTTACTCACGGCTGACTACACACCATCCATGGGGATTCCTTGTCATGGTCTTTGCATTAGCCAATATGACTAAAAACACCCTGGTAAATTGGACCCTGAACCCAGAAACTGTCAGTAGTTGGTGTAGTGAATGGGTTAAGTGAAACCACTTTGGCACAGAAAGGAGCCGATAAAGTTATGCAACTAACTCATCACCAGCGGACACTCATGTCCCACACCCTAGTGCTTTTTATGTATTACCTACCGCACGTTTGGCTTAACACCAATTTAAAACAGTTATTTCCCCTTACTAACTAGAAAAGCACGATTAGAAGACGAATTTCGGCAGATGCATTCATTTAGTATGGTCTCATCAGTGCCGATAACGATAACCGGTAATTTTCTAAAACTGTTTGTGTGTACACACGCACAAGCAAACAAACAAACGAGAGAAAAAGCGGGTGTCTTTCTTCACAAGCGTTCGCTTGTGTCGCATTGGCGTAAAGCTGGTAAAATGTAGATACTCTCCCGACCACGTTGTTTTTCGGTAGACAGCCCTTTTTCCCAGTCCGTTCTCCCTGCGGCTCATGAGAACATCTAAATATGGAAGACAATTCAGTTGTTCGACTTCGCGAGTTATGCTCTAATTGACATGTGAGGAGTTAAAACGTGTCATTAACTGTGCGAGCTGCATTTCTGTGGAACATAACATCAAGATATCGTCCACGTAACGTTATGTGGAGGTTACGTGTATCTAAGAAAAAGGTATTCTTAGAGCTGCGCTTTGAGGCTGACATTGCTTCTTTGGGGACTACAAGACGTCTGATTTCCTCCACACAGAGCACTTTCTGTGCTGCCGAAGTTGTAATCATCGACCGAACTCATAAGCTACCATTGTTTTCGCTAACGGAAACGCAAATTATGGGAGTCAACTCCCACTGCGTAGGTCAATTCGTATGCAATTGCGGAGCTAGTTACATGGACAGCACCAATAGCACACTGAGTTCTCGAATAAACGAGCATGTACTAAAATGGGTTCAATGCGAGATTATTCAGCAGGTAAGCCCAAAGCAGACTAAAAGTGTGCGCAGGCCGCTGGCAACTTTGATGGGCAGACATTCATTGACATCGGGTCACCGAATTGAGGTCAACAAGGCGTTTAGGATCTTACTTCGCCATACTAATTCCCGGCTCCTCCTGCTTGCCGAGGCTTTTGCCATTAATCAGAGTAAGCCAGTGCTTTGTGTGCAAAAACAATTATCACGGAAATCCACAATTATCAGTTAGCCTCAGGCTGCCCTGGCTGTAGAAGAAAGACACCCGCATTTTCTCTCCTTTGTTTGTATGTATGTGTGTGCCCACAAACTGTTGTATGAACAACAATTGTTTTAACAGCATTTCATCACACCAGTCATTTTATTCACACCGTCATATCCGGCTTTCCTTCGATTAATAGCCAGTTATCCGTTAGCATTTACTTCCGACCTCTACTATTCGGAACAATGTGTGCAGCAATACCGCTTGCCATTCGTTTATTTCAGGACATCACTGGGATGGAACCATATGCTTGGATTGTTCTTGCAACACAGCTGATTTGGTAGATGTCGTTCATGCTTGACATAGTTTATCTGAGTTAGACTAAGCAGTGGAGTTAAGGCAGCGTTTTTTTGTTGTACTCAAGTAGGCTTCAACGCACCTTATTTGCGTGTCGCTACTGTAGGTACCCAACTGATAACGACACTACAGAAACACTTAACTAGCCGCAGACAGTTTGGGTTAGCAGCCGAGTTTGCTGCAAACAGCTGACCAGTCGTGAACGTGTTTGCAACCCTGTCGTCACACTCCACACGCGCGACGCATGAAACGACGCAACGTTCACAAAGTCGATTGCACACATTTGATATCCACTGAATCACTTGCCGGTCTAGCATGGATGATGCGTCGCCAAGCTCCATGTCCGGGGGCACTGCATTCAGCCTTATGCACACCGGAAACGAAATGTGTCATCCTGTTAATTTCTGTACACACCGTGAGAAAATTGTGTAATCTGCTATTGCAAGCCGCGACAATTGGTAACACAGCAAAATTGAACACATGTCCCTGTGTTCACCGGAGTCCCACTAGCTGGTACCGATTAAATAATGATCCCATCCATGTAATGAATAGGCTAGCTTCTATTATTTCCTGAGGTGCTCTAAGGAACACTACTGTCATTTCAATGGATAAGCCAGTATTCTTGGCAGTCGTATACTGAAGGCATTATGGGGACCTATTCTCGGGAGTCTGAAGCAACAGAGTTTAGCCATATCCGCTAATGTGTGCCGGAACACAGTATCTGAGGAGCTGTGTTAATTCAGAAATGCAATTGTCTGCCTGTATGAAGTCCGAAACTCCGAGGCTCAAGTTGACTGAATGATTATCATGAGTTACCTACAAAATATTATCTGCTCGGGATATCGTGTAACCTCATAAGGAATTTGCATTCAGACATACACTAATTCCTTTATGCGATATATGTGTAGGTTATCGTCTTCGTGTGCATCCCATGGCGTATGTGAAGTAAGTACCTGTCCAGCAGAACAACCGATTCACAGTGGGACAGTGATGCCTTAGAGAGACTAGTCAAGTGATGGATTGTCTAAACGGCGCACCCCATTTGTATTTTAGCGGCAATTTTGTTGGAGCAAGACCCTATGAACCAGGCACCCAAGCAGATTGTCGTTCTACATTGCCAACAGAATCTACAGAAAGCACAACTCCAACAATACCGACAGGCATTGCAGAAAGAAAGAGTGTTCCTTGGTTTTTATTCATGGCTCATGCTTTGTGTTTCTTTGTCATCTCCCGGCACATGTATCCATTTTGACGCCATTGATCCGTAGATCCTGCAAGGCTTATTCATGTTGAATTAGATCGGATTTCTGTGTTCAAGTGTTCATGTAACAACTACATATTTGACAGTACTTAACACTTTTTTTGCTATGCACCTGTTAAGACGATGACAACATTACATCCAGTAACTACAAAACCAGATATGTACTTCTCTCTGTCAGACGCGACTTAAATTTATGGCCGAACCGTAGAGCAGATAGCGGGTAAAATGCCAAATGTTCAGTGTGGCTGCCGAGACGGCTTCCAGCTTTGTTATTTAATTGACAGTGCGGCACTCTGCATTTGCTGCAAAATACACACGGCTATCCATGTTTGATGCATATCACAGGAGTGCGTTGCTCTCAGGTGGACTACAGCTAATGTTGATATCCGTTTAGGCATTTGAATGTTATTGTCTTCACAAGATCCAAAATATCATATACTCACCTTTAAAGTGAAATGTACACCCGGTGTGCACAAACGCCGTTTGAGACACTCCCAAAAGGCACCTGAATTCGTAGAGATAGATCACTTGCACGACAGATCATTTAGATGACGCGCAAACAAAATCTGTAAAAGTGGTTGACTTCCGCTGGGCTTCCGTATTCTAAGTTTAAAAAACCGCCTTATATGAGCTACGTGGATAAATTTTAAGTTGGACTATAAGTGACACCAACATATTATCCAACGTCACGTTAATTTTCCAAAAGGTGGTTGTTTTTCGGCATATTTGGCGACTATCCTTGTAAATACCCCAAGCAGATGCCGAATGTTACCGGATCTATCTAAGGGTACGTTGATGGCGGGAGTGGATCGTCACCCTACGTGTATATGCTTCGTCAATTTCCGTCCTCATGGAAAAGCGACAAATGTCTACAGAGAAAGATGAAACACTAGTGTTTGAAACAAAATACTAGGTAATCAAATTCTTGAAAGATACTTGGAACCGATCGAGTATTCATGAGTTCAGAGAGGTTTAGAAACAATCGGTTGGTATAGTATTTTGGTAACGTCGGACCAGGTAAATCAGTGTGAATTGGTGTGGGATTTTATAGCGAACAGGGGCGATAACCGCGTTACCCGAGTCTTGAGCCATTAGTCATTACAGGAACAGTTCGGCATGTCACCTCAGGTGGTTTAAACACAGTGGGAATAGTCCAGGTGTTCCTTTGTGTGTCATGACATTGACGGATAAGCCCATAGTGTTGAAAATGGGAGTCGGTTTGCACTTTTCAATCTGATCCACGCATCGATGCTCGTCAAACTGGCCGGCCTAAAACCGCCCGCCATGCATTAGGGAATTCTACCCCCTCAATTCTATTCACGCAAGGCTATTGCAGCCTCTAACAGGTCGAACGAGTACATTCGTGAGAAACTCTTATGACTTCGCTCAAAAGATAGCAACTCTCAAAATTGAGTCAGATGAGTTGGTGGTCAGGTTCGATGTCACATCACTTTTCACAAATGCACCCAAAGAAGAGGCGCTAGGAATAGCAAGACGTTGTCTAAATGAAGACGTCACTCTGAATGATCGGACGAAACTAGCAGTTAACCAGAGAATTGAGGGAATGACAGTGTGTCTTAACATGTCTTACTTCGTTATTCAGTCGAAGCTATACAGTCAGGAACAAGGTCTCGCAATGGGATCGCCAATATCCCCTGTGCTGGCGAACCTGTATATGGAAGACTTCGAGAGCAGGGCGTCAACAAGCACCATTAACTCATCAAAAGTTTGGTGGCGTTATGTAGACGACACCTTTGCACTTGTTAAAAAGGATAAGAAGGACGAATTGCTTGATCACTTAAACTCCATTGATGAGAGAATACAATTTACTATTGAGTTGGAATCTTGTAGCGGTACAATACCATTTCTTGACTGCCTGGTTCACAGGAATGGGGACAATTTAAAGACGACACTATATCGCAAGCCAACGGATACTGACAGCGTACTCCACTACACATCGGGTCATCCGAAACAGGTTTACGCTGGGATAGCCTCAACGCTATTCTACAGGGCACAAACCTTGTGCACGATGGAGGAGGACAAAAAGACTGCGCGGAAAGTGGCAATGAGCAAACTATTAGAAAGCGGTTACCCACGGCGACTAGTTAAACGTCAATTGCATAAAGTGCTACACCGGCAGTCAAGACCCACAGCCGAGTGGATAGGGACGATCGGAATTCCGTACAAGGAAGGCACTTCCGAGGCAATTCGGAGGGTACTAAACAAGGAAAATATAAGGGTGATCTTTCACCGAGGTCGAACGTTACGTTCGGCGCTGGTACACCTGAAGGACCCCCTTCCCAAGGATAGGACGACTAACTGTGTTTATACAATTAAATGTAAAGACTGTGTATATGTGTATATAGGCCAAACAGCGAGAGAATTACGCACACGAATTTCGGAGCATAGGAGGCGCATTGCAAGACTAACAAGAAACGAGTTTGAATACCAGGCGATAGTAAGAGACTCGGCCGTAGCTGTGCATGCATTAGACACGGGTCACCAGATAGACCTTGAAAACGTAGAGGTCATTAGGATGGGCGTACGATCAACATCCCAACGGTTGATTGCCGAGGCGGTGGAAATTGCCAAATCTGATGACTGCGTGAACAGAATTGAGGGGGTAGAATTCCCTAATGCATGGCGGGCGGTTTTAGGCCGGCCAGTTTGACGAGCATCGATGCGTGGATCAGACTGAAAAGTGCAAACCGACTCCCATTGTCAACACTATGGGCTTATCCGTCAATGTCATGACACACAAAGGAACACCTGGACTATTCCCACTGTGTTTAAACCACCTGAGGTGACATGCCGAACTGTTCCTGTAATGACTAATGGCTCAAGACTCGGGTAACGCGGTTATCGCCCCTGTTCGCTATAAAATCCCACACCAATTGCACACTGTTTCACCTGGTCTGACGAAGCCTTTATGTTAAAGGCGAAACGTTACCAAAATACTATACCAACCGATTGTTTCCAAACCTCTCTTAAATTAGCAGGTTCATGTTTGTTATTTGGACTTAACCGAATGTGTGTCGCTGGTTGGACATTTAATAATATTCCCAAATAAGTTTCATTAGTAAAGCCATATCGCAAGGTCTTCTAGCCTTTTGTGGTAAAAGTTGGCAAGCATTGGAAGACCTCCGCATTAGGATGAGTTGAGCTTTCGCCCCAGTTTATCCCAGGATTTGCTTTGACCGCACTTGTTTTATACGGATGATATTGTTGCCCTGTGAATAATGAATACTGCAAGTAGAGATTGGAACATGTACAACCCATCGGAATATGATCAAAAACCCTGAAAACCTATCTATAACCTGTCAACTCACTGATCGGTTTGCTAATTTTCACATGATGTTGCAAAAACTAACGTAAAACTCACAGTAGATTAGGACTCACAAATGTGATATATCATTGGCAGTGGATAATCATCGTCCACGGAGCAAATCTACATGCTGCATTGTGTTTAACTGCTGCACCGTGTTTGCTTTTACAATGTGATTCGGCACACTGTTCCAAACACTGACCAACCGTTGTTCATCAAACAGAGGATGCGGAAATCGCTTCAGATCTGGAACCACAAGGTTGTACTGCTGTCCGCGTGAGCCGCAGCGTAGTCCCAACTGGATCAGTGCCCTCAGGATGGGGAAGTAATCTAGATGCAGAATGCCGTAGATAACGAGGAAGTCGACTCGTAACTGACGATAGGTCATGGGGTATGGTCCCAGCCTTTGGCGCTTATATTCGTACGGTAAGATTTGCTAACTGGAAATGAGCCTGGTATGGACGCGTTGAATTCATCCGCTTTTCTGCTTCTCAACTCGAGTGGCCGGAAAATAGACGGGCGTGCAGAACTCTAGAATTGATCTTATAATGCAAGAGATGATCCGAGTGGCAATCTCCTCAGAACTGGTGTAGAAGTTGCGTTCGAACGCTATTAGGATGCGGGGTCTGTTTCGGTGTAGCCTGTTGGTAGTTTCCATTAACTTCAAATCGCAACGTGACCGTACACCTAAGTCCTTTACGGAAGTTGTCTGGTGTAGCAGTTGGCCGCCAAGGCCGTCATCACCCAGGCTCATGAATAGCGACATGAATGGGTTGGTCTGAAGACGGACCACTGTGGTTAGGGTCTTACTGAATTTGGTCACAGTCGTCGGAACTACCTTCCACTCTCCACTTATTCATACCGAAGAAGCCAATGTAGATCTTTGATATAAAACGAGAACAATACAGGCCCGACCACCGTGCCTTGAGGTACGCAACTAGTGGGGAGATACGAGTCAGCTAACTGGCTGTCGAAATGCGTCCTCCACTTTCGTCTAAAGAGAAAATCCTGGATCCACTGCTGCATTGAGTCTGCAACAGCGCGTAATCTCAGCTTATGAAAAGGGATCTCATATTTCACTTTTTCGAATGCCCGCCTATCGTTGTAGATCAAGTTGACAGAATTCCCTTGCTTCACTGCTTGCATCCACTCATGCATGCTCAAAAGCAGGTTGGTGTTGCATGAAACACGTTGGATGAAACCGTGCTGTGCAGACGTCCGGAGTTCTTTTGACCGGAACAGCTGTAGCAACATCTCCGCAATCTCCTTGGCAACTTTGGCCAAAATTGGTGTCAAACAAACTGATCAGTATGTGGAAATTGGGTGTTGCCCACCCGAAAACACTGCACAACACCTAATTTCCATCTGCTTTAAGTGCGGTCTCAGTGATCGTAGTGACTAATATACACTTCAAAGTGAATCACAGTCCATTACATTGAGATTGCGCGCAATCCAATCACACAACGTGTAGTCCAAACTTGACCATCCAAACTGACCGGTAATTGTTTATCTGGCTTAAATTGTCACGGAGAATCATGAATTAATCGGCAATGAACTTTTGTCAGTGACTTATTGAACAGGTTAGTCTCAGAAGGCGGTATTATGGGGTTTAAGGACGTGAGAACCAGGAGGTGGAGCCCATCAGTCCCAGTGGGCCCGATGCCGTCAACTTTGGGGAGTAGTTGACACCCTTCGTCAACGGCACATTCCAGACTTTCGAGTTCGGTACAGGTGATGCACGTCGAATTCGGCGCAGTCAGCTAGTTCTTTACAAACGCGGAAACAAAGTGTGTTGCCAATACGGACGCAGGCTCCGTGCTGGAGGTTAGGAGTTGTCCGTCCGCTCCTTCTTGCGCTGGCAGGTTACTTGCTGGCTTCAGGTATGCAAAGGTTCTCCTTGGGGTGATAATTACGGCGATTTACAGCTTCCAAAAGGCTGACACTTGTTTGTTTTTGCATTGCTGCCAATGCCATGCTGCTTCTATACGCGTCATAGTCATCGGCCGCGCCGGAGGCAAGGAATTCGCCCCGAAGTCTGCGCCGCCGCCGAGCAGATTTACCATATTCTTTGTCAAAAATGTGACTTAACTGGTCCGACTTTCTGATAATTTTGACGCATAAATCGGTTACACAATAAGTTTCCGCCATTCTTTACATTTAACAAGCAGACTTCAACAGCTCCGGATTGCGGCAGATACCAATACACTTGGCTGGCATCCCGAGTCCGGCCTTCGAACTCCGTCTTCTAGTAGTTAGGAGCTAGTTGCATTGAGTAGGATTGTTGCACCGGTAATTCAAGTTTGGCAATGTGAACTGCATGGCCGCTTGCTGCTAGATGCCCAAAGATACTAATGTCATGCATATGGTGTTCACAATTTAACATCAAGTATAAGCAAGATGGAGTTACGCGCGAGGTTATGCACATCATTTGACAGATGTGTTCCGCTACCCCTGTTTCAACTATCATTTCGGTGAACCTTGCTTCGACATCGCAATATCCAGTGATAAGTTGCACTGCAAGCCAGCGTATTCGAGAAAAATTGAATGCATGTATAAAATGAAGGCGACTAATGTGCTCCGGGGTAAGTATTAACCAATCCGAACAGCGGTTGAGGAAACTGCAAGAAAATGCAACCACGAGTAGCTCTTCGCAGCTGATGGGAAGCGAGTACCACAACTGCTCGCATAAGCCATCTGCGCTTCGGTGAAGATCCACAAGTCTTCCACATGGAGAACACCAGATGCAGAGTAAAAATCACCGTGGGCATTTGACCGTCTGTCACAACGGAAACACAAGTAGTAACAAACCACAATTTCCTGGGTGAGTACCTCCTCGTTCAACCAGGTCTCCGCGGGTCCCATGACATCTGGTCGTTTGAAAATAATGAAACGGCACAGCTCCTTGCGCTTGTTTATGGGACTGCAGAAGTTGGCAAACGCTACAGGTAGACAGCAGGAAGCAATATTGTGCATACCTGAAGGGGGAGCGATCGATTTAACTTCACAGACTTGCCGCTTTGCCTCGATGGCGGTAACGAAAATGCCCTCAATGCTGTGCTCTAATTCTCGTACGTATTATGTATTTGGTAATGGTTGTACTGTTGATATTGGTTGTACCGTTCCCCTGTTATTTTCTTTGGAATTATACAAAAAATCTTACACTTTACGTGCTATCACTAATATTTAGCTCCTGATCCTCTGGATTAAGTAGAGGAAATCTCTTTGGGTTCGTGTTTAGTAAGTATTTTGACGCAGCTTCGACATTTTCTCCCAGATTATAAACGAATCTCGTGCCCCCTATACACTGTTTAAGCTAGTACGGCATCCAATTCCTCCATGCGGTAGGAATTTAAAGTTTTATTTTCCTATATCTATTCGTCTCGCAACTGCGTCTTGCCTTATCTGCCTTGTCTGTCATTGGACCCAAACCTAATGGCGCATCAAATGCGAGAACGGTTACTTGCTTGAAACGGAACTTGTTTTTCTTGTCAATCCGCATCAAGTTCCCACCTATTCTGTGTTGCGGTAAGTGCGCAATGTTCATGTAAATTAATGCAAATGCGCTCAGACTAGTATATAACACAGCCTGACTTGACTTACTCCGCTTGTCTGGGTGTTTCGCCAGTCTCTCGCTCCTGAGATGCAGGTTGACCGGGTTGCATATGTGACCTGTTTGTCTAATGCGACTTTATCTATTTCGAGCCGGATCTCCATCATCTTCGTGCGTACTTCTGCTGACAGCATTTGGCGCACCTTATGTCACATTTCAATTGCAGATGCTACATCATTGGAATGCACCACTTTCCTTACGAGTAGAGACTGCAACATTTGGGAGTATTCAGCGAGCGGTATCGCCGACTACGAGACGACTTTCTTATGGCGTATGTGATTTTGCACAATCCAAATGATGCGTGTGCCACTGCTTACTGCAACTTAGGAGTAACACCAAACTTAGAGGCCACTCCTTGAAATTAGCAGAACAATACAGCCGCCTGGCGTGTCGCAGAAACATCTTTTCCATTCGGATGTGTTAACGATGGAACGCTCTCCCCAAACCTGTGGTTTCAGCGCAAACGCTAGCCATATTTAAAAGTCGGTTGGATGAGGCACTCCGCCACTCACATTTTGTTATTTGACGCTACTCTCTATCCTGCTCCCGGGAAATAACTTGGAGTTACATTGTTTGCGGGTATTGAAGCTATGGAAACGCTAGGAGTGCAGGGCTGGCGAATCAAAAGCCATAAAGACATTATTTTGGCAGTAAAACCAGTAACTGCTTTTTCATTAACGTTTTTCGCTAACTCATCAGACCAACCAACGGAGCTTGGAAAACAATGCATTTTAACTTTTATAAAATCTTTGTTCATTGTTCATCAGTCTGGATTGTGACGATACTTTCATCATGCAGGGACGACTCCTTTTATTGTTTAGTGATAACGGTAACCTTGCATCCGAATCCGCGCTCGTGTTTCCGATTGTGAGTACTTTACGGATGAATCACCATTCATCCTAGCCAGATGCTTTGGTGTATAGCTCGCTTTCCATATGAAACCGGGGATAAGGTGGATAAGGATCGATGTCGCTTCTTTTTAATAACAAAAGTCACCAGGATTTTGTTTGCGTTTGTGACGTTCGCCCAAGAGGCATCTGAAAAAATACGAACAGCGCATGCGGTGGTACGGTTGCGAGTGGTTGACTAGAGAACTGCCTTTGCATCTCTCAACTGAAGCTTTAATTGGAGTCAGCGCAGTTCACCATAATGTACGGGTTCTGGGTGACGACCGAGGCGAATGATACTGGCGGGCTTAGTTTGGACCCCTATTATTTGACACAGAGTCCCACCGTTTCCGACCGTCTAGTGGTTTCTCTTTTATGGAATTACCTCGGATTCAGGCCAAATGGAGAATATAACAATTGGAAATTATGACGTTGTCTGGTATTCTTCTTTTACATGGACGTGTGGCTGCTTTCCTTGGCTGGAAACAGATGTCGTCCTGGGTTCAGCGGTGGTATTGACAACAGTAAATTCACGATGTTTGGCAGCGGGTGGGGCTATGATGGACGGTGCTTCCGTCACTGAGTGGCAAACACACACGCTTCTATTCTCGTTCCACCTGCATTATTCGATGTGACGCGTGGCTCTGACGAAACACATGCTAAGAACGCAACTTTAGAAGCGGCTCCTAGTATCGGCTAGGCTAACACTAAATCGTCGCTCTTACGTTAGACATTGCTACTCTGTTCCGATTTGGGGCTTTATTTTCAGCATCGAGTACGAGTTACTGCTTCGTCTGGTCCAGGTGAAACGGCTCTGGCAGCGGCTGCTTGCTCTACCACCTGTTCAGTCCGTCCCATTAATGCACCAGCATAACCGCGCAGGTGACACGTAGAATAGCCTTACACTCAGTGTGAAACATGACTGAGTCAGCCTTAATATGACTTGCAATCTCATGATGAGATTGAGACAGTTAAATTTCATTGGAATTTTTACCACAGTTAGAGACTTCTGTTCCAAATGACTTATGTTCAGCACAGCTTCCTATGCCACAACAAATGTCCAGTTCCGAAGTATTAGGCTTAGCTTTCCTTTGGCCAAAAGTGCGGGTCAATGTGTTTCTCAGTTCTGTGAATGTAGTTTGTCGCAAGTCTATACCAGCAGGCTGAACTCTAACGATATCAGTCGAATAGCTGAGGGAGGTGACACAAGTTAGATTACTGCCCTGAAGTCGAGTCAAGACCGAGAGTAGTCAACTTTCACGGCAGGGTTAAACGGTGATGGTGGGGCAACATATCAGAGCTTTCGTTGTCTTGTAAGCAGATTGTAGTGTTGTCAGTGCTTCAGGCCCAAGGTGGTGTAGTAAATGGCTCTACATGGTTTGGTCTATGGATCGCTCGCTGGAAGCGTTTCATGGTAATGTGTACTTACTTCGATGCTTAGTTGGGTTAACTGTGTTGAGAAATTAGCTTACTCGGTAGCTGCTTTAAACCCTATGGGACCGAAACGACTATGAGCTCGTTAGAACGCCGTTGCAATGCTTCATCAGCTGAGAATGAAATTGGGAATCGACAATGGAAACTAAATAACTAAATAAGTGGCACAGTTATCGACGTTGCGAGCCATAGACTGACTACGTGACTTCATCATAATTACAACATAAGCGGATGGCGGATAAAGCTGTTCGAGTTTTGCAATGTGGTTAACGAAGTATGCCTGTAGTGTTCCATCCAAAAAAATTAACAAACGAAGGAGAAATTGAGAGTGGGAATAAATGTAGGTATGGCCGATTCTTCAAGTAGAGTAATACGGTCATCTGAATAACCGTTTCCGGTGGACTTACTTCCATGCGGAGAAGTGTTGGGTGGCGCCTGGGATACTAGTCGTTAACCAATGACACGCATGAGCTGTATCGAATACTGGACAGTATAGCAGTTGAAGGTGACTGAACATAACGTTTATTGCGCGGCCTACAAAATAGGAAGCGAATCAACCAGAGCGAGAAACGATGCAGCAAGCTACTCATCAAAACAATTTGTCTCAACGGAAGTGCCGTCAGTGAAACAACTGGACGTGTTGAAGGTTAACACAACGGTAAAATTCAATGTTGCAAAATACTGAAAGAGCGTGTTTCCAGTGCACTACATTAGTTCCTGGAAGGGTTTCATGCGGGCTTCCACGTCTTATCGAGCTATGTGCATGTTTGTTGCAAACTTGTACTTGTGCGTCCCGGTGAAACACAGTCTGGAGTTTACGATTCCACGTAAGACGTGCTGGTAGTGGATTCGTGAAAATGGTGTCACGAGTTGGAGATTGTCAAATCAAAACCAACCAGTATAAATGCAGTGGCGTGTGACAAGATTCGGCAGCATAACAGCAAACAAGTAAGGGTGTACGATTGTGCGGCCAGCATGCACACAGATGTTGTGTTGTAGTGCAAACGAGCAAAGGCAACAATACCAGACGTTTGTGATTTAATTAGGAGTTTCGTTTCGGATTAAGTATAACGTTAAAGGCTTCCTCCTACAAAAGCAAATTTTGTTATAGGTAGAGCAACTGTAACTGACTTTGCGCCTACTGCCTTTTTATGAATAATTTGCCATAGTGTGGAACCACCTTGATGTATATATCAATTCGAACGCTGAGGATCGCGAGGCAATCACCGCTTGGTAAAAAATAAATAGAAATAAATAAATAAGGTGTGTATGGTGTGTATTCCTCGACATGGCGATGCACAGTCCAACTGATTGCTGTGGTCACTAGGTATACCGGGATCGCTTGGGACGGATAATATTTCCTCGTTTTTTTCAGAGCATTTCCCAAACTGTTTTGCGGGGCTGACTGGTCGGTTGCGTCTTTCAGATAAATGGATTGGTTAATAATAATAATAATAAATGCAGATAAATCTAAATGTTCGAATAAAGTAATATGGCTAACCGTGTAATCGTCTCCAGGGGACTTGCTTCCATGCAAGCTAGTCCCTTGAAAGATTTCACCCGCACTCCAATGCCTGTTCTGACCGTGTGCTGGTGTGGCTTTAAAGCAGGTTTGCCACCACCAATCGCACTCAACTTTAGGGCTCTTTCTAAGTGGATATTTATGAACATTTAGGTCAAATAACCCGTACCACCGATCAGTTTTTTGAGCCAAACACTTACTCGTCAGGGTGTGCATGGGATCTTGTCTCGCATGGGTTCATTTACTAGTTTGGAAGCTAAAATCCGTCACCTCAGGACGTCGACTTAATCGTGGCCAACAATGGAGTAAAGTAGAATATAAAATACGAGGAGGTAGAAAGGCAATTACGGTAATGATGATAAATATGAAATTGTTGTATTTAAATAACGCCGAGAAAAGCCAACGGATTTATCGATCAAACTGTGCGATGCGAACGGCCTAATAGGTGGTTGTTCCGGATTCTCAATATGCGAGGCAGTTCTGAAAGAAATCTTCAGGTTTATCTGACAGTTGTCTGTTTTCATCAAATACAATATTTCGCATCGCGGTTCACTGATAATTGAAAGCTGCTTCTGGGCTGTTGCTGTCGGAAAAGTAGATGACATATTTAATATTAGAAAGCGAATCTAAAGCATAGAATGATAAACGAAAATGCAGATTATATCTCGACGGTGTGTGATACAGATTAACGTTGATCTGGTCGAATTTTGTTAACAGATTGTTGAAAACAGTTTCTGTTCCAATTGTCACAAGAAGAGAAGTTCCCGATCGATGCATTACTGGCATCCGAGGTGTGTGGGAATTGACATTGACGGATGTCATGAAACAGTCTGTAGTTTTGTGCTCATATCTCCGGACAGGAAAGGGAATTGGTTAGAAATATTGAAAACAGTTCGTTCTTACATAAATAGATATTAGAATGCTCACAGACCAGAAACAACTGATACAATTTATTAACTTTATCCATACGTCCATTTTGCAGGGCTCCGCGTAGCAATCTCCTGTATGGTTGCGCCGCAGGCCAGAATGACCTCTTGAGGCCAACAATTGTGGGGTGTCAAAATGTTGATTGTTCTCCTCATTAGAAGGTAGCCTCGAAAGCTTGTGCTATTAGGACATTTCGTTTCGCGAACAACATTTGCCAGTGTAATGGCGAGTTCATTTTGAGTCTTGTATAACTGGCTACATCTGGGTTAGGGCACATTGAATTTCCAGTCACATAGTGGGTGCCAAAAGAATAAAGTTGTAAACTGTTGGCCAGGAATAATCCCAAGCCGCCGTTTATTTGCTCATATCTTTCTCGCGCTTTTTCCCGAACATTTGCACGTGGGTGTCCCAGTTGCCCGGATGTCGCTGTTCTTGTGAATGCTGGCATGTCAACGGTAGCCACCACCTTGACAACTGTACAAATGGTCATCGCATGACACTACTAAGCCAACAGTCATAGATAGCTGATGCCGACGACGCAATGCTTGACCCAAGTGCAAAATGGCAAGACATTGTGTCTACGGTCTGGGTGACTCATTGGAAATGGTTTCTCAGATATTGTGTATTGTAACCTACTTATTCTAGTTGCCACTTACATTCAATTCAAGTTTCTCTCCATTTAATACCTGCCCGCTATGAAGTTGATTGTACATTATTTTGGGGAACGGGACAACGAACCAATGCACATATTTCATGCTCCACCCCAATTAACGCACCTTTGCAGGTTATCGGTTTTCCACAGAAAACCAGGGTGTGAAGTGCGATTGTACAACGGAACAGTAAGGCACTGCATTTCTCGGTTGAGGATGACATATCCCATTTGGCTCACCATAGCTTAAGGGTTTTGATATAAGATATAACGGCGTTCGTAGTGCGGTTCGTGTCAGTAGCATCAAAGGTGTAAACGATTTACATTTCATCAGAATATACATATTTGCCACCGTAGTGTATTGCTTCAACTATATCGTTAATATACAATAAAAAGAATAGTGGGCTCATAAATCCGCCCTGAACTACACCACTTATCATTGGTTCAGGCTGTGGACCTTAATCATTTATTTTAACCACCTGGGTTCGTTTTGCAAAGCAAGACTTGAACCAGGTTACAACGAGTCGCTGTTTCCAACAGATGCGATTTTGTCCAAAAGCTCATCGTGAGGCACATGATTAAATGTTTTCTGCATGGAGAGAAAAAGTCCAGCTGTGTAGTTGGAAGTCAACTCTTTGGCACCAGAATGCCTCAGAGTTGGGCCGAAGTTTGCCAATATTCCATACTCAGCATATCTTGTGTTCAGCTCTGCGGTGGACACCGTAGTTCAGATGTAAAACTCCGAATGACGTTGGAACCTTCACAAATATTTGCGTTGGCACGTTGTAAAGGTCACCGCAGGTTGGTACCCTCGGCCAATATAAAGTTAAAACACGGCAATAAACAGCAGCACATTTATGCGCGCTATGCACTTAGGATCAAAACGGCATTGGACGTGCGTGATACTGATACTGATTAGAAGCAGCGAGTAGAGCATACTCTGTGTAGCCGCATCAATTGTCGCGCTTGGATATTAACGTATTAATTATCGTTCCGCTCTTTATATTTTGTCTCTGCAAAGTGTTTGTCTCGAAGCTTCTTAAATTCGGCCACTGAATTCGCCTCTATTACCGGCTGCGGCAGATTGTTCCAGGTATTCACCACTCTACGTTCGAAACAGAGTTGGTGAGCTACCCACTTCAACTGCGGTACGATAAGTTTGTACCGGTGTCCTCGCGCGCTGTTAGGTGTGCGCAGATGAAGCAGTTGTCTCAACATGGGGTAATCACTCAGATGTAATATCCGGTGCGTCATGATTAGGTCAACTCTCAGCCGACGATATGCTAGGGTGTACAGCCCTAGTTTCTTACATCTGTCTTCAAATGGCATACCTCGAAAGTTGGGAATCAGCCTAGTGGCTACATGCTGCACCCGCTCAAGCTTTTCTACCTCGCCCAGCGTGATGGGACAATATGCGGGAGAGCGGTGCTCTTGCATTGGTCGTATTATCGAGACGAAGAGGCGAGTGGCAATCTCTTCGGACCAAGTGCTGAAGCTGCGCCTGAGCGCCCAAAGCATCCGAAGGCTGTTTTGGTACAGCCTATTCGTGTTGTCAATGGACTTTAGGTCGCAGCGTGACAGCACACCGATGTCGCGCACGAAAGACGCGGGATGCAGCGGTTGATCAGCCACTGTGTACGTTCGGCTGTGCTCGCATTTACCCAACCTCATGAATTGCGACTTAGCAGGGTTGATCGGAAGTTTAACCTCTGCAGACAATGTTGAGAGGCTGTCGAGATCCTGCTGAACTAAATCACAATCATTGAGTGTGCGGATTACTCTCTACACCTTCAAGTCATCTGCGAACAACGCACATGGTGATTGGAGTAGCTTAGGCACATCGTTTACATGGGTCAGAAACAATATCGACGCCAGTACAGTGCCTTGGGGCACGCCGCTGCTCGATGGATACCAGTCCGTTAGATGGTTGTCCACCTGGACTCTCCACTTCCGATCCACAAGGAAATTTCTAATCCATTTGTGTAGCGAACCACCAACGTCGTACATCCTTGGAGCACTGCATGGTCAACCTTGTCAAAAGCCTTACTGAAGTCAATGTAAATGACATCGACTGAATGGCCTTGGTTCATCACTTGTAACCACTCGTGCTTTGTCAACAGTAGGTTGGTGATGCACGAGCGACCTTTCATGAAACCATGCTGTGCGGAGGTCAACAGGTTTTTCGACTCGAGAAGTTGCAGAAGGTTCTTCTTCACGATCTTCTCGAGAGTCTTTGCCAAAATATCAGTCAGGCACATCGGCCGGTAGTTATCCACTTTACTTGGGTTACCACCTTTCGGTATAGGCTTTACGACTGAGCATTTCCGGTCTTCTGGTAACAGTCCAGTAGATAGTGACCTGTGAAACAGTTCAGTTACAAAAGGCGCGAGGATGGCCGATAGGGACTTGAGGATCAGTGTGTGTATACCATCTGGCCCAGCAGGCTTCGTCCCGTCAAGATTTGCTAGAAGCTTGCGCACATCCTCAATATTGCAGTCCAGGCTGTTAAGTTCGGCTGGAGCGGTACTCGTCGAACTCGTTACAGACACCTGGTCACCTGCAAATACGGATGCGAAGTGCGTCGCCAATGCGGACGCACGATTTGTACTCGAGGTTAGGGGCTGTCCATCGGAGCCTTCTAACACTGAGACATTGGCTACAGGCCTCAGGTGCCGCTTCACGTATGCAAAGATCCTCTTGGGAGCAGTTTTTGCAGCGGCCACAAGCTCCTCTTCGAAGCTTCTGCGTTTTCTTGTTTTCGCGTCGTTGCAACGATTTCGCTGTGTCTTATACGCATTGTAGTCCTCATCAGAGCCAGATAACACGAACTTGTTCCATAGTCTGCGTCGTCGTCGGGCCAGTTTGTTGTACTCTTTGTC
Organism: Dicrocoelium dendriticum; assembly: GCA_944474145.2. Lineage (NCBI taxonomy): Eukaryota > Metazoa > Platyhelminthes > Trematoda > Plagiorchiida > Dicrocoeliidae > Dicrocoelium > Dicrocoelium dendriticum. The sequence goes on from OX104067.1 coordinate 34,688,641, forward strand.
GAACCAATGTGGTTTGACTGGCCCAACTTTCGAAATTTGAGGGTTACAAATCGGGTGCACAACGATTTTACTCCCTCTTTAATGATAGTCCAACAGGTTTCAATAGATGAATGCTGTGGTAAAGACCAGTCCGTCTGGTTCGCTGCTCGAATGAGACCATTAAAGTCCGCCTTCCAATAGTTGAATGTTGGCTCCAGTGGGGGAGAATACGGCAGTGGTAGTTCCATGCTACCTATAATCATCGAATGGTCGCTCGCTCCCAGACGCTCTAAGATTGGAATGTTATGCACACGCTGCTCACAGCTAGTCAAAAGTAGGTCTAAGCATGATGGAGCCGCGCGCGCAGTAATGCGTGTCGGTTGGTTGATGTGCTGTGTGGCCCGTTTCAAATAGCAACTCCGTAAACTTCCTCTCGACTTCACAGTGGCCAGGGAGAAGTTCAGCTTCAGGCCACTGTATTCGGGGCAAGTTGAAATCACCCATGAGTAGGAACATCTGACGACTCATGTGGTTGCGGACATGCGGCAACCAGTCCAAACTGCGGCTCAGTGGGCTGCGATATACCACGCCCATGAGCAACTCGCAGCGTCCGAGGTGAATTGAACACCATAACTGCTCACATAGACCATCAGCGCTTTGGTAGGCGCTCACTAGTCTCCCACACAAGGAAGACTTTATGTAAAGTAGAACGCCACCGCGATCATTTGATGGTCTATCACAGCGGAAGCATGAGTAGCCGGTGATTTCCACTTCTTGGGCGGTTACCTCGGAGTTTAACCATGTCTCAGCAAGGCCTAATACGTCTGGTCGCTGAGGGCTTACAAAGTCGAACAGCACATCGCGCTTGTTCATCAGACTGAATACGTTAGTAAAGGCTACGCGCAGACCGCGGTAGGAACCGCTGGGCGCGCCTGAAGCATTAGAGACTTGTTGATCCGGATTCGTGGAGGAATCCGGGCAACTACCCGAAAATTTACAATTCACAGATTGGGTTCTCCATCCTCCGTGCGTCGCTTTAGTTCAATCATAGCAGACTTGAGCTTTTCTCTGTCTGCCGGGTCTAAGTCAGCGCGCACGTGAACCTTTAGACCCTTCAGCCTATGAAGACGGGACAAGAGTAACTTGGGACTTGCTTCCTTGACAAAAGTTACCCTCATAGGCCGACTTTTGCCCTCCATTCTTTTTCCTAGACGGGCGATCTGCTAAACTTTGAGCCCGCCCTCGTTCACATCGAGTTGTCTATCAACCAATGATTGTAAAAACGACGTCGTGCTCATAGCGCACCTGAGGGTTGGAATCACTTGATTCAGGTGCGCGAAATATCATGAGGCTACGGCGCCTCAGGTCGTTAGACACCGCTCTTGGTTTCTTCGATGTTTGTATTTTCCATTCGTTATCGTCAATTTGTTTATTGCAAAGTGTCAACTGAACATATTGCCGGCCTTGAGGGAGATCCTGACGGAATTTTAGTATCTTGGTTCCGGGATGGACGTGATGTACTAGGCACTGGCTGCTTCCCTGCCTGTGGTGTAGCACAAGGCGAGCTGACCATTTTAGAGCATTTCGTTGTACTGGTCCACTTGCTAGACGTGTTGGTTCCATTCTGCGCAACTTTAGCTTGGCACAGTTTACAAACGATCTTCAAAAATTCGTTCTGAATACCCTGGATTACACGAAATTGGTCTACTGTAAGACCAACGCACGAAATATGAAGCTTAACACAGCAGAGACTGCTTGTAATTGCGTTAGCTCGATGCCCAACGACTTTGCAGCACATTCCACAAGGCAAATTGATTATATAGAGCATATATTATTGTGCAAGGATCAAAAGTCAGCAATTGGTCTGTTAGAGTAAAGGTGGAAAATCTATCCGATTGGATTTTGGGCCCGCATCATTTTGACTAATTCACTGGATTTGTTGTCAGACCCCGTAGCTCGTTTCCCTTCAGCCAGCAATATACTTTAGGGCTTTAATTTAAGTTCAACAAGGAGCTTGTCCTAGTTTAGTAACAAGGAGAAACCAAGCGTCCATTTAATCCGAGTACGTACTTTCTTTAATGCGTTTACTAAGCGAGACGTTCTTAAGGAGACATTTTTACTCGATCGTTATTTGATCGGCTGAGGGCGTCTACAATTTGTTGGAAGATTGATTTCATTTTATCGGCCGCAGTCTGTGGTTTTTTGTAACAAAGAGCAGATCCAAGTTCATTGTTCTCAGACGAAAATTTATTCCAAGTTAAGTTTGTAGGTTCTCGGCGTGGGGCCGCCACATGCTGAGGATTTGTTTTCGAGTTTGTCTCTGCTCATGTGAAAGTGGGACGTAGCACATTCTGAGCACTAGATGGAAAGAGAGATAGCACGTTCACAGTGGTGTTAAAAGCCTCGTGAGCAAATATTAACTCCAATATATTGTTACCTCTCGACGGTCTTTGCACGGCTTGTGTCCATCCCAGTAACTGGGTATTTGAGATGCGACTCCTGAGCTTAGGTGGTGCAAATCACCTTTTCCAGGCGACATTTGGCTTGTTAAAACCATCCCCATATATTTTGTGAGCGAAAGTTAGATCGTAGGCGTATTCAACAACAAAAGCGATGATTTAAAAGGAGGGTTTTACACTACGGATAAGTAAGATGTCGGTAATCGTCTACTCCACAGAAACCCAAACGTATGCATTAATATTTTTTTAGATGTGGGGCTGGTATTGAGTGGTTAAGTAGCTGTTCTCTAGCATAGAGAGCGCACCCACCACGGCTGCTAACGAAGGAGATGTAGCCCACAACGCGGTAATAAGTATGTGGTACCTAAGGGGAGAACCTTTTATCAGTTCTTAGTATGAAATGGGGGACTGTGAGAGCGATGAAATGGCGAAACCTGTGCATCTTGTTATTTAGAGAGCGTACAATACTAAGGAGGATTACCATCTGGCCCTTCTCAGAAGATAACTTTATGACATCCTAGAAAATAGGGAGTATGATTTCGGTAGTACTTGTCACATTGGCCATGGTGATGGTAGCTGAGGATTATAGACGCCATGCTACATGTGTAGTTGGGCTCGGTTGAGAAACTGCCCGATAAGGCGATAGCTCTCTGGGATTATCAGACTGCAAGGTAGGGGCGGTGAAGGCCGATTCCAACGTTGCACTAAAAAGGCGGCGATAGTACTGTTGTCGAAGTTTCCACTTGTGGATTGTGCTCGGGACACCATGGAGTAGCAGTGGTTCGACAGGTTTCCGGAAGTTGTGGCAAGACCTTGCGTTTCATTTTTGTGATTTGAAGACTATTTCACTGAATGGCGTTAGCTTTCGCAGCTGTCTGCACTGGGAAATAAATCTTGTACAGCATCAGGTGATACGCTGAAATGGCCAGCAAGTATTATGACCTGTTAAAAGCAATTTGATTACCATCAGAATTGTACCTTTTCCGGGCACTTGTGGTCGTGGCACTGTAAACTGCTCTTAATTAGCTGAATATGCCATAATAGGAGTGTCTCTCAGAAAATGGGAATATACTGTTATTTTATTATCGCACAACGCACACTTCCAGAATGTCCTGCGTCGTGCTTGCTAGTCACAGACTATGCTTCCGACCTAGATTTTTAACGTCTTTGCTCAAATTTATTCACTTTGTCAGCCTGTGGAAATGTGTAACAAATCCTGCTAAATATTGGACTGATTCCGTTGTATGGTTTTCCTACTGGAGCACTAACTCAATGCTACGTTAGCTACAAGCCAATTCTGTTTTCAAGTGCCATCTATTCTTTAAAAATCCCATATTCAACGCTTGTTTAACAACAGTTATATTTTATTACATCTACTTCCTTCACAGTTTTTTGGAACCGAAGTTATAGTAAGATTATTTTCTTCAACCAACAGTTCATTTTGAGAGGAAATATCCGGTTGATGTGTAAGATCAATTAAGAGCTTAATTTCCCCAACGAACTTACACTAATACTTCTGAATGGAACTTGCACATAATGATGGGACTAGGTTCGATGGACCGTGTCTGGTGTTTTTATCGAGTTATATCGTTGTTTTCCTTAACCTTATTAATCGTATTGTTATTTTGTTGTATTTCGTCACTGCATATGTGCATTCCGACCGTGTTGTACGTCTTCATCTTTCCAAGTTGCATTCACGGTCACCTTCAGGTTTCTGCATTACCAGCGCGTTTTCTCCATTCATTTTTATAACCTACTGTTTTTGCCACAACTCATTTGAAATTTAACTATTAGTTACGCTCCTTTTCATTTTGGCATGTTACTCAGTCCGAACCGTTCAGCTGAAGAATTGGCAATTGCTCGGCAACTTTTAAGCATCGATTTGTCTTACTGGGTGGAACTCACTCCGGGGAGCATCGCTAGACATGACAATACGTATACTCGATCACTAACAACTAAATAAAATGGTTGTGAAACATTCCTTTTCACTACGATTAGTTCATGTCGTCAAAAACTGACTTATTTGTCAGGACTATTTTTACTTCATCCAATTTAGATATTACTATACTACATCTTTGGACGCGACTAGGCTGATCTCGTGAGGTGATGGATAGACGCTTTCGGGAAAATAAGTATACCTATGCAATTGTGTATTGCCACTAGCTCAATAGCATATAGAAAAGTAAAGTGCTATTCTCGAAACAAGCCGGATAAAAGAACAAGCCGGAGGACTAAATCGTCCATGATTTATGCATATCAACAGCCCTAAAGATGATAAAATTGGTGTTGTTACACAGCACCGACATATAGCCAGCTTATGTATGGGAATGGGAGGGAAAGCTTTCGCTCGCCTAGCTTGCATGGAAGCAGCTCCCCAAAAGATGGTTCTCCAGTGGTCCGTATTACTTTACTTTGACATTTCTCGGTGTATCCGATTCTGTTTACAATATAGCAATCCCATTTTACATTTATTTACAATTTCCCAAAAATAGATTGTGAACTGCAGTTAATAAAGTACAGTCATCTAATTCGTGTGTGCACACTGTACGTATCTGATCAGACCACCGACTTAAACTGTTTCGCTTTATAGATAAAAATACCAGTCGTTTGGTTGTTAATAAGATATCTGGATCAGTGTAGAACTTTATTGTTTAGGCTAACACCACCATTTCTCTTAGCACCATAACACCGATTTGCAGTAGGTAGCAGCCTACTCATGAAAACTGGTGTACCAACTCGCAAAACTGTACCAATCTTCGTTACCTATGCTATACTACTGGTAATGCATGCGCAAATGCAAGACTGGGGATGAATTAACATGTATCAGGATTAAAGGAAATTTATCAATTGCATCCTCGTTTCAACCATATCGGTTGAAGGTGGCAACAAGGAAAATAGGTGGAGTCGGAATCAAACTAAGGGTAGACGTTTGAGTGACGCCATATACGAGTTGCCAACGACAAGCAGAAACGGCTCAAATTTACATATAACATGTGCCATTTGCTGATCAGGCGCTTTTTAGTTTGTATGTTGTCACTTGATGTCTGTTGGCAATGCCGCATGGCAGCTGAAAACGTTAGTGACAGTTGGAATTAACGAATTATTCCCGAAGAATGGTTTCGGCACTGCCAACCAACCACGATAACCGAATAGTATACGAAGCATAACGCTGCGCTAACGCCGGTTGAGAAACAAGTTTACGCATGCCTTCCTATTATTTTGTAAAATGTAGTAAGTGTTTCCCATTTGTCCAGAATTCTACCATGCAGGAGATGCTCGTTATTAACTATCCTAAGCTACGAGCACCACCAAGAAAATCCGCATAAAACTTACTTCGGTAGGAAGTAAAGTAATGATAACAAAAGAATATCTAGCATCGGTGAAAATCCTCGCTTAAATTTGTGTGTTTTGGAGACATGAATGATTGTACTTACCGAACAGTGAGCACAGCTTTCCAAAATCGTCTCGGAAAACTCGCCATGGGCAACCATGAAGAGCGGTGGAAGCTGCATTACGATCACCTCCACCTTTAAGTTGCCGTCAGGTTAAAATCACGAACGTTATATCTCCGTAGTCGAGCATGTCTTTGTGAGTGCATTGGATCTCGTGGAAATCGTCATTACACCAAGTAAAGGATCCGCATTTTGTAACAGCTTTCAACTGCACAGTCACTTATATTACTCTACTTCACATTAACATTGGTTCGATTACCAGGGGAGTAAGTAAGCACATTTTGACACAGGGTTGGCGATGTGGTGAAACGAACTTTTGTGTGTGGTGTGCCATTATTCAGATACTGCCACGGACACACTGAGGTCAACAAACGAATCAAGGTGAGATATTCGTAGAGGGTCGCATGGCACAAGGCTTGACTAAACAATCACCGGTTGCAGAGTTCATTCATCATCGGCTGCATAGCCAATGGGATACTAGACGACCTGGACCCTCACAAATCCTTGATTTTAATCAATTCGTCCCAGCAGCTCACACACTACATACCACAATCACAATCCGGGAAAGCACCAGACGCGTTTCGCCCTCGGTCTCCTACTGGAGGTCGAATCCATGACCGCTAGAAGCTGACGTCAACTAGCCAGCAGCTTAAGCCACTGAACCATGGGGAACGGTGGATGAGCTAGAAATTATGCAACAGTCATGGGTCTGATCCGCATTAGGAGACCAAGAGAACGCGCACCACTGGCGAACCCCAGTGGACAAAACGTGTCTGGTGCTTTTCCGGATTGTGTTTAGGCTCTGTAGCCGGTGAGCTGCTGTGACGAATACATTAAATTAAAACACAGAGCATCCTACTTGGAAGTAAATGCTTGATTGCAGCAGTGAAATGGTCTGATCCACAGAGGCGGGTAGTTACTCTTGACTCACATTCCGTATACACTAAAACATCACACACGTTCAATGCCGTTTTAATCCTGAGTGGATAGTGCGCTTAAGTTTGCTTCTGTTTATTGCAGTGTGTTAATTTTATCTTGGCCGAGGGGGTCAACCTGCGGTGACCTTTAGAACGTGCCAACGGAAATATGTGAGAATGTCCCAACGTCATCCGGCGTTTTACATCTGAACTGCGGTTTCCACCGCAGAGCTGAATACAAGATATGCGGAGTATGGAATATTGGCAAACTTCGGCCCAAATCTGAGGCATTCTGGTGCCAAAGGCTTGGCTTGCTATCCTCGGTATACTGTTTGATAAATAGATCAAGCCGATTCCACGCAATGGAAGTGCACTCATGAAAAGGCAGTTTGCGCAAATTCAGTTACCGTTATTCTAACCATCTCTAGATCTGTTTTCTAGGAGGAAGGTTTTGACCTTATATATAATCCGAAACGAAACTTGCTAAATGGCGGGAAATCATGAAGGTCTGGTATTATTGCCCTTGCTCGTTTGAAATACAACGCATAATCTGCGTGCATGCTGGCCGCACAATCGCACGCTCTCACTTGTTTGCTGTTCTGCTGCTGAAGCTTGTCACACGCCGTTGCATTTATGCTGGTTGGTTTTGATTTGACAACCTACAACTCATGATACTATTTTCACGAGTCCACTACCAGCAGTTACGCGGAATTGTGAACTCCGGACTGTGTTTCACTGGGAAGCACAACTACAATTTTGTAACACACATGCACATAGCTCCATAAGACGTGGAAGTGCGGAGGAGACCTTTTAAGAGACTGTCCCGTATGGAAGCAGGTCCCCAATCAACGGTATTAAGGATGGTTGTATTACTTTACTTGAAGAACCGGCCACACAAACATTTATTCCTACTTGCAAATTTGCCTTCATTTAATTATTTTGTTGGATGGAACACTGCAAACACGCCTCTGTTAACTACGTCGTAAAACTCGAACATCTTTTTTCACCATCCGAATTTATCGTACGAAATGTTAAGGTCATGTAAACAGTCAGTGTCTCGCAGCGTCCATAAATTTACCATTTCTTGATTCAATTTCAACTGTCCGTCCCCAAAGTTGGTATAATTTGATAGAGGACTGCAACGGCGTTCTAACAGGCTCACACTCGTTTCAGTCCCACAATGTGTTAAGCAGCTACCGCGTAAGCTACGTTTTCCGCACAGTGAACCCAACTCAGCATCTAGGCAAGTAAACATTGCCAGCAAACGATGCCCGCAGGCGATAAATAGACTAGACCATGTAGATCCGTTTACCACACCATCTTGGGATTACAACCGTGACACAGCCTCACTCTGCTAACACGCAAGCGAAGGTTTTGATTTGTCGCCTTATCACCACCGTGTGATCTTGCCGTTAACTTTGACTACTCGCGGTCTGGACTCGTGGTCAAGACAGTAATCTAATCTGTGTCACTTCCCTCATCAATCCGGTGTTGCGCGTTGGGGTTCAGCTTGCTTCGTATGGACATTGCAACAAGCCACATTCGCAGAATTGAAACTCAGAATAGCACACACTGCTTGCCAGTAGAAAGCTAAGCTTAATTCTGCCGAATTGTACGTTAATTATGGCTTAGGAAGCTGCCTTGGACCTATAGTTTTTGGTATGGCGTGCTACCAGGTGGATGTGGATGGTAGGAATGCCTTATAAAGTTGGTGCTTCGGGGGCTCTCTTCATGTTCATAAACAAGGAAAACATAAGGGTAATTTTCTAGATAGGCCAAACGCTCCGCTAGACACTGGTCACTTGATGGACCAACTTTCCGCAGGTAGGACAACTGATAGTGTCTACAGAGTTAGTTGTAACTACAGCGCACACGTATAGATTGAAAAAAACGTGCTAGACCTGCGCACAAGGATAGAGCACAGAAGGCGCATAACTAGACCACAGAGAAGCGAGCTTCAGTATAGGGCTCCAGCAAGGGATTCGGCGGTAGCGATGTACGCGATCGATACAGCTTATAATCTCGACTTGCATAATGTCGAAATCGTTAGGAGGGTATTAGGATCAATGCCTTGTAGGCAGAGTGCTGAGACGGTTGAGATTACCAGGGTGAACAGCTGCGTGAACAGAATGGATGGGGTAGAGCATTCTAACTTGTGGCAGACTCTCTGAACCCGGTCAGTTTGATGAGCACCGTTTGACAAATCCAACGCACCGACTGAAAATCACATCCTCCCCGCACCCAAAGTCAACAGGGCATACATGTGTGGTCTTCCAAGGCATACTACTTGTGGCCATGCCATGCACTACTTGAAGTGACGTTATGACATGCAACGCGAATGACCTTCCGTATACATCCCACGCGTCGAGATTATCTTCCCAGTTCTCTTTAAGTGTTATACGAATTCCAGATTGCTTCACTGGGCCTGATGAAGCTTTTGCGTCAGAAGCGAAACGTTGCCCACATACTATACCAACGGGTAGTTTTCAAACCTTTTGGAAACCATGAGTGATTCCATTGGTTTTCCACTGATGGTACGGCTGTTCCACTAGTCAGAAGTGTAGTTATGCTGGTGCAGAAGTGGGACAGACTGACACCGATTGTAGAGCAAGTAGCAGCCATGAGAGCTGTTACATCGGAACCAGACGAAGCTGTAACTGGAACTCGGTGCTGAAAAGAATGCACCAATTCAGGACAGAGTATCCGTGTCGAACGTAAGAGCAACGATTTAGTGTTAGCCACGCCGATACTAGGAATCAGTTATAAAGTTGTTTGCTTAGAACGTGTTTCGTCAGAGCCACGCGTCACATCGATTACTGCAAGTTGAACGAGGACAGAAGGGTGTGTTTTTGCCACCCACATGACAGAAGCACCGTCCATCATGGCCCCACCCGCTGCCAAACAGCATGAATCTGGTGTTGTCAATAACACCGCTGGACCCGGGACACTATACGTTGTCCAGCCAACGAAAACAGCCACGTGTCCATCTAAAAGGAGAATAGCAGACAAAATCATAATTCCCAAATATATATTGATAATATATATAGATATTGTCCAGTTGGCCTGAATCCGAGGCACACTCCACAAAAGACAAACCATTAGACGACTAGAAACCATGGGACTCTGTGTCAAATATTAGAAGTCTAATCTGAGCTCGCGTGTACGGTGCGTCGCGTCTGTCACCTAAACGCCGTACACTACGGCGAACCTCCATTCCTCTAAAAAAACACTTCAGTGGGAAAATGATGCCGAAGCATTTCCCTTGCCCGCCACTTGCATCCGAACCATAACTTGCACTGTTCATACCTTTGCAGATGCCACTTGGAGCGAACACCAGCAAAGTGAATAAAATCCGGATAAGTTCCGTAAACAAAAACGCAAAGTTTATCCTTGTCTATGGTGTCCTAGATTTGTAGATTGAAAGCAAACTAGAGGACAAAGCACCTGACTTGGATGAATGGTGATTCAGCTGTGAAGTACTCACAATCGAGAACGTGATCGCCAATTGAACATCCAGGTTAGGTTATTCCCCGGTTACTAAGGAAGTCGTCCCCGACTGATGAATGTAAGGTTGAAATCCAGACTGATGGTAAAAGATGCAGTCGAAATGTGACATAAAATGAGCAAAATGCTCCCATCTGAAATATACATGAAGGCGATGGACACCCAGCCACAAACAGATAAAATAGACCTGAACATACAGGTCACGGGCCAACCCATCAACATGAAGCTCAGGACCCGGACACAGCCAAAACATGCAGAGCACCGAAAGAGAAAGTCAAGTCAAATTTAGTTTTCTACACCTATACGGGAACACGTTCAGAAATTTACATCAACACCGAGGACATACTACAACACGGAATCGGTGAAAACATGATGCGAAGTGACAAGGAGAGCCAAATGAGTTCAGCTTCAAGCAAGAAAACCTCGCACTCGATGCATCACTGTTTTGAAGTCGATTAATATGCGAGACCGATTAGGCAAGATGGAGTTGCGAGACGAACAGTTACGGGAAAGTAATACTTCAAATTTGTACTGCGCGAAGAAATGAATGCCGCACTGGTTAAAACAGTGTTTGTGGGGTCGTTTAGAGTCTCGAAGAAGAAGTTGAAATAGGTGCCAACGTGCTTGCTAAACAAGACTCAAGGATGGATTCTGTACTTAGTCCAGAGCATCGGGAACTCATATTTTAGTGATAGTACGAGAAGAATATAATTTGTTTGAAGCTGTGCAATGAAACTAACAGAAGGACAGTACAACCGATGTAGGCGAATACATGCATTTCTAAACATTAGAATTAGAGCACATAGTACGAAGAGCAAATTGAGCCCGAGAGATTTACACGTATACGTGCCGACTAGGATAAATTGTAAGACAAAAGCACCGAAATCTTTTACGGCATATGAAGGGGTGGGTGTTTTGGTCACTCGCGACCAAAGTATGAGGACTGATTGAAGGAAAGACCCAGCGTGGATTGGCGGAGAGGAGAATGTGATATCAGGACACTTGGAATGGTTAAGGGTGGGGACGGTATGGCTTGACCATGTCATTGGTACGTCTGATTATCGTTAAACTTGCAAAGATTGCTCACTAGGTTAGCAGCCTGGTGCTGACAATGACCACACTACACACCAACCCGAATGATGCCGGATTTTATGTTGGCGAATCAACAAAAGAACGACCGGCAGCCGACCCCATAATGGTCTTCTCAGGAAGTTAACTGAGCTTCGTACTCGTCACCGCTCAGCAAAGGACTCAAAGTTGATTTGCGAGAAATACTCGTCATCCTATCGCCCTACAACCCTACTACCTCTCCCATGCGATTCAGAACGGGTGCAGATCAATCTGTCTTAGATCTTGGGCTCACCAATGAGGAACTGATGGTCGATATATTAACCGTTGTTGCAGCACTTGCAGGTAGTGCTTACGCGACGCTGCTCTTCAGTTAAATCTGCTTAGCGAAACAAACCTGTGAAAACATCGAGGAAACCCACAGAGTCGCCCAACACGGCAGCCTGTCCAACCTCGTTCAAGAAACCAACTGGTCCTTCCTAAGTTGCGATCAATACAAGCCAAGTCCTCCCTGGGGCGGGCGGACTCGAAAATGCGTGGCCATAATTGATTCAGCCTGGAGCGCTTACGGAGCCTGCCCAAGTGCGTAGGACTGAGATGCCTACATAACTTAGAGAAATCATTATATCAAATTGGAGTGCAAAGACAAACTCCAGAGCTAACAAGACTTAGTGGTGAAATTCAGTAGCAGTCCCAAAATACCGTACTTACACGTCTACAGACACCACAGGGTGCACCCTGGGATTCGAAATCAACGTGGAGCAGATGGTCCGGCGCTATGTGCACAAGAGTTGACCAGTAAGTTTCGGCAAGACTTCATCCGCGCTTTCCAGAGTGAATCTTCCTCGCCTAGTTCTGACACAGCGCCCACTTCTCCCAGTGTTAAGCTACGTACCTTTTACTGCAGCAAATATTGTGAAAAAGCCATTGTACCTACGCGTGCACAGCTATCCTGGCGGTTACAACATATGACCGAAGGCATTAAAGTTAGTCGTCATGAACCATGCTGAAAAGTTAGATCGGTCTTTTCAACAATGCCATTATCAAACAAAGGTTCCCACGATGTGGAAACATGGAATATCCACTCCTATTTACAAAAGTGGGAATTACGCCGTACCCTCGAACTACCGTCTAATCAATCTCATTCTGGTGCTGTTTAAATTTTCGGAAGGCAGAGACCGTTATGAGATACCTTGAGAGAAGCAACTTTATGTTGTCACAACCACATGGATTCCGCCGATCTCGGTCTCGCACTAAAAACATGTTGCTAGCATGAGCTAACTGGGTAGAGTCGGTCGACGCCAGATTAGTATTCGACGTCGTCTACCTGGAGTTCTCTATAGCATTCGACCGCCTGGACCATCACACATCTGCACAATATTTGAAGCGATGGAATCGGTGGCCCTGTGCTCAGTTGAATAAGCAAGTTCCTCATTCAACGTCAGCGGATGTTTGCTTTACCGTGTTGGATTATAATTTTCCTTTGGGAATACTGTGTTACGCGATTTCTATTTGTATGAATTATGCACCAGTATTTTCGTTTCATGTGTTTTTCCAACTGTGCGAATTTGGTGGATATTCTCCGGCTAATTTCAGGGATCTCACTGACTGGCCTAACTGCTGTCTATATCCTCCATCTTAATCTAACCGGCGTCGGCCGGACCACCAGCTTGACCGACAGCGTTTGGATTCAGCATACCAGTGTAGATGTCGCATCTAGCACCCTCCGCAGACCTGACAGTCATAATGGCCAGTAAAGCTTGCCCACGAAAAGCGAAGCCTAAAGCTTCTGGAATGGACGTTACTTGTGGCATAGACAGCTGTAGAAAATTTGTGCGATTTGGAATAGAAAGCAAAAACCGCCGAGAATACTTCCATTCTCGATGTGCACGCCTTAGTCTCAACCAGATACAAAGCTTAATAGTACCATCGATTCTCTCCGGTTCTGCACTGTGTGTACGTATCTGCCACTTGCCAGATGTATAACTGTGTTGGCAAAGAAGTGTGATAGGCTGACAAAGGTTGTAGAGCAGACAGTAGCCATAAAAGCTGTCCCACATGAACCCGACAAACCAGTGCCTCGAACTCGATGCTCAACACCAACCTCTAATCAAAACAGTGTAAGTGTAACGATTTAGAGTTAGCCACCCCGACACTAGCGGCTTCTCATAAAGCTGCGTTCGCCACATGCTTCAACAGCATCACATGTCACACTGAACACTGTTAAAGGCCCGACAACATACGCGTCTTTTGTTGCTACCCACATGGCGGAGGCACCTCCCATCGTAACCCCCCCCCGCTGCCAATACTACCACGGAACTCAAGACCTCATCAATTGTCCAACCGAAGAAAGCAACCACTGGTCCCTCCAAAAAGGAGAACATCAAACAATACTATAATTCTCTAAATGTGATATGCTCTAATGTGACTGAATTAGGGGCGAACTCCATAGAAGATAAGATCCTAGACGACAAAACAGTGGGATTCCCTGTGTCAACTAATGAGGGTTCAAGTTAAACCAGTCAATATGAGGCGTTCCGTTCGTCACTCAAACTCCGTACACTACGACGAACCGATGTTACTCCAGGTAACACTACAGTCAGGCCGTGATGCGAAGATAGTTCTCTTGTCAGCCACTCGCCTTCGTACCACCACATGCACTGTTCGAATATTTCCAGTTGTTCCTTGTAGCGAACTCCAGAAATGCAACCAAAATGCGCATGAGTTCCGTAAACAACAAGGCCCAAAATATATCCTTGTTCATAGTGTCCCCGAGCTCCAGACATTAAAGGAGTTAGAGGCCAAAGCGTAGGACTGGAATGAATGGCGTTTTATTGGTGAAGTGCTCTCACACACAAATGTTATTGCTAATTCGACATCAAGGTTACCGCTATCATCTAACTAAAAGGGTGTGTTCCCGGAGTGATGAAAGTATCATTGCACTCTGAACTGTTGGCAGCACAAATTATCAAAATGTGGCAAAAACGCGTAAAGTGCTGCCATGCGACATACGCGTAAAGGCGATAGCTACCGGGCCACAGATAGACAATGTGATAGTGAACAAGCAAGTTGTCAATACAATTATGTCACTATGTAGCTCAGAACGGAGACAATACAAAACACACCGGAAGCTGAAGGAGCACAGGATGGTCACCTGCTTGTTAGGACTGAGAGCTCTATACAACAACCTAAATTGGCACTAGAGACTGCGTCATCGGTCCTACTAAAGCAACCGGTATCCGACCTCACAAGCGTCGGCATAGGCCCTCCTCGGAAATCAGCACTCATAAACACTCTTCTAACCACCAATGCCTTCACCTGCTTGTTTACCAACGCATAAGATCTCTTCCGCAAGCTAATCGAAGTTCCTATTCATCAGGTCTGTACACCGTGGGACCTAGTTATGGTCATCGAAACATGGCTGAACATAGGGATCAAGGGTGCTGAAAGTGCTAACCAGGTATGACTTCCATACGAAACGATCGACCTAGCAGAGGAGAGAGAGTGCTCCTGTATCATTGATCCGACCCGCATGTTGATGTTATGGACCCAGAAACGAAAGTCGTCGATTCTCCTTGGTGTCGTACGCACTTAAGACGTGGTGATGTGTGTTTAAACTAGGAATAGTTTACCGCTCCCCAATATCCACCTTGGAAATGGATCAATGCCTAGCTTCTGCGATGAAACGAGTACTGGCACGACCATACACTTACCTCCTTCTGGTGACGGACTTCAAACTGCACGCTATCGAAGTTCCAGGATCGCAGAGCGAACAAGTCGTCTGATTTGCAAGTTATCGCCGATGTACCTCTGTACAACCATGTCACCTCCCCCCACGCGATTCCGAACAGATGATACACCCTCCATTTTTGACTTTGTGCTCTCCAACGGGGAACTGATGATCGACACCGTGACCATAGATGCACCACATGACCGTAAAGATCACGCAATTTTGCTCTTTCGTTACATCTGTTACTCGGAGTACATCAGTGAGAACAACATGGAAATTTATGTCGGTACACCTTATGATATCCTGTGCAACTTCGTTCAAGAAACCGACTGGTTCTTCCTGGCCAAGAAGCCGCCCGATGTTGCTTGAATGGTGTTTGTCACCCGATTCACTGAGCTAGTGGCAAATGCGTCAGAAAGCGAGGACTTTCGCCCGAAGCACGTGAATTCGTTCCTGGGGAGCCATACTAGAAAATGCATGGCCTTAAGTGATTCAGTCTGGCGCGCTTACAACGTTTGTCCAAGTAACCTGACCTGCGGTGCTTACACGACTCAACGAAACCACTGCGTCAAGTTGATCCGCGAAGACAAACTCCAGCATCAACAGAACTTGGAGGTGAAATTCAGTACAAGTCCCAGGTTGCTGTACAGACACCTCAACAAGCTCCGCAGAGTGCAACGCAGGATCCTGACTTTACGTGCAAACCGAAGGCCTTGGGCAGCGGCCATGTACCTTGCCGAACCATAAGCTCGGTTCTTTCAATATTGTCTCGATGAAAAGCAGGCTCCCACAATGTAGATATATGGACTATCCACTCATATTTGCAAAATTGGTAACCGTGCGGAGCCCTCAAAATACAATCCAATCCCACCGCTCCCCGTTTTATCCAAACGAACGGAACTTATAACTGCAGAGGCGCTCATGGGATATCTTTGGAGCAGCAACATCCTAGGGTCACAACAAAACGGATTCCGCCGAAGCCGATCCTGTACTACATACTTGCTGCTAGCCCGAGTAAGCTGGACAGAGTCAGCCGATACCAGAGTGGGAGTCGACGTTGTCTACCTAGACTTCTCGAAAGCGTTCGATTGTTTGGATCATTGCATTCTACCTCACAAACTCAGAAGCCATGGAGTCGGTGACCCTATACTCGGTTGGATTGGCAACTTCCTCGCTCAACGTCAGTTGAATGTGAGAGTCCGCAGCTCCATTTTCCACTAAATTGATGTCCAGTGTGGCGTGCCCCAAGAATCGGTACTGGGGCCACTTTTATTCCTAACATCCATTAACGATCTTGCCAGTCTATTGCAGTCGAATTTCTTACTATTTGCAGATGGTCAAAATGTGGCATGATATCAGGACATTGGATGATCACATGACATCGCAGAGCGATCTCGACAGGGAATATGCATGGTCATCCAACAACCGACTCCAGTTGAACGTGACCAAGTGCAAAGTCGTAAGCATACGCCATCACCTTATCTATAAATATCGACTTGGGGATCAGCAGTTACAACGTGCTTCTCAAGAAAACGACCTCGGGGTGATCGTGCAGGACGACCTTGGTTGCTCGAGATAAGCTGTAAAGGTATCAAAAATCAGCCAGTCAATATCTTGGACAAGTATGGAGGGCTTTCGGTAATGTTGAGCCATCAATCTGTCCGCAAATGCTGAACGCCTACGTCAGGCATCACGTGGAATATGCGATACAGGCGTGGCATTATTTGTGCAAGCGCGACGTTGATGCACTTGAAGCTCCACAACGTAGAGCGACCAAACTCGTTAGAGGATTGTTTCATCTCTCCTACCAACGCAGACTGCAGTACCTGAGATGGTACAGTGGTGAATATCGGCGTCAGCGAGGAGACCTAATCATGGTTTACTTAATACTGACGAACCCAACTGTCGCATTGTTATAATTGTGGGAACGTCTGGTAAGATTGTCACTGGCAGGGTTGGAGCACGCCTACGGTAAGGGCTTGGAGTGCTGGCCAATCGAACGGACTTGCGCTGACCTGTCGGCGTTAGCTTAGCCCGCGGTACACGCTGGTGAGACGGAAATTGAGCGAGCGTGAGAACGACCTTAGCCGCTCGTATTCGGGTAGACGTTGAGCTCTCGGAACGGACGCACACGAGAGGGGTTACGGTAGACGCGCGCTAGTGACTTATACGCGAACGCTGCCCGGTTAACGACGCACACAAAATCCCATGACACCACCGACTCCCAAGTAAGGCGAAGAGAAAAGAAAGACACGGTCCTCTGAAGGCTCTTTTACGACCAACAAAGGGCTTTTGCTATGAGTCATTAAGTTAGGGAAAATTTCTACCAAGACGGTGTGGTAGTTTGCAGAAGGACATTGTCAGCAGATGCGCAGTTGGGCCGCGTCTCGGAGTGGCTGAACGCTGTCACATTGTGAGGAGGAATTAGACATTGCTTTCCCCAGCCATTAAGCCGTGGTTTCTGGCGCATTTTGCGGGGATATTTGACGGGTCCGCAAAGCTTATGTCGCAATTTGTTGCCGCTGAGCCAAAATACCAATCTGAGAGGTCATGAGCTCAAACTGGCTACGCAATACAGTCCACTTGATTGTCGACGAAAGGTTTTCTTCCTCCGTGTGTCCCGCGTCCGGTACGACCTGCCGACTCACGTTATCCTTTCCCCTACGTTGACGCTATTCAAAACACATCTTGATGAAACGGTTTGCAACTTACAGTACTTGCTATAGTTCGTTCCACTTGTAGGAGAAACTAACGCAAAGTTAACCATGTGTTTAACTGCCTTTTCCGCAAGGTGACGGGGATGACATATGCAGAAGTGTCCATGTGAGTAGGCTGGATGTATCTAAACTAGGGTAACTACCACATAAGTCAAATGAAGTGATACACGAGTAAGCGTTGTCGTTTCATTTTTTCTTTCACACGCACTTACTGAACTATAACAGCTCCCTATACCATTTTATATCTGCACATCCCTTTCCCACTTTGAACTCTCGTTATGCATAGTGTATTAAAATCGGTAGACTCTTAAAATATAGGCTTACTTATTTGCTGATCCCTTCCAGTTTAATTTTCACTCCAACCACCCTACGGGACTTGTCAAGCACATGCCTTTACGCGTGTTAAAATGATAGTTCATTGTACACTGATTTCGGTTGATATGTCTTTACTAACTATCTGAATGCCAAAATTCGTTTGTTGTCTGTTCAGTTATTTTATTACCCTGTGCTCGGTGTTTCGCCAAAATAAATTCTATCTATCTATTTTGACTAGTTTCA
Organism: Dicrocoelium dendriticum; assembly: GCA_944474145.2. Classification (NCBI taxonomy): domain Eukaryota; kingdom Metazoa; phylum Platyhelminthes; class Trematoda; order Plagiorchiida; family Dicrocoeliidae; genus Dicrocoelium; species Dicrocoelium dendriticum. The sequence goes on from OX104067.1 coordinate 34,707,025, forward strand.
CTTTAACAGAAAGCGTCGCTTCTAAGAAGTGACAGATATACTGTAGAGGTCACGTTGACAGGCACATCCGGAACCGGATGCCACCAACCTTTTCGGATGCTTCACAGCGACACATTAATACTGGTTTTGTTATGCAGATATACTAGTTAACCCTACGAAACTGTCCTAGGAACCTCTACCGTCCTTAGTCATGAACGTGTTATATGTGAGTGTCTCCCTCCCACTAGCCATAGCTTGTCCGTGTCAATGCATTTCTCCTAGCATAGCGACCACTGGAGCTTTTAGATTTGATACTCGCTGCTTGTAACGCACCTCCACTGTAGCACTCGCAGTGGTCGGTTTGCCGGAAGAGAAAGATTTGAACATCTAAAAGTGTGAAACAGCACACACACGCCAATCACAAAAGTGGCAAAATGAACGACACTTTCTTAATGTTTCGACGATCTTTTGAAATTGTATACTTTTGGATTACAATAAGCTAAAATACTGGTAGGTGGGGTTGGGTGTTGTGCTGTTGGTTTGTTGGCCGGGCTGGACAATTCAAATTCAAGCGATCCATCACCAATGGAGCTGGCCTCGTCAGCACGTAGTAGTAGTAGTAGTAGTAGTAGTAGTAGTAGTAGTAGTAGTAGTAGTAATGGTAGTAGTAGTAGTAGTAGTAGTAGCAGTAGTAGTGGGTTCTTGTTGTCATGGAATTATTGGACATTTGAAATATTTTCCGGACCCAAGTCCCTTCAACTCGAGCTTTTTGTATTGACTACCGATTACTTGCTTTTTCCTTGTCTATTTGTATAGCTTGATTGACCCACTATATTTATAAACAACTTCTGGTGTAATTGATAACGACATGCCGTGCCCTGCTTTTTGGGCTTTACATCCACCTAGTGTTGCTGAGGCTTTTTACCATTGATGGCTAGTTTTTATGTTTAGCAGAAACCGTCGCATATACTAATCTGAAATCTTTCAGTCGCTTCCCAGAAGGAATGTATCCCGTCGAGTGGATCTAATCAAAAGATGATAAGCATTAGGGTATTTAAATACTAAGGCACAAGGGAGTGAATAGCAGAGGTTTCTGTCAGGAGGACTTTGTGTGACGTCTAAACGGAATCGCTTTTCAGTCCCTACTGCAAGGCGGTCAGTGGAACCTTTACTCCTGTTTTCCTTCCTCCTTATTCCTTTGGATTGGTGTACGATGCAGAGTAACATTGCAGACACTGAACGATGACAAGCTACTTGGCAAACATATCAACACATAAGTGTGTTGTCACCTTGGACGAAACATCCTACAAACAAAATGTTTCGCGTGATAGATCACTTAATATCACATTATTATTGCACCTTTCTACCCCATGGTATATCGTCACTCATGACCTGCTGAGTAACCAGTCTGATTATACATCTGAGTGTGCTGACTGACAGCTTGTTGCGACGGTAATTCAGACTTGTGCTACCGTCAGCAAGTATGGCGACGCGTCAGTCAGACGATGATTTGGGCGTTAACCTATATGAGATGTGGTAGACAAGAGTAATGGCAATGTGCCAACAGCGACACATTTGGATGATTCAGTTTACGGAGCAACCATCCAGTTCCTTCATATGCTTTGTTTTAGTGCTGACAGTTTTCTAATCAGTGCAAGATTTGGCGACATGAAGTGTGGTCAGTAGCGCACATGTATGCTAAACCAAAATGATGACGCGATAGCTTGGCCTCAGGTGCTTGCAAAGTGAACACTTGTGACATAATGTCAACAACATTTATTTTGCTTGATGATTGCTAGCCTCCAATTGGCATGCTGTAACAAAAAACAGAACGAATCGTCCGTGACAGCTGGGTTTTAAACTACGGTACTAAAGCTTCTACTGCACTTAAGGTTTTAGCGACCCGGTGAGTGAAAAGTGAATAGGTGTGACTCTCGGAGACGCATAGATGACTCTAAAGCAAGGAAGGACAAAAGTTACACTCTACACCATTTCCCTACAGATAGTGACTGTCAGCACGTATAGGAGGTCGCTGACATGAGCCAAACCAAAATTATAACTGACGAAGTTGTACCCGGGGTATTAACTATTAGGTTCCTAGGCATCCTTAATGGACGCCTAGAAGAGCCGTATAAATAACATGTTGCCCTCGATCAAGCCCATTGTGATCGGTTTGGCTCGATAAGCTGGCTAGCCGAACAACCTCCATTTGGTACCAGATGGATAATTCGAGTTAATCCCATTCCAGCGAATGGTTCGACGGCAGTGTTCCAGGACGTGGTGGGTTTTCGTCTGGCAAGCGTTCTCCCTTTAACATGCCACTAAGGTCCGTTTAACACTACTGCGACTTGGCGGACGTAAGTCACCACTAAATAAAGTCAGTGCCTCATCCTATTCCGAAGGATTCCCACTGCACGAACGTCACCCAGTTCGAAGAGTTCCTTTGTTCCCTTCATATGATGGCTAACACGGCAAACATATTCACGAATCAGTCACGTTTCACAAGTTTACTCACCATGCCTACCAGTACATGCACTTGATTTGGCGTCGTCCGTATCCGTATGTCTGTACGTGTGACTGGGGAATTATTAAAATGCTGGACCAGGTTTACGAGCACTTGTGGGATAAATCCTTTCCATGGTGTTTCTGGTAAGGGAAGTCGGCTAAGGACATCAGCGGTGGTATTCTGTTTGCCTAGAAAGTACTGAATTTCGTACGTATACGCAGAAAGAATAAGCGACTAACTACCATTCTATGTGAAGCCATTTGTTGAATACCATTCTCGTGGCCGAGGAGGAAAACAAGATGTTTACCATCCGTATGGATCACCAAAGGTCGCCCGAGTAAATATTGGTGAAATCGAGTGGTACCGAAGATAGCAGCGGCTGCCTCTCGATTCAAGTTGAGAGTAATTCCGTTCTGCTGGTATCAGGGTTCTTGACGCATAAGCAATAGGACGTTGAGAGCCATTTGGTAATTTATGCATTAAAACAGCTCCGAGACCGTAAGGTAAGGCATCACAAGAGAGAACAACAGGCTTCTGTAGATCGTAATTCCCAAGAAGATCTGTAGATGCTACGAGTTTCTTGACCGCTTTGAATGCATTTGCATGAGTATTGTTCCAATCCCAGCTTTGGTTTTTACGTAACAGCTGGTGAAGCGGATGCAGATGAGTTGCTGCCGATGGTATAAATCTGGAAAACTGAGTGACAACACCGAGGAACGACCGCAATTCATGAACATTTTTGGGTGCTGGCGCCTCAAGTAGCGCCTTTGTCTTTTCTTCCAGTGGCCACAATCCTTCACGTGAACACCGGTAGCCCAGATTCTGTACACTCGGAACAAGGAACTCACAATTTACTCTTTTTAGAATCAAACCAGCATCCGATAATCGCTTCAGGACGACGTCCAATGTATGTAATTGCTCGGCGGTAGTTCGTCCAGTAATTGAAATGGCATCTAAGCACGCACACGTGTTTGGTATATCTTTCACGAGTGGGTCAATAATACGTTGAAAAATAGATGGAGCCGAGCTTATTCCAAAAGGAATGCGTAGGTAGCGGGATAATCCGAGATGAGTACTAATGGTGGTGTAGTGCGTGATTCCTCAATTTGTTGGTAGGCGTGACTCAGATCTAGTTTTGTAAATAGATCACCACAGGAAAGGGAAGCGCAAATGTCTTCAATCTTTGGTAGCGGATATCGGTCTAATTCTAACGCTTGGTTTATTGTAACCTTGTAATCCCCGCGGATTCTTATCGTACCATCCCTCTTTAATACTGGCACAATGGGGGCTGTCCTGTCTGAATACTGGACGGGTTCAACGGTACCTTCCAACTGGAGTCGGTGCAGTTCACTTTCGACCTTATCAGGGAGGGCATAGGCAACAGTGCCAGCTTTCTAGAACCGCGGTTTTGTCTGTGGTTTCAATAACAGATGTGCACGGCAATTCTTTAAAAGTGCTGATCTCGACTGATTAAATAAGACTGCATGCTTCTGCAAAATCTCGGATAACTGCGGATTGTCTTTCACCAGGTTGACGTTTGACATTATGCCAGGAAGGAGCTTAATTCCATCGTGGCCCAGGATGTTCGGACCAAGTCCCCCAGAAACGTACACATACATATGAATTGTTGAATTACGGTAAGAAATGCGTGCATTGAAGGTACCAAGCACATTCACCATCTGTCCCGTGTAAGATCGCAACTGTGTGTTCGGTGGACACAGCTTTGGAAGTTGGGATAAGGCGTCTGGTCGGATCAAAGTGACTGCGGAACCGGTAACAATTTCAAACTCTACTGGTTGTTCGTTTACTTGGACGGATACGACAAACGGTTTTACAGTTGTAATGGTGCGATTAATAACGCTTGTGGTGTTAATCCAATTCTGGTGCAATTCATCGGCAATGCAGTTTGTAGCCTTAGATTGTTTTTGGACGAGTGATTTCCGCTTGGAGAGACACACTTTCTGAATATGACCCATTTTTCCACAAAATCTGCATAGTGAATGAATGTGCGGACAGTCAGTCCGGGACAAGTGATTCTCCCCGCAACGGTAACAACGGAATTCCTTGCGCTGTACGGGGTGAGATAAGGCGTGTCCACGGTTAGTCTGGTAGACATTGTTTACGTCATGTGAGATTGATTTGAAGAGGGAAATGTGGCTAGTTCCTGGACGAGGTTGGCACGCTGTCGGACTATATCACATGTTTTTCCCACGTCAGTAGCGTTTCAACTTCGGAGCGCGGACGTTCTCGTGCCTTCTCATCGAAAACACCCACGATTAATGCCTGTAACAGCACCGCTTTTTCGAACTGGGCTGGAAGGATCTGATCATAGGCGCAGTCAGGGAGAGCAGTAAGAAGACGAGAGATAAACTCATTTACAGTCTCATTTGACTGTTGTCGCATGGTGCTGAATTTATACCGAGCAGTAAACACATGGAGCTTTTCCCCCCATATTCGGTCCAGGGAATAGAACACCGTTTTTAGGTCTCGCTTCGTATGTAATTGTAAACTGTCGAAATGTCGCTGGCCCTCGATGCCGAGGTGGTGGCGTAGTAATTTAACTTTCGCTGCATCATCAACCGTGCAATTTCCGCCAAGGAGCAAAAGCAAATCAAAGTATTTAGTAAATGTAGTTTTCCACCGCAACCTTTGTTGCGCAGTAAACCTCTCAGTAGAAGAATTCCAAAAGGGTTGGATTGCCGTTATTGCATTTGCCATGAGCAATCAGAATAACTTCCGTCGCCAAATGGTTACACTCAACCGAAATCAGAACAACAGTATTGCAAATGGAAGTTTATTGGAAGTAACGACAATAGTACATCGGCAGTCCACACTGGGTACAGATCAACTGTTTAGTTTTATGCAGTTCACATGTCTTAGCTAAGCAAGCGCTTTTGAACCAATCAATAAGCATCGCTGGTTAGTTGGGAGATGGACACTCACGCACTGGCGCGCACAATGCAGCTCCACAGGTTAGGCAGTGTAGGATGACATTGACGCGCTCAACGTCTGTATCACAAGGTATTTGTTTTGCATTGCAGCTCCTCAAGTCTCTTACGGCCTACGTACGCAGTGGACACGGAAGCCCTCGGAATCCTCAACCGGACGCATACTACGTAGTTGGCAACCAGGCCAGTTCCGAAACTCGTCCTTTAAGTGGGATCCTTGCGCTTGAGGCGTGCGTTACCACAGATCGTCACACGTCCCATCATTCAACTACGGGTATGTTTTTCCCGGTCACCGACAACAGCAGATCACTTGTCAAACCTGACGGAAGTCAGTGTCTAACTCTTGCTGTTCGATGCCTGGTGACCACAGACTTTTTACACTCCACTGAAGCCCCGGCTTTGATTCAACCTAATTCTCCATTCTTTATCGCAGCGTTCAATGTTCCCATTTTGATACTGTGGTAACCACGCGAGCAACATCGATTGGCTCAGTCTCACTGGTTGGCTTGATGACTCACTCCTACTTTACTATTGGTCGTGTGTCTGTCGCTTGACTCTCCGTTTAACAAGGGATTGACTACGTTGTACTTGGTTAATTTACGAGATACATTTTCTACCTGTCTCACGGGTTTCTTGACACAACCTTGTGGCGTCGCGGAGGCAAAAGTGAACCTTTCCATCCAACCCCCCATCTCCATTTTGGACTGATTGCGGCAACAGACCGACATCGGCTGCGCGGTTCCGTTGGAAAACATCCTTCCTAAACCACTTGGATTTAACCAGCGATCTCCCTACTGCTTTTCGTGAGGATAAAAGCTTGAAGCTGCTTTGACATTTACTAGGAGATGAGGGACAGCGGCAATTCGATGATTTGGGTCTCCAGGGATGCAAACTGGTTATAGACGCCTTCAGTGCTCTCGATCGTGCATGGAGTTACCAAATGAATGTGTTTACTGCGCGATATATTTTCCCCCAAATACGCCAAGAAGCAGGCGAACCCTTGAATGATTTCATTGCTCGGCTGGGTCGTACAGTACAACCGTGTGCCTACTCGTCTATTCCACAGAAAGAGATTGAAGCTGTATGCTCACGCAGCAACTGACCACTGGAATCGCTGACAATCACATACGTGAGGCGCTATTGCAGGAAGACGCTTGCACACTAACGTGGGATCGAGTTTGCGAATTAGCCCGAGTAAAGACGGAAATCTCGTTGCAATTGAAGCATTTTTGTTCCACCAGCTTAGCTTAAGTGGCGAGAGTACAACTTTTCCGGCAACGTCCGACAGACAAACTGTCTTGCTATCGTCGTGGAAGCACGTTTCACAAAGCTAATTTTGCCGATTGTCCCGCACGCAGCCTCAAATGTAAAAACTGTGGTAAAATTGGACATTATGCCCGCTGTTGTAGATCGCAGGCTGTCGCGCTCATTAACGAGGATGATACACCGGAATGCCATGTTACCGAACCAACTCAAGACAATATCTATTCAATCACCGCTGACTCCATACCTTCAGGTTGTGTAACCATATCAGTTTTTGAACCGAAGTTTCCCGCTGCTGACATTTGTACTGTATTGTTCCTTACTGTTAAAGATGCTGTTCCATTGGAAATGGAACTTGATTCTGCTTCTCCAGTCACCATCGTGCCTTTCCAATTTTATGAAAGCTACCTATTACAGCATACTTTACATCCCACCTCACATTCATTCTGGAGTTATAGTGGGAACACACTAACCATATTGAGATTTAGTATCGTATCTTTGCAGTTGCATTCTGTGATTGCCGATGTCGCAGTGTATATTTCCTCGGACAACAGACGACCCTTGCTTGGGAGGAATGCTATGGTGGCTGTGCACATTGTACCATTATTGGACCGCATGCTTATCTCTTCCCTCAACGTAGCACACTCATTCATCATTCTTTATACACATCAGTTAGAGGTAAGAAAACACCCGCTATTGTGCCGCAATACATGAAGGAAATACATATATACATATAATACAATACACAAAGGAAAAATAGATACAACAGTTGCATGCCAGCTGAGCTACAAGCAACGCATAGGCATCGTTCCGGTAAACTTCCAGCCAGCTACTAGGCAAAAAGAAAAAAATTTATTATGTTCTACCCTACGAAATGAGATCGTAAATGGAGGGGAGGCTAAAAGGGATGGGGAGGGACAAAGAAACTCACAGCACAAACGCCACTGAGGTCGGCTCCTTGCCATGTCAGCAAGTGTATCCAGCCAAACGTGTTCACCGTCGTTTGGACCCCAACCCGGGAGCCGTGAAGCTCCAAGCGAGGCTAGCTCCGAAGTGAGGAACTTCATTCCTTTGGACCAACTCATCGCTTGGCCACCTCTCCTCTTCTTCCACCCACATCCCCGGTGAGCAAACAACGCACGTCGAGGGAGTCGGTGGGCTGGCATCCGTAACACGTGGCCGAGCCATCGGAGCCTGATGCGTGAAATAACGATGCTGAGCGGTTCAGATCCTTTACCTGAGCCGTAAACAATGCGTCGAACACCGGCGTTACTCACTCGGTGTTCCCACGTAGTACACTGGCAGGAACATTATCCGAAACTCTTTCAGAAGTCCATCGGCCGTATTCCATGTGGTGTGCATCGAATTCAGCTGAAACCGAATGCGAAACCGGTCGCCATTGGTCAACCTCGACCCATTCCGTTAGCGAAACGTGAAGCGGTCTCAGCAGCCATGCAAACGATGCTAGCAAATGATTTGATTGAATCCATCGACTGCTCTGAGTGAGTGCATCCAATGGTTAGTGTCATGAAAAAAGACGGTACTGTCCGGATATGCAACGATTTGTAGGCACTGAACAAACAGTTCGTCGTAGAGCGCTTTATTTTGCCATCTAATGATGAGCTCACTGTACGTTTAGCTGGTGCAATTGATTTTGCCAAGCTAGATTTGAAAAGTGCATTTTTCCGTATGCCATTGGCCGATGATTTCAAACACCTAACTGCCTTCCTTGCTCCTGATGACCTATTTCAGTACAGAGTCTTACACATGGGTTTGAGTTCCGCTCCCGCCGCCTGGCAGAAGTTCATGACTCACGCCCTGACAGGTATCGATGGGCAGGTTGCCTACATGGCTTGTAGTTGTGTTTTCGGCCACTCACAGGAAGAACATGATGAAAGGCTACACAAAGTTCTCCAGCGTCTAAGTGATCTCAAGATGCTTCTGAACGCAGAAAAATGTCTCTTCAATGTTCCAGAAATTCAGTTTTTGGGACACGTCATTTCACGCAGTGGCATTCGTCCAAGTGATTAAAACATCAGGGCCATCTATGAAACGCCAACACCCAAAAACTTGACAGAACTAAAGTCCTTTTTAGGAATGTGCTCTTATAACCTGCGCTATCTGCCGGATTTCGCGACTGTGGCATATCGATTACGGCAGCTAACAAAGAAAGGATCGTCTTTCGTTTGGGACAGCAATCATCAAAATGCCTTTGATGAACTGAAAAGGAGAGTTGCGTCTGCTCCCGTAGTTGCCATTTTTGACGAATCTTGCCACACCTTTGTGTCCACTGATGTGTCTGATGTCGGTCTCGGAGCTGTCCTCTCACAAATACAAAACGGAGAGGAGAAAATTATTGCCTACGCATCATGAAAGCTATCAGATTCCGAACGTCACTATTCAGTTAGGGAAAAAGAAGCCCTTGCATGTGTGTGGGCCTGTGAAAAGTGGCATTTATTTCTGTTCGGTCGTCGTTTTATTCTGCGTACTGACCATTCAGCCCTAACAGCTCTTCTCAGCAATGGATCTAAAGGATCTCGCCCAATGCGAATCGATCATTGGTATGCCAAGCTCCTTAACAACGCTTTTGAAATTGTGTACCGGCCACGTTTGCAAAATCAGATTGCTGACGGCCTATCTCGCTTACCCGTGGGGTTGGAAGATGAAAAAGAGAGACTCAGAGAGGCGGTATTAGTTTCCAGTCTCGGAGCTAACCTGTCTGCCTTGACGATCGAGGAACTACGAAGGGAAAATGCTAACGATCCTCTACTGCATGAGATCATTGAATCTGTGCAACAGGGCTGGGCAAAGAATAATAAAATCCCCGGTGAGTTCATTCAGTATCAGGCAATTCGACATGAACTGTCAGTGATAGATGGTTGCCTGATGCGCGGTTCAGTGTTTGTAGATCAGCCCCAGTTGATAGCCAAGATAATAGCTTGTGCACATGAGGGACATCCAGGGATAGTTCGGACCAAAAATCGAGTGAGACTCTATTTCTGGTGGCCACGAATGGCATCTAGCATTGAGACATTTGTGGTCAATTGCAATGCTTGCCGATTAGCGGACAAAAGTCCTTTGCCCGTTAAAGCCCCGACACAGCCAATTGCTTACCCGATGAAGCCATGGACCAAAATCGCCACGGATAGTATGGACCCTTTCGCTACTGCTCCTACGAATAAGCGAAATCTACTTGTTGCTACAAGTTTTTACAGTACATGGCCTGAAGTACACATGTGCGACCAAGGTACTACTTCGGTTGTGTTGCGTTGGCTTAAACACTTGTTCAGCCGTTTCGGTTTACCGCATGAAATAGTAAAGGATAACAGGTTGCAATTTTGCAGCAGCGAATTCGCAGATTTTCTACATTGCCATAACATTAAGCACTCCAGAACTGCGCGCTACAAGCCTGCAGCCAACGGCATGGTCGAGCGGTTAAACCCGTCTCTAAAAGAAGCTATACAAGCCATACACATAGGAGGTTCGGACTGTGAGGTTGCAGATTTAACTGCGGTATTTTCCTACAGAACATGTGACCACAGAGCCTCCGGAAGAACGCCAGCGGAGCTGATGCTAGGAAGGCCCTTACGCACAAAGTTAAATGCCACACATAACCTTTTATCAGCGAGAGATGCCGAAGTTTCAAATCGCATAGCATCTTACCAAAATTCCTATACCAAGGCATCCACACCAATGCATCACGGGACATACGTTCGCGTCAAAAGCAGGGCGACAAAGAAAGGCACACCTTCGCTTTCCGCTCCAGTGCGCATCGACCGTACTCTTGGCCCGGGCACCTATCGATTGGAGAACGGCGTAATTGTCAAAGCGCGTCTACTCCACACAGCTCACGGACCAGCTAATTAGCCCGACAGATCTGCGCTTGCAGACCCGGCTGAGTTATCATTACCACGACGTCAGCTGCGTCGGTCCGCGTGAACGGTGAAACTTATTGATCGCTACGAACCAGGTTGAGGCGGCTTTTCGGAGGGGGGAACGATAATGTGGTAACCAAGTGAACAATGGAACAATGGTATATGACGGGTAAAAAAGCATACACTTAACGAGTCCCGCAGGTTGGCAATAGAAATACTAACAAATTGGCAAACCACATAAGTGGTTGAAGGAAGGAGCGTCAGTGAGATAAAAGGTAGAAGTATACCGATTTTAGGGGGATAAAGTGGTACGACGCAAAACTGGCTAAGAAATTGTTATCGTTGGTGATGGTAGCAAATAAAAATGGAGTATTCACCGGTTCGCACAGATTTACGACCGTGAATTTGAGGTATAAATCCAAAGAGGCTGGTCAGCCTAAATATATACAAGCGTTTTCGTTCATAACACAAAGCGCAGGGCGCTCAGTGCGACGTCCAATCTTTTTTTATACGTATCTAATGTGGGGGCACAAACAACTGAGTTTGGAAGGGCGTTCCAGGGCCCGCAGACCGGGAGGGAGAAATAGGTTCTCCGACAGTCTAGACGACTGTACTGTTGGCTCAGCTTTAAACAGTTACCGCGAAGGTTAGTGTTCGGGCTGAGCTTCAAGCGGTGGCGGCATATGTGACTAGGATCGCTCAATATCTGGTACACTAGTATGAGGTCTCCACGAAGTCGCCGGTACCGTCCGCTGAACACTCCGAGTATCTCCAGTCGTTCCAGGTAAGGAGTGTGGCGCAAGCCCTTGACGATTTTCGTTGCTCGACGCTGTGGGGTCTCAAGCGTTGCAAGGTCACGTTTTCGTCAGGGTTGCCAGGCCTGGATTGCATATTCGACGTGAGGACGCACGTAGGCATTCAGCATCAAAGAGAAGATGGATGGATCCAAAATTCCGAATGCTCTTCGCAGGAGTCCAACGTGCTGGTTGCCCCTTTTAGAAGCGGAATCTGACTGTTTGGAACACCCGAGGTCTTCCTGTACCAGCACACCTAAGTCGCGTTCCTGAGTGGCGGTCTTCAGATCGTGTGCTCCAAGCTTGTAGACGTGGACTTGTCGATGGCGGATATGAACAACGCGACATTTGTTCACATTAAACGGCAGGGCGTTTCGCACCGACCAATTCCAGGCCTCATTCAAGTCACGCTGTACGATTTCATGGTCGTCCGATCGTTTTATCGCCCGCCAAACCTTGAGGTCGTCCGCGAAGAGTAAGAATTTCGACGTAATAACTCTTACTAGATCGTTAACGAAAAGCAGGAACAAACGAGGCCCAAGTACCGAATCCTGCGGTACGCCGCATCCCACTCGAATCGGATCGGAAAAGGATGATCGAACTCTAACTTCTAACTGCCGTTCAGAGAGAAAGTTACCGATCCATCCTAACAACGGGTCTCCGATACCGTACTGTTGGAGTTTAATGAGCAGGATTTGATGATCCAGGCGATCGAAGGCTTTCGAAAAGTCCAAGAATGCAACATCGACTCCTGTTCCCTCATCGACAGTCTCGGTCCAGTTGTCACGCGCTATCAGCAGATTCGTCGTACATGAACGATGTTGACGAAACCCATGCTGTTCTGGCGCAATTATGCCGTAGTTTTCCAAGTATCCCATTAACGCATCTGCTATCATCGCTTCCATGACTTTAGCGATCAAAGGCAGAAGCGTTACGGGGCGGTAATTGGCAGGATCCGATCGACTTCCTGCTTTGTATATGGGCGTTATTACACCTTGTTTCCACCTCGAAGGTACGATGTTCTCATCGAAACAGCGCTGAAAAAATGCAGCTAGTGGTTCGGCCAAGTGGATGGCAGCTACCTGTAATGATTTCGGGTGAATATTATCGGCCCCGGGAGAGCTGTGTGGACGCAAGGATAGCAGCTTTTGCAGCACCATTTCTGCAGTGAACGTGACGTTGGATAAAACGGACGGTGGGGAAACTAGTGGCGGAATATACGTCGAGGCTTGTACACCTTGGAAGATTGGGGAGTACTGGGCTCGTAATGCGTTGGCCGCCTCCTTCGCAGTATGTGTATACCCATTGGTCGTATTAAGTGGTGGGATTCCCCGTTGCACCTTGCGAAGTCCATTCACATGTTTGTAAAGAAGCTTTTTGTTCGAACAGAACCGTTTGGCTAGCTCCTGCTGATGCGTTCTCTTGTCTTCGCGAACCAAAAGCACACAGTAGTTGCGATGCGAAACGTATTCCGTCCAGTTTTCTGCGCTGGGGTTGCTTTTATACGTGCGCCATGCCCTATCCCTTAGAGTCATGCATTTTCGCGTCCGGCTGCGCAAGAATGATTTCACTGTGCGGGGATGTTTGGAAACTTTTGGTGTTGAGGCTTCTATGACTAGTGACGTGATGGTGTTCGCAAATGTCTCCCAGGCTAGTTCTGGGGTGCAGTTAGCTAGAAACGTCCAACTGGTATTCTCAACTAGAGCAGACAGAACGTGGTAATGGGTAACAGATTGCCTCGTTTCGAGCTCCGCAGCTGAATATTCGGCGTAGCTGATGTAATCAAACTGCAAAGTCACGTGATCGCTACGGCCCAAAGGACCGCACACCTTTAGTCCATCGACCATGAGCTCTTCGTTAGTGAGCACTAGATCTAATATCGATGGGTTGTTTCCTGTTCTGAACCTGGTTGGAACGGTGACGTGGTTATACAAGAAGGTGCTAGAGAGTAGCTCTTGCAAATATGCCTTGAACACTTCTGTCTCGGGTGCTGGATTTTCCAAGTCATGGGTGTTGAAATCTCCTGCAACGAGGATGTGGCTGTACTTCTGATTAAGCACAGAGCGAAAAGCGGAGATAAGTCTGTTGTCCCTTTCCAGAGTGGTGTTCGGTGGTCGGTAAACCACAGAGAGAAGGCATACGTCGTTGCGTTCCAACCACAGATTGCACCAAAGGACGTCGGTGACACAAGTCTGGGGATCGTCTATGAGCTCACAACGAAGGTTGGTTCGGAAATAAATGAGCACGCCACCGCCCTTGCCCGTTCTGTCGTTCCGGAGAAGTGACATACCCGGTATGGCAATTTCAGCGTCTGTGATGTCGCCGCTCAGCCAGGTTTCGGCGATCATTATGATGTCTCGAGGCTCCGAAGCCAAACGGTGACGGAGTTCTACCAACTTACTTTTGAGGCCTTGTGCATTAGTATACATGCAGGATAGTGCTTTTGTAACCAAGAGTGAGCTAGCACAGGTTGTAGTAGGAATGGAGTTTGTGCCGACCGTTAACGGGTCGGCCATTAACCGTTTTTTTGTGGTGACGTTTGCCTTTGAGTTTGCTTTCGGTTAGACGACTGATCGCGGCCTTCCGGGCCCTGCTGGTCCCCCGAGTTCAGCCGTGTTTCGTGGGATATTGCGGTTGTCGATAAATCTATGCCTTCACAAAGTTGCATGAGTGGATGGTTCAACAATTTGATCGCTCCCCGTGAGTCGTTGGTAATCCGTGGCAGCGTACCTGATGCCTTTAACCGAATTTCCGCTGGCAGCTTCATGCGGAATTTGGACCAGTTTTCCAAGGCGAGCGGTAACATAAACTCAGATTGAAGCACCACCTTCATAAGTCTGGGACCGTTCCCTTTGTAGTTGGGTGAAAATGGAATCCTGGTCAACCGCTTAGCGATGATATTATTGAGGGAGATTTCGTGGCGGATGTAACTCCATTGCTCCCGGTCATGTACATCCGCTGCATCAGGGGTTGAGTTTTGGAGCTCAGGAACCCCGTACACAATTATCGTCCGTTTCGCCTGGGCTTTACGAACTTCCTCACGGTTGCTCATCTTTTTCGGACGTTCGTTCCAGGGGATATCAGGAAGTATGCGCGCCTCGAGTGATGAATGACGAAGCCTGTTGGACGATAGTAGAACTGCCTCTGTGTCCTTGGTGGAGTTTAGTGTCACCCGGAGAAGTCGGGGTTCACCGTAGTGCGCTGAATTTGGATGACGTGTGACTCGTCTCAGCATTGCAGGTTCAACCGAAATGCCAATCGCAGTACATATAGACTTCCACTGATTACAATCATCCAACAGCTTCCCCTTTATTGTACTCACCTGTGATTCAGGAACATTTGTACACACAACGGTTAACGCGCCTTGGCTCCTTGCGTTGGATGCAGATTTGCCATGACTTACAGACACGGTGTTAAACGGATTGTTTGGTTGTTGGAGTCTGGTCAACTTACTGTTGCTTGGTGAGGCCACCGGAGTCGGAGGTAATTTAACCGGTGTATGCATTGAGGCGACTGAGGCGTACGACGCCCGACTTTTCTCTACGGCGGAAGAGGTTTGCCCCGGAGCTTCCGCGGTTGCTGTTGAATGGAGTTGGGGCGTGTGACTCAAAGGTGTGGATATCAGTACTCTGGATGTTCGTCCGCTTTTGGGAGTTGAGTGAGGCAGGGGATTTGGAGAAACTGAGGCTGCAGCGCGGCTTGAGCGTCTAGCCCTTTTTTCGGCCTCGAGGTGGAGCTTTCTTTGACCGACTGTGGTACAATCATGGCCATATTCGCGGCCGGTGGTGCAAGCCTGGCGTTCAACAAATAGGCGATTGTCGCATTCAAAGTATCGCACCTTTCCATGAGTTCACATAAACAACCGACTACTGGAGTTAACTGGCAAGTTGGACAAAACCAAAATGCGTCAGTTGCCTTGTTTATTTGCCTTGCTTCTTGGGCGGGCTTTCCTATACAGCTCGGGTGAAACGAGCCACTGCAGTTTCGGCACGTTATACCCATTTTAAGGGCTTTGCCGCAATTAGCTGAAGAGCAGATACGTCGTTGCATGATATTCGGCATAGTTGTTGTATTTTTTCAAGCACGAGGACAAGCAAGATGTCGCTCACAAATTCCAAAATGACGGGCACAGCCGTAAGTCACTGAGATCTCCGAAGATATCAAGCGGAATTCCACGAAACTTTCACGGATTGATGAACACACGAAACTAAAAAGTTTGGTGCACAACTAACACAGCAACACACGTAAAATACAGTAATTCCAGAGAAAAAGCAGGATCCAGCGCGTGGTAGCAGAAAATTCCGCGGCGTCCGGGGGTACAGCCAGGACTATCGGAACCGTAGGCAACATCGATTGGCTCAATCTCATTGGTTGGCTTGCTGACTCATTCCTACTTTACTATTGGTCGTGTGTCTGTCGCTTGAGTCTCCGTTTAACAAGGGATTGACTAAGTTGTACTTGGTTAATTTACGAGATACATTTTCTACCTGTCTCGCGGCTTTCCTGATACAACAGATACAAATCGGACGGCAGGCATTTTACATGCGTTTTATTTGTCATCTCCCTTTACCCTCCTACAAACTGCAGCCCGAATGCAGTCAAGGATTACATTTACCAACAACTACATGACCTGCGTCCTGCTAAAGTGTCTGATATTCTCATTCTTACTGGATACTTAAATGCACGAGTGCGCCGCCTGACACCAAGCCAACATCAGCTTGGGGATAGTTGTGGAGACAAATCATACACTGTTTCTTCTGATAATCGCTGGTTACTTTCGAGCACCAGGTTTCGACTCTCGAAGAGGCAGACTGCTACCTGGTGCCCGCCTTCTCAAATGCGAGCATGGTTCCAGCTTGACCACATCGCGAAAAGCCACATATGGCGCGAAAGCGTAGCAGACTGCCATTCGTACTGGCCCACTTGTCTGGACTTCGATCACGAATTGGTTCGCGATGAGTTATGCATGCGTTTCGGAGGACCGCCTAGGCATACGTACTACCGACCAAGCGTAGAAAACCTACAAGGCCTTACGACGTTAGCCAAATACCAAGCAACCTTGGCAACACTGCTTATCCCAGCTTCTGATGATGATCTGTAGTCACGGTGGATTCGCATCAAACATGATTTGCTTTCTGCTTGCATTGATATTTGCGGAGTCATCCATCACTCGCTGAAAAGCTGGACCACGGATATCTCTTTGTCGCTGATTGACAGGCAGCTCGATATCGGCTGATTCTAGCTTTAGTGAAGGAGGATGATCCCTAGATCGAGAGTTGTGCAGTAGTATACAAAATGACCGTAAAACATGGTGCTGTGCATGTTCTGGAGAGATGGAACTTTCTAGTCTTTCTGGTGATACCAGAAGACTTAACAGTCTTATCAGAGCCACCGAAACTTTTCCATCCGGAGTGAGCGAAGCGATCTGCGAATAGGATGGCCACTAATCACTAATCATCCAATACGTTTAAAACGACGGGCTGGACAATTTGACTTGTATTTTTGCTGGCCACCAGCCCCATCTGCTTTCCCTTGAGCGTTCGTTGGTGTTGAATGATCTGTCTGCACAGCTCCCATCTCACCAAGAAACCTGGCAGGAACCTCGCTTCTTGTAGCACTAATAAGCATCGGTCCCTGTTGGCTTACCTTACGCATAACTTAAAATTGGCAGGTATTTGCTGGTTTGAGAAGTTACTGCGTTGTTTTCAAAAGTCTGGCTGAAATAGGTGGTACCATCATCTTAGGGTGAGTCCATAGTCGTCCTTATCTTCAAAAAGGATCTGCGCACAATATACTCCGAGTACAAGAGTATCAGCATTGGAGGGTTTCGTTGTGGCTCTCTCCCATCCCTGCACTCCACGACCGAGGGGTTCGTCTTGGTTTAGACTCATCAGGTAGAGATGGCCCAGCTGGGAGTGGGACTCGGCGCATGGTGTTTGGTGGCTATCGCCATGATCACTAGGACATTGAGCTCCGCCAGCAATGTTTGACACAGCGGTTCGAAGTAGATGTTCGGGTTTTGGAGCACCCACAATGTGTCGTGTTCTCGTCCTTTGTAAAGTTCTAGTGTCCATCATACTTCGAAGCCTATTTCCAATGTGTGCATAATTTCAGCGGGAGGAACAGGCAGGGTTTCATTCTGGCCGCGGTTGCGTCCATCAAATAATTTCGCTGCACCAGATCCTCGAGTTCCGCCACTTGTACCAAAAACCAAAGATTGTCGTGTTCCCGGATATCGGCGCTGCCTTCGAGCCTGTCATTGGTCTGCATTATAGTACTGTTTGTTGAGTAATGGCGTCCCCGGGACGTTCCTTTTCGTACTACGTGCTATGTACAGTCCGACCTCGGGTAGAGTTAGAGCTTATGACAGGCTTTCGCCTTCCTTTGTTGTCACCATTGGAATTCGAAAAGGATGCTCTATCTCCCCATTCCTTTTCAATTTTGCCAATGAGGATGTCCTCAAAAATGCTCCTGAAAATTGCTTGAGCGCTGGCGTTGAGCTCCTCCCAGGTAGCCGAGTTACTGACTTGGACTACGTTGATGATATCGCCTTGCTGGGTGACGGGCCACAGGCCATCCAACTCGCACGCAACCCTGAGGCGATTGAAGGGTCAAAGTATGGGATGGCTTTTTTCCAATCCAAGTGCATAGATCTTTTCCAAGACATTCAGATGCCTGTACTTGCACTCACCCTTGGTGGTAAGACATTGGAAGTTACAGAGTTTTGAGTACCTGGGAGGTTGCATCACAGCCGATGGAACTGTTGGAGACGAGATTTCAATATGTACCTCATGAACTCGCCTCGCTTTCTTTACACTGAAGCACTTTGGCACCGCCATGCATCCGTTTAACCACCAAAGCGCGGGTTTATTGTGCAACTATCTGCCCTGTACTGTTGTACCGTTGCGAGAATTGGCCTGTTAGTACCGTTGACCTGCGCCATCACTCTGTCTTTGAGCACCGTTGCTTGCGGTCCATTGCCTGTGCTTGGTGACTGCACCACGTAACCAATGTGGAAGTTAGAAAGCGTGAACAATCAACAATGAACAATGATTTATCACGAGATAAAAGCAAGTGCTTGACATGTCCCGTAGGATGGTAGCGGTGAATATGATGCAATTAAAATATGTGTGGGTCATCTATCGAACGTCTGCCGAGATGAATACTTTGATAATTAACATCAGTGTAAAAGGAAAAAGAAATATCGCGCGTAAACATTCAGAAAGACACTAGGACGCTGGGATAGTTGAGGTAAGGAGTGAGAAAATAAAATATGGTCGCTCACTTAGGTCCATTTGATACATTAGTCCTGTTGAAAACATGCTTGGCGTAATCCACAACAGAGGAGCTTAGGTAACAAAATGTTGGGAGCTGAGGGCAACATCTAATCGTTTTTTGAAAACATCCAGGGTAGGAGAGGATACTACTGAGTCTGAGAGTGCTTTCCATGGTTTGCAAACTCGAAGGGAAAAGTAATTCCGTCGACACTCTAGACGGCTATATTGTTCCTTCAACTTTAAGCAGTTACCCCTGAGCTGCGTGTTGTGGCTAAGTTTCAGCAAATGGCGGCATACATGGTTGGGGTCACTCAATATTTGATACGCTAATATGAGATCGCCGCGCAGCCTTCGATAGCGTCCGCTGAAAATTCCCAACAATTTCAGCCTTCGGTGGTAAGAGTGATACCGCAGGCCCATCACGTTCTTGGTTGCTCTCCGTTGTGATGCCTCTATCGCTTCTAGGTCGCGTTTCAACCAAGGTTGCCAAGCTTGGATTGCGTACTCAACTTGCGGGCGCACGTAGGAATTGAGCATCATTGGGAAGATTGATGGGTCAAATCTCCCGAATGCCCTTCGCAGCATGCCGACGTGCTGGTTGCCTCTTTTCGCAGCTACCTCAGCCTGTTTTGAACAGTTGAGGTCGCTCTGTACGATCACACCCAGGTCACGTTCCTGGGAGCTATTCTGCAATCCATTTGTCCCAAGTATGTAGGTGTAGTTATGTCTATAGCGTAATTGTACAACGCGACATTTGTCTACGTTGAACGGTAGAGCGTTTTGAACTGACCAGTTCGACACTGTGTTAAGATCGTGCTGGAGCCGTTCATGGTCATCCGGTCCTCTGATCCTTCGCCATATCTTGATATCATCAGCGAAAAATAAGAAATCGGAAGTAATTGATCTCGCCAAATCGTTAATGAACACCAAGAATAGACGAGGTCCAAGAACCGAGCCTTGTGGTACACCACACGTCACGTCGATTGCATGAGAAAATGATACTCGGACTCTCACCACTAGCCGTCGTTCTTGTAGAAAATTGCTAATCCAACTCAGGATTGGATCGCCAATGCCGTAGTTCCGAAGCTTCTGAAGGAGAACTCGATGGTCTAAGCGATCAAACGCTTTTGAAAAGTCCAGGTAGATGACATCGACTCCAACTCCAGCATCAACAGCTTCAGTCCAGCTATTACGTGCTATTAATAGATTAGTATTACAGGGATGCTTTTGATGAAAGCCATGTTGCTCTGGGGCTATTAAATTGTGGCTTTCCAGGTATTGCATCAGCGCGTCTGCGATGATTGATTCCATCACTTTGGATAGTACGGGAAGTAGCGTTATTGGACGGAAGTTGGCAGGATCAGTGCGGCTACCTCCTTTATTGAGGGGAGTGATGACCCCTTGCTTCCATACTGGTGGAATAAGGTTTTCCTCTAGACATCGCTGATAGAAAACAGCCAGTGGTTCTGCTAGATCACCAGCTACTGCCTGTAGAGCCTTTGGACGGATGTTATCAGCTTCGGGAGAACTGTGGATACGCAAGGATAACAATTTCTTCAACACAGCCTCCGTAGTGAAGGTGATGTTTTCTAAACCAAACGGCGGAGTATTAGAAATGAGGTGAATGTTTGGGCTCGACACTTGTTGGAACGTTTGAGAGTAATGAAGCCGTAGGAGATCAGGTGCTTCCATTGCTGACCGCGTGTATCCATCAGCTGTGACTAGCGCCGGAACCCCTCGCTTTACCTTTCGAAGGCCGTTAATGTGCCTATACAGGAGTTTGTGGTTAGTGCAGAATCGCTTCATTAACTTCTGCTGATGCGTGACCTTGTCCTCGCGGCTCAGTTTCACACAGAATTTACGATGTGTCACGTATGCAGTCCAGGTATCGGCATTCGGGCAACCCTGGTGATTTCGCCATGCCAAATCCCTCCGGGACATACATTTACGTGTTCTGCTCCTCAGAATTGACTTACTCTGGTTTTTGGGTTGGAAGGACTTCTGTTCCGATGCTTGCGCTACCAGTGTGCTCAAAGTCCTTGTAAACATATCCCAGGCCAAATCTGGGGGGCACTCGAATAAGAAAGTCCAAGATGTATCCTTAACAAGCTTGGACAACACATTGTAGTGCGTGACAGTGTGCACTTTATCCTCCTCCTTTTCCGGGTACTCGGCATAGCATATATAATCAAAGAGTAGAGTGACATGATCACTACGACCCAGTGGTGTGCTTGTAACTATCCCGCCAACCATGAGTTCTTCGTTATTTAGCACAAGATCTAGTATCGACGGCTTGTTAGAAGTTCGAAATCTGGTGGGAGAGGTTACGTGGTTGTAAAGAGGGTGGATAGCAATAAGTTCTTGCAAACAGGCTTTAAACTGCGTACCGTCAGTTGCCGGCGTTTCTATGTCGTGCACGTTAAAGTCTCCCGCGATAAGAATGTGGGTGTAGGAATTGTTCAAAGCAAACTGAAAAACGTGGTACAGGTTGGAGTCCATTTCCGACGTTGAGTTTGGCGGGCGATAAACCACGGCTAGTAGACATGTGTCCTTGTTTCGCAACCAAAGGCGGCACCAAAGCGAATCGGGAGCTCGGATTTCTGGGTGATCGATAACTTCACATCGGAGGCTTGTATTATAGTAAAGAATCACACCGCCACCCATTCCGGTTCTATCGGTCCGAAGCAGCGACATACCGGGTAACTTGATCTCACAGTCGGTTATCTCAGGGTTTAACCATGTCTCTGTAATCATGACGAGGTCTCGTGGTTGTGAGGCATGGAGTTCTCTAAGTTCGGCCAACTTGCTTAGAAGGCCTTGAGCGTTTGTGTACATGCAAGATAGGGCTTTTGTGGTTAGGAGTTCATTGGTGGATGTCAAGTTTGTGTTCGCTTTTAAGCCGGCCGTTAGGTGGCCGGCAATTAATCGTTTTTTGGTTTGTGTATTTCAGTCGTGTTACATGACATTATTGAGCGTTCCTGAACTGATGGTTCACTCGTGTCTTGGGTGGAGACAGCCACTCGTTTGAGGAGCCCGTTCGGCCGCCTCAGCTCCGGTAGCTTGGAGAAGTACAGTGCATGCCCGCTCAACCTCTTCCTTGTCGGGCGTTGTTCTTGGTTTCTGGACAGGACTGGGGGAGACGGCGCGGTGGACAACTTAGAACATGTAGAAGCCACATGAAAAAGCTGAGGAAACAGTGGGCCACGGCCGGTTGTTCTCTACTCGCTGGTTGGGAATTTAGAGATACAGACTTGGAGACCCTAGAGTTCATGGCTCGGGACCGCTGTCAATGGCAGAGGTGTATCAATGCGTGGTCCGGTAAGTTCCGTTATCCTCTCTAATAAAATAAACATTACAAATGCCCCAAAAATGTGAGTGCAAAACCACTGATAAAATGCTATATGTTCGTTTTCTTCCTATTCGCGTCCTGTTTTCTTCTGCCATGACTCTGATGGCACAATATCCGTACCACCGTATGTGATATAAATATACCAATATGTATACTGCTTGTGGAATCTCAAAGCTAGCACATCGTGTTCCACAGTTGCTTTTTACACCAGCACATCATCGTCCAGACACAAACTACACGTTGTTGTTTGTGCTTGCGTACATTGCATCTATCTCATTATGAGTGATAGATGCTCGATGTCTATTGCCGGATACTCCAGCAAAAATGTTTAGCACCTCATCTGCAGAACTGAAGAGGAGGTTCAACGAGAAATTCAAAGTTATCTAGTTGCAGAAACGTCGGAATTGATGATGTCTCTCACGTTGCACGACAACCTACCGTTGATAGAAGGTTTGGGGACCAGATTTTGACGGCAGTATGGACAAATCCAACGATTGTGAGCGGTTTAGCTTAGGAAGCAGCGTCTGTCCCAGACAGTCCCACCATGCGTAGTGAATCATGCGACACTTCATTTTGCTTTTCCTCAGGTTTTCTTTCTTAACCCAAATGTCCTGTAGTTTGGAGAGCGTTACGCTTTGGGAAAAGCTTCGTGGCGGAACAATGCAGGGGAACCTCTTCGTAACGCATGTCAACGTAGTGGTGCGTAGCGTTCGTCGTGTGAATCCGGGATTGCCTACAGATGCGCGAACCATCATGCGCACGTCACGTGTATGCCGTCAATGGTTCATCATGAGTGGACGTTACGCGTACATACGTGTAGAAGCCGGCATTCAACGTGCACTGATATAACCTAACCACGGACATACGCCGGAAATGAAGTTACAGTTGCAGTTCGATTGCTTGACCACTTTTGTAGCGCCTTGGCGAATGCTACACAAGAAAACCGTAGCCCAGTAAGACAGAAGACGGCAAGATATAAAGAATGTCTTGAGAAAATAGCTATGTACAATAGCTATGTGAATATAGCTTGAGGACAATGGGAGAGAGTGGTGAAGCAATGAGTAACACCACGTAGGAACGCAACAGCCGGCAACGCGCGGACAAGATGGCGAACCCGGTTCAAAATTGCAGTCCAGTATATATAGGCTTGGGATGGGTGCAAAGTAAAACAAAATGTGCACAAGTCTGAGTGTGATGTTTGATGGGGTAAAATGTCATGGTCACTACACAGGCCTCCCCCTAGAAGGCCGAGGGACGAGGACTTCGATCGCTGTTGGCTTGCAAATGTATAAAGGCAGAATCACAGGAGTTCGGTTGTATTTGGATTATTTAATCTTCTTGTGGATTGGAATGCATCATCGGTGGGCCGTCCCAGCGGGCACACCGGACTACAAAAAAACTGGATAATCCAGAAAAAGGGCCGGTAGGACCTTTCACCGCTGCTGAAGGACGGTGCGCTTGGGAGAGGTCACTCCCCCCACCGCATTCCAATCCACTGCCACAACGAAGCTGAAATCCTGTTCGTACTGGCGAGCCGTGGGGGGCCAAAAACAACGAGCCAGGCACACGACCAAGGCGAGCCAAATTGAGCCAAGCAGACCACGATCCAAAGGCCAACGTGGGCGGGCGAGACGACAAAGCGTTGGGGGTAGACCAAAGCATCCAAACGACCAAACAATTGAGGAACAGCCAACCATTGAACGGACGGACCCAAACGTGCCAGCCTCATGACTTTATCTGATAGATGGGGGAAAAAACTCGGGGAGACAGATTCAGATATTTACGGAAAAGCATAATACAAACGATGAGAGAAAATGAAAAAGATTCATGAGGTGTGGATGAGTTCGACAAAATCGGAGAAACGAACAGGTTTACGAACTCTTCTACCGTGACTGGTATTAGTTTGAGGCGAATCTGGTGACTGGGATTGTGGTGGAGCTGAAAAGCTGGGCGTCGTTACAGGTGGCTCTGTAGATTGCGTTAAGGTCGATGATGGAACAAACTGTTGTTCATCGATGAACGCAGGCTTGACGCGATCTATCGAGACAGTATCCCTTTTACCCCCACGGTCAATCACCAAAGTTTTTGAAGACCGTTTAATAACACGGTATGGACCTGTGTAAGGTGCGGAGAGAGGTTGTCTCACTTGGTCGACACGTAAGAATACGTGAGAACATGT
Organism: Dicrocoelium dendriticum; assembly: GCA_944474145.2. Taxonomy (NCBI): domain Eukaryota; kingdom Metazoa; phylum Platyhelminthes; class Trematoda; order Plagiorchiida; family Dicrocoeliidae; genus Dicrocoelium; species Dicrocoelium dendriticum. Next base: position 34,731,195 of record OX104067.1, read on the forward strand.
AGAAAGGTCTTTCGGAACGTGCACTGGAGTGCGTTGTTCCCTGGGTCTCGCGGGATGCAGCTGACGCATGTGGTGCGTCAGACGAGCTATGTAGCTCTTGTAGTTCCATGCCCTCTCCGGGGTTGGGGCGACTAATTGTCCAGGGAGACGCAATGTGCAGCCATAAACGAGTTCGGCCGGAGCAGCGTTAATGTCGGTTTTGACAGTATTTCGTAAGCCAAGTAAAACGGTGGGAAGCGCTTCGTACCAGTCTGCGTTATCATGTGCACATAGTGCAGCTTTCAGCTGGCGGTGAAAACGCTCAACCATGCCGTTGGCGGCAGGGTGGAATGCAGTCGTTTGGACGTGACGGCAGCCGAGGGTCTGAAGAAGGTGAGCAAATGTGCCAGCGAAGTGTGAACCTCGATCAGTTGTCACAACGGCAGGACAACCAAAGTGTGAGACCCATCGCTCTAGAAAAGCGTGAGCGACAGTGTCTGATGAGCAATCTGGCATTGGGATGGCATCAGGCCATCTTGTAAAGCGGTCTATACAAGTCAGCAAGTAAACGCATCCATTAGATGGGGGCAGTGGCCCAACAAGGTCAACATGAATATGGTGAAAACGGGCATCAGGAAGTGGAAATGAACCCAGCGGACTTTTCGTGTGTCGATGAACCTTAGACTGTTGGCAACGAAGGCACGTACGAGCCCACTGTCTAACGTCCCGATTGACGTTGCGCCACACGAAGCGTTGTGTGACGAGTTTCACTGTGGCACGAATGCCTGGATGTGATAAACTGTGAAGAATGTCAAACACAGTGCGTCGGAAAGCTTGGGGAACCACTGGTCGTGGTGAATTTTGCGAAACGTCGCAAAGTATGGTTCCATCCGAAGTAGGCAGTGGAACTGGTCGTATGCGCAAGGAGCTAGAATTACGAAGCTGATCTAGCTCTGGGTCGGTCTGTTGAGCGGCAGCCATTGCCGTTAGATCGATACCTTCAGCGGAAGTGATGGAGCTGACGCGAGAAAGAGCATCAGCGACGGAGTTCTGCACACCCGAGACGTGCCGTATGTCTGACGTAAACTGTGAGACATAGTCCAGGTGGCGTATCTCTCTCGGAGAGTATCGGTCGGATGACGAGTCGAGGGCGTAAACTAAAGGTTTGTGGTCAGTAAAGACGGTAAAGCTTCTGCCCTCTAGAAAAGGACGAAAATGACGGATGGCGAGGTAAACTGCCAGAAGTTCTTTCCCGAAGGTGCTGTAACGTGTCTCCGCTGGCTGCAACCGTTTCGAAAAGAAACCCAAAGGTTGCCATGTATTGTCGACAGCCTGCTGAAGAACAGCACCAACGGCCTCGTCTGAGGCATCAGTGACGAGAGAAAGTGGAGCAGATGGTACGGGATGTGCTAAGAGAGCAGCATTAGCGATTGCGTCTTTAAGGTTTGAGAAGGCTAATCGCGCGGACTTGGTAAAAACAAACGAACGTTGATTGCCCCGAAGCAAGTCAGTCAAGGGCTGCATTATCCTAGCACAACACGGAATAAAGCGTCTATAGTAGTTAACTATCCCAAGGAAACGTTTAAGCTGTTTAAACGATGTAGGTTCAGGGAAATCTTTGATGGCGGTTACTTTCTGAGACAGTGGTTCAATCCCTGTAGCTGAGATGCGGTGACCTAGGAACTCGATCGACGATTTTCCTAGTTCGCACTTGCTAGGGTTCAAGGTAACGCCTCGATCAGATAAGCGTTTGAATAGAATACGCAGATGCTCTAAGTGTTGCGACTTAGAGGCGCTAGCTACTAGGATGTCATCCACGTAAGGATATGCGAAGTCCAGACCACGAGTAACGTCATGGATGAACCGCTGGAATGTTTGAGCAGCGTTTCTTAACCCGAAAGGCATTCGAAGGAACTCGAATAAACCAAAGGGTGTTATAACTGCAGTTTTGGGGATATCGCAGTCCTCTACAGGAATCTGGTGATATGCTCGCGTCAGGTCTATCTTACTAAACACTGACTTACCACCGAGACTACTTGTAAGGTCCTGGATGTGCGGTATAGGATACCTATCTGCAACTGTGCACTTGTTCAGCGCCCGGTAGTCTCCGCAGGGCCGCCAGTCGCCGCCTTTCTTGGGCACCATGTGGAGAGGTGAGGCCCACTGACTTTCGGAAGGACGGATGATACCAAGTTCGAGCATGTGCTCGAATTCCGCCTTAGCGGCTTTTAGCTTATCAGGGGCGAGACGTCGTGGCCGTGCAGAAACCGGTGGGCCACGGGTTCGTATATGGTGCGTAACGCTAGATGCGACCGGAAGCGTAGCGTCAGCTGAATGGACCAGCTGCGGAAACTGTCTGAACAGATCTAAAAATTCCTTATCAGCGTCAGGCTGAATGTAAATGGGAGTGACAGAAACACAAGGTGTGCGAACTCCACATGTGAAAAGCTGGGTCTTTTGGTCAACGAGTTTGCGATGACGCGCATCGACGAGAAGATCGAAGTGTTGGAGGAAGTCGATACCCAATATAGCAAATGGAACAGCAGCGATGGTGAAAATCCATCGAAAGGGACGTCGTAGTCCGAGGTCAATGGTAAGGGAGCGTTGACCGAAAACTCGGATAGCGGTGCCGTTAGCGGCACGCAAGTTGGTTGTCTGTGGCTTAGTCGCGTCGCCTGGAACCGGTGGGATCACGCTAACTTCCGCCCCGGTATCAACCAGGAACATGATCCCAGTGTTCCTATCAACGATTTTGAAGAGGCGATTTGGACGACTTCGGCCGACGGCGTTCGTCGCCAATACGTGTCGGCCTGTCCTTTTTCTCGTTACGGGAAATGAGCATGGTTTTATACAATTTCTAGCGGAACTTCCAAAACGTGCGTGATAACGGCAAATTGGGAGTCGTGTTCGTCTTCGAGATGGGCTAGGGGAACGGGATGGAGAATCCCGTGGGTGCCGATGTAACTTTAAGTTTTGAACTTCTTGCCGTAGCGCGGCTATCTCTGCTAAGAGCTCACCAGTCGAAGGTGGAGTAGCGGTGTCGATGGTTTGGACCGAAGGGTCAACAGTAAAACCTACGTCAGGTGAGCGAAGAGAACTAGGTGACGGACACGGTGGTCCGGTGAAGCGCTCCATCATGTCATCAGCAATATCTGCAACTTCTGACAAAGGCTGCGATTTCGCAAGCGATAGCATAGCTTGTACGTTTTCAGGCAAACGCTGAAGCCATAACTCTCGAAGCAGCGACTCGTCCATATGCAGTCCTTGAAGAAGACCACGCATCTCTAGCAATAGCGCGGATGGCTTACTAGAACCTAGTTGTAGACCAGTAAAAAGTTTATGCAAGCGGGACTTCTCGGAGGGAGTAACACGCTTTATTACAGCGTTCTTGAGCAAAGTATAACGGTCAGGGAGAACATGTAATAATAAGATCGCGTAGCGCTATAGTAATATCAGTTGGCAGGCGTGTGAGCAAGTGGTTAAACTTTGCAGAATCGCTAGTGACATGCTTAGAAGTAAACTCAGCTTCTAAAATCATGAACCATAAAACGGGATCTTTTTCAATAAATGGTGGAACTACCAGAGATACCGCTTGCACAGACTGTGAGTCCTCACACTTTTTAGAAACTGAGGCCATGATTTGCGTGGAAAAAACCAAAAAAATGGAACGAACTCACCGGAATGCGACTGGGGTCACCAATTATGTAGCGCCTTGGCGAATGCTACACAAGAAAACCGTAGCCCAGTAAGACAGAAGACGGCAAGATATAAAGAATGTCTTGAGAAAATAGCTATGTACAATAGCTATGTGAATATAGCTTGAGGACAATGGGAGAGAGTGGTGAAGCAATGAGTAACACCACGTAGGAACGCAACAGCCGGCAACGCGCGGACAAGATGGCGAACCCGGTTCAAAATTGCAGTCCAGTATATATAGGCTTGGGATGGGTGCAAAGTAAAACAAAATGTGCACAAGTCTGAGTGTGATGTTTGATGGGGTAAAATGTCATGGTCACTACACTTTCCAAAGTTCCCTTGGGAAATTGACACAACCTGTCAGCTATGTTTTAAATTAATCTGTACTATGGACTTTCGTAACCACTGGATGTGAAAGACTTTCTGCAGCTAACCATAAGTGATTTGCTTGCTGCTTTCGACGAAGGTGTTTCATGGAATTCGAGCAGAGTGCAACCTAAAGTGGTTCTAGTGTGTGTTGTGGCTGATGACTTAACTAGAGCTTATGTGCTTCAGGTGAAGCAATATTCAGGCTATTTTCCCTGTACAAAATGCATCAGCGAGGGTAGGAGAGGCGCCGAATATATTCTACTAATTTCTGGTATGTACATGAGAGGGCTGATTAATTTCCCTATTTACGCAGATGTGGAGCCATAGACAAATGTGGACTTCAACACCAGACGGCCGTCGGAACACCGAATCGGTAAATCGCCGTTCGAAACTTAGAACATTGAGATGGTTGCTAATTTTCCGTCAGACTCCATGCACATCTTGTGCCCTAGTGTACTGAGGCGACGACTGACTTTATGGCGCTATGACCCTATCCGTAGAAATGTCCGAATGCCGGCTTTATCCCAATCGATGGTTAATGATCGGCTGTCTCCTTCTACCATATTCTTGATAATGGAGTTACCAAGGAAATGTCGCACGCAGATCGATGTGGAGAATGGAAAGCTACGGAATTTCGCCAGTTTCTGCTTTACCAGGGGCCCGTTATGTTGAAATGTTTGTTACACGTTCCCATGAACGGACATTTCTTGAAAATCTCAGTTGCTGCCTACACGTTGTGCTGCCCACAATGGATTGATCACTATCTCTCAATCGCCGACAGCAACGTGGAAAAACTTGTCCACCAGTTGGTTGGTATTTATGACGAGAATAAGCTCGTCTTTAATGTGCCTTCACTGTTGCCTTTGTGTGTCGATGTGCGGAAATTCGGTTCGTTAGATTATTTTTCTACATTCCCCTTCGAGTCATTTCTGCGGACTCTCCATAGAATGGTTACCAGCTCAAATTACCTGCATCACAAACCTTCAAGCGAGTTCATGAAAGAGCAACCGTTCAAACAGTGTCTTACGATACCCTCTTTGAAGAGATGTTCCGCGCTACTTTCAATGGGTTTCCGTAAGAAGTATACACGTGTAAGTGGGGTTACGATTACCTTTGCAACCAGAATTGAATACCTAACAGAGGACGGATGAACAACCTTGTTGGCGATCGGTTTCGCTGTAGACTGCTGCCAAACACAAAGAAGGCGGATGAGCTACATGGATGTCAACCGTATTCATTAATGGCCCCGCTGTCTTGAGTGTCAGGCTTTTATTACCAGAGGATCTGGGTGGGTTCCTTTAATTCAACCCTTTTCCTCGACCAAGGCAACTGGGTAGATCTTTGACTGCACAACGCATTAAACTTCTAAACCATCCAAACTCACACTGACTACATTTCCCCCCTTTCGTCGTTGTTAAATGTATTGGAGCACTGCCAGCTCTATATTGGTCAAGTGTTGAATAATAACAATATTAATATATCATAATTTACGCCTTGAACGCATATTTCCGAGTAACAAATATCGGTAACACATCGGAATTCGATACCTACATCATAGTGTCGCACTGGAAGTTCTTCCTTATGACCGAAATTTGTCCCTCATGTGTCTTACTGGGTCGTCTAAGTGCAGTACAAATAGTTGCTGAGCCGAAGCATCTCGGTCATTGGCGCGGACTGGGAGTGTGCTTTCGATAAGAGCTAACAATTCAATATTTGTGGCTGTATCATAACATTGCAAAGTTTACATTATTCTATTTCTCAGCCAGTGACCTGAGGACATGCTCAAATGTGACGTCAAGCCAACCATCTGTTCGTCTTTCAGATTTTCTTTCCCTTGCGTTTACTCTCATTTCACGTCACCGGACTACTAGCACAGCTCATAGGCCCATTGACCGCCATGTGAATCCAGTTTCAAATCGATCCCTCCAATATTGTCCTGAGCGAACGACACACAAGGATGATTTCCTTACTGTGCCCCCCCCCATTTGCAATTGACCAGCTGTAATTGCAGATTTTGCAGCGCCATCCATCCTGATGAACGTGCGCAGCCGTATTTTGCCCTGGATGCAAGCACCAACCTTGCTGAATAGCGTAAATAACTTGGTCGTTTCCTTCCAACGACCTATCGGTTTCAGGCTTTGCTTTGCTTCCGGTGAAAACTTTACTCTTGGAACTTCTTTGTGTAATGAAACATTGCAACTCTCTGAATGACGCAAGTTAACACTCCTGTGAAGCGTCGGACGTGTGCTTGAAATTGTCTAGAAATGCACGCACTCCTTTGCACGCTTCATAATAGTGGTCAAAGTTAACCAGCGACGCCGATCATTTTGGTTCCAACTAGACTGGGAACGCGATGGTGCATCGCTGCAAGGAGAGTGAAAAACCTGCTTCATGCTTCATGTTGTAATAAATGTGGTAGATGGCGTTCATTGCTCCTATTTGCGGTTAAAGTGTTGCGAAGGTGTCTACATAATCACATGATTAACTCCCTCGCCAACAGTAATGCTGAAGAATTGATTTGCCTACCCGTAGTGCCCTTTATCGCGTGGTTATCAGTACGCGGTGTGCATATGTTATAATTCCACTCACAGGTTACATTTCACGTTGCAATTATACGGCATTCAAGGAGTCTGGCAATGGATCCAACGAGTGAACGCGCCGAGGCTGTAAGCAATGGAAAAACTACTGTATGATATGTAAATAGGCAATATATTTTATGTTACCGACGTGTATTTTTCGCGCAACTGAGTGCAGTAACTCGCCAAGCGCGTCGCCATTTAGTAGGGAAAAATTACGGCGGTGCGCTGCCGCAGGGGGAAATTTGTAAAATGTATAACACTTCGAATAGCACACTCCGGACAGCCTTTCTCGCCCTATTTGACAGGGAACTTCCAACTGTAGCGCGTCGGATAGTCGCAGTACCAGCCCAACAAGTAGGTTGTCGTCGAGCGTGGCGTAAATTGTGGGCTTCGTTTTCTCTTCTCTTTGCTTTCCAATTTTGTCCTCGGTGTTGTTGTACTAGCCAACTGTCTTACGCTTTCGCGCCATCAATCTAGTTGCCTCCTGCTCCGTCCTCTAGCGGCATCTGTGACAGTACTGCCAAGCTAGATGTGACATGAGCACACCATCCATCCAGCTCCGACACTTGCTAGGTGGTTTTCCAGCCGCTTACGAAGTATTCTCTTTTACCTTTAGCCCACGTCGGTCTAATGCGACCGGACATAGAATCCCTCTGAACCCTCGACCGGACGCATATTACACCAACGCATGGAATGACGGGAACGTTTTTCGGCTGGAGTACTTTATACCAGCTATGTAGCAGAAACGTAGTGTAAGAATTATGCACATAAATAAAGTAGACATTTTAAATTAACTGGAGGAACTAAGCTTAAAATAAAGGAAACCACACATAGTAATGGTAAGTGTTAAAGTATGGTAAACTATCTTACATTTGAACTTGCAGTGAAATGCAAATTTCTTTAGTTATTTATTTATTTATGTAAGGTGTTAATGGAAGTGTCAGGTCAGGTCAGGTGATGTACCCTGGACGTGAGAAGCTTTTCCCTAGTTTAACTTCCTGTTTCATGTGCTGTTGTACGAAAAGAAATTGGCTGATGAGTTCCGGAAAATCCGAAGAAGTTCGCTTATCTTAAGAGATGCCGTGGTTCAAATTCGGTAATTCCAACTTTGTTGTGGGCCGACGGAACACCTGCTTATGCGGACGCAGACAAGGCTCGTGTACTTGGTGAGCAGTATGCAGGGGCTTTTCTACGTGAGACCGCGTTGACTAGCGTGGAACCTGTCTCCAGAGTACCTAAGAGTACTTATTTAGCTGAATTTACTGTGGTGGAAACGCAAGTCTTTAGGCTGCTGCAAGAACTGAACCATTCTAAAGCAGCTGGGCCTGATTCAATGCACCCGAACCTTCTGCGTGTGTTGGCGGTGAAACTAAGTGGACCGCTGACGATGATGTTTCAGAAGTCACTTGACAGCTGTACATTACCATCTGTATGGAAGGAGGCAGTCATCTATCCTATCTCCAAACATGGCGACAGAAGTCTGTCAGCCAATTATAGACCAGTCAGTTTGACTAGCGTCATGGTCAAACTGCTTGAAAAGCTGGTGAGTGATTCGTTGGAAGGTCACCTGAATAGATTTATTCTACTCAGTAGTGCACAACACGGATTCCGGAAGGGGTTTTCGTGTCTGACGAATTCGTTAGTTGTTCTTGAAGCTTGGGCCGAGGCAGTGGACGATGGCCATTTAGTGGATGTGTTTTTCGTCGACTTCTCGAAAGCATTTGTTAAGGTACTCCACTTGAGACTACCACAAAAGGTGAGCTCCTACGGTGTATCTGGCCGTGCCATTCACTGGGTGTCTGCATTCTTGCAGGGAAGAGAGCAGTGTGTACGTGTGGGTCTCAGCTTACCCTTTAGACAAGCCGTCCTCAGCGATGTCCCACAGGGCTCGGTCCTTGGACCCATGCCGTTCTATATCTACGTAAACGATCTCCCTGTGAGCTTGGGTAACATCCCGGTAGTTTGCTGAAGACCTTAAGCTATGGAATGTTGTTAATGTCCCTGGGGGTTCTGAGACCACTCAATAGGCTCTGGACAGACTCTGGGACTGCTGTACCTGGCGGCTACTGCCCAGTAACCGGGCTGTATTCCATTCTTCGTATAGCAGCAACCCACCCACCTTTGCGGTACCTACTCGGTGTGTAGAACTCCCCTTGTCTCCAACCAAATATACCTAGGTGCCGTCCATTCCTCGTCTTTACATTCTGGTGACAACTGGAACAAGGCCGAAAGTATGGGTTTCAGAATGTTTTGGTTAATACGTAGTTCTTTCGAGGTCTTAACTGTCAACATATTTGTAAAGCTGTCCTCAGCGTCTAGGCTTGCCCGTCTTCCTGTGTTCGGGACAAAATGGAGCTCGAGAGAGTAAGTACCAAACTGGTCGAGGAGTTATGAACGAGTTACGGGCGTCTACTTAGTTTGCTTATGTATTCAGTGCACCACCGACGGCTTCAAAGAAACCTAATCCTTACTTACCGCATTTTAACGGGGAAGATTGAACCAGACTTGAGCTGGCTATTAGGCCCGGCTACGTTGCCTTGTCTTCACGGTCATCTCAAGAAGCTACACAAGCCGCGTTCCGACCGGATCAGGGCGCAAACTAGGTTATCGCGTAAAGTTATCGAATGCCGGAAATCGCTTCCAGAAATTGTAGTCAGTGAACATCCCTGTGGGCACCACCGGGCGCTCAGGAGCTCAATTTTTGACTAAATCCGACGGTCACGAACTATACACTTAAAAGTTAGTAAATGTATAGATTTTTCGTCATACAAAGCAAATTGAACAACATTCAGGATACAAATCAGACACGGCCGTCGTTGAGTATACATTTCGTGTCAAATTCCCATGCTGTTGGTCTATATTGAGACCGGCGGATGACTTTTGTGGTATCTTCGAAGGATATCCTGCGGTCAAATGAAGATTTCCGTCCCCGGCGCCAATGTGAGCAACACATCGGTGGTTCAGCTTTCGAAGCCCTCGAAATAGACATGATATCATGCTTCTGCATCATATGAAATGTACTTATAGCCACTTCAAGTGTCCATCTTCAGCTGAACAAACGTCGAGGGTCCTTCTATTAACTTCTTAGAATAAGAGTGGCAAGCCACAATTCCCCATTGTTCCGGAGAAGTGCCAAGGCTGTTCTCCTGGCACGCGTATACATGGCTTTGCTGAACCACAGCCCACTTATTTATGCCCCTATCCATACTCTCTTCCGCCTCCTCCTCTCACAATGCCTTCTGCTAACCCTTCGGCAATAACATCCTATCCACTTAAACTTAATCGCCCCAAATTACCACAGCATTCTTTTTCCATTCCCCCACCCATTCCCCCACCCCCTCTAATCCCCATAGGACTGGCGAATTGCACGGTAAGGGATTTGCTGCGGAAGGCTCTAGAACCAATGTGATTGCAAGAGTAAATACTGAGTGAAATGATGAACAGCGCCAGGATTTTTAAGACTGATGATAATCGATATCAGTTCTATGTTGAATAAACTTCATTTACTCCGCACCATCATAAGTCTGAATAAACCTGATATGATTCTACTCACTGAAACCTGGTGTCATGATTCTATGCCTAGCCAGCTGCTTTCCATCGAAAGTTACAAGCTTATTAGAAGTGATCGAAAGCAAGGCAGAGGAGGTGGTTGCATAAGTTACTACTCACAGAAAGTCCCTGTGTCTGAATTCACGCTTCCACTTATATACCCCACTATTGATTCCGCATGGTTACTCTTGTCCTTAGGTACTAAACGAACTTTTGTAGGCTGTATATACCGCTCACCCGCGGCCAGCTTCAGTGATGAGAACCAGTTGGTTGACATCTTCGAGTACATATCGGAGCTTGGTTCTTTTGATATAGTTGTAGGTGGAGATTTCAACCTACCAGATATCTGTCGGTCAAACTTAGTAACAAACGCGAAACATGCTGAGTTCATAACCTCCGTCGTCATTGGTGGTTGGGAGCAACATGTTCTCGTGGTTACCAGAGGAAAAAATATACTAGACCTAATTTTGTACCTCAGGAGCCTCCCAGATAGCTACTGATGTAATTGACGGTCTCCATGGATGTGATCACATAATAGTCAGATGTAAAATTGTAGCTGACTCGTCGCATGTGAGGTCTGCGGTAGTTCCACGCTTCCTGCGGAATGTCAATTGGGTAGATTTCTCCTTTTTGCTTAGGGTCCAAAATTGGGCCATTTCTTTCTTTCGTCTGACATTAAGGGAGCCGCTGATATCCTCTATGAAAATGTGACTATATGCTTAAGCATACTCGCCTCCTGTGAGAATACGAGAGCCTCTTCTAAGTACGCTAACAACGCAAAGGGAAAGAGGAAAATACGAGTGCTAACTCGAACATATGAACGTACTCATGACTTCAGTGTATTACTGAGACTCCAATGCCTTATAATAAAGACCGACATGAAACACCAGACCCGTCTCATGCGGGAAGAACAACGGGCTGTAAATAGTAGTAATACAAGTCAACTGGTGACTGCATTACAGAGAAAAAGGAGAGGTGGCATAACTGACCTACCCTCCCACAGCGTCATGCCTGAAGGCGAATGCATTGTTTCCCCAATTGCCATGGCAGAAGCCTTTAACTCATACTTTGCTACATACTTTAATCTTGAAAAAGAAACCCTCGAATTGTCAACCTCGTTTCACTTCTCTGAACAGGTCTCAACGATCGAGCTTAGTGTCACTACGATAAAAGTATGATTACCTGTCTACGATTATCCTACAGACCTAGCCCTGATGGAATCTCTTCTGCTTTAGTCAAACACGGTGGAGATGATATCACTATTATATTATTAAGTACCTCTTTGTCTCTCCAGTCTGGTCAATATCCCTAAGGTTGGAAAACGGCTACGACTATACCGCGACATAAGTCCGGGTCTAAAACTGACACCCGGAACTACTGCCCCATTAGTCACACAGCCATTCTCCCACGCATGCTAGAAGGAATTGTTAAGAAACCTTTGATTTCGTTCCTAATATCGCAAAGCTTCTCTTACCTTCACAGAATTGCTTTCAGAAGTCCCGTTCGTGTGTTACCTGTGAGCTTGACTTTCTTAACCATCTAATTGAAGCAATTGACTCAGGTCTTCAGTGCACTGTCATCTTCCTCGACATTGAAAAGCGTTTGACAGAGTCCCACAGAAAACGCTGCTATATACATTAAGTAAGTACGGTGTTACAAATCCGCTTCACCATTGAATCCAATCGTACCTAGTAGGACGGTCGCAAGTTGTGGATATCAAAGGTTACATCTCTTCACCTCGATTGATCACCAGTGGAGTGGTACAGGGCAGTGTCTTAGGTCCGTTATTCTTCCTACTGTATATAAATGACCTCGTTTTTGTCATACAATTTGGGAAGCCTTATTTGTTTGCTGATGATTTAAAAGTGGTTTACACGTTCGCAGGTTTTCAGCGTACCACTGAACTTAAAAACATCCAAAGCGACTTGAAAGCCATTGAGAGATGGACTGCTATGTGGCAGATGACATTTGCAACATCGAAGTGTAGTATTCTAGCGTATGGATGTCAGATGGCAGCAGTGTTCAGGCTTCATGATGTAGTCATCCCCGTCAGCCAGTCTGTTCGTGACTTAGGTTTAAGATATTCTAGTTCGTTAAATTTTAGCGAACATACAAATCATATCGTGAAAAAGGATAAGCAGTCGGTCGGGCTCACATGTCACCTGATAACTTTGAAGGAAACCAGGCTGATTGCTTTCTAAATCAGTATCTGGCCTTTGCTTGAATATTGCTGTGTTACTTTCAGTAACTTGCGAAAAGGTGACTTGAGAGCCATTGAAAACGTCCAACGCGCCTTTACGAAACGCATATTTGGCTATTCAGCCGCTCTTACATACACAGTTGAATCTTGAACCTCTGTGGTTACGAGGAATGCAATTAAATCTGTGGCTCCTCCACAAACATATACAGTTGAATCTTGAACCTCCGTGGTTACGAGGAATACAATTAAATCTGTGCTTCCTCCACAAACTCGCGTGGCAAAAAGCTATCAATTGCACTTTCGGGAAAATACCACTTATGACTGAGAGATGGTGAGTGCAGATTCTATTTACTTAAATTCAAGACCAGCTTAAGGAGAAATTTCTATCTTCTTAGGTATGGCTCCATATGGAATAAGTTGCCAAAAGAGATTAGATGTATTGAACATTTATGCGTATTCAGACATATGAAAAAGGCTTATCTATCAACAGACAGAGTGAAATGAATCTTAAAAATTCAACTTGATAATGTAAAGCTGTATAAAGAAGGGCCGGATCATGTATGATAGCGGAGAACGTCGACTCGAATGCACCAGAGAAAACATGATCATCTAGGATGAGCTGCTACACACCGTTTCTTATGCTATTCTTCAATGCTATCTCCTATGCGGTTTTATTCCTTTCAAACTTAATTCACACCAACTGTCTTCTGTTTAAAACCGAGAACAAAATTATTTACTGGTGTGGCATCAGGAACTACTTTCGTAATTCTCCCCACAAAATGATTAATTCGTAATATTGTTCTGCGATCCGCTTCGTTGCATCTGTTCTGCAGTGCTAATCATTTCCCCTTCTTTTCTGACGTTAACAGTCCAGAAACATATACTTGAATTTAGTGATGGCAATAACTGATTCCCTATGCGACTTTTGCCTATGCACAACGCGTACATTTATCTGTCTCCGACTGTCACGCCACACAATTTGATCGTATGATCTGCTCGATCCATTTTTATGCCGATGTAGAAAACATACCTGCCTATTTTTTACATTAACGATATAGTACATCTTTCACATAATTCTTCTTTTTCTACCTTTTACCTTATTTCATGGTTGGCCACGACTGGGCTGATCTCCTTTTGTGACGGTTTAAAGCTTCCAGATTATAAATGAATTTAGCTATGCAAGGCACATTGCCACCAATAGACTGGCGTATAAAAAAGTACCAAAATTGAATGATCCGCATGACGGACTGGGCTGAGGCTTCATCGCTCATAATACATGTATAAAAGCAGCCCTAAAAAGAACAGAACATATTATAAACAGGTGATGGTTCATATGCTACGCCACACACCAGCACGCGGCCTGGTATTGCATGGAAGTGCGAGCGAAACCTTCCGAGGGAATACCTTGCATAGAAGCAGGCCCCCTGGGGATGGTTCCACGAGTGGCCGTATTACTTGAACTGGACAGCTGTTTAAATCTGCATATGTTATTGTTCCTGGTTTGTTACTTTCTTTAATGCCTTAATCCTGCCAATTAGTTTAGTACCTGTTTTGGATCCATTGTAAAAAGCGTGAACAAATTGATTATTTTTTGCGATCCTGTTGTACACGTTGCTCAGACCACATAGTTGGATTGCGCCTCAAATCACCGAGGAATATACCATTTATTTATTTATTTATTTATTATTTAAGAGAACTACTCATTAATGCTTAGTAGATACGTTCAGTTGAGTGAATTCGGAATTCGGAACTCACGTTAACATTATGCATAACTGCTGATCCATGTACGCTGCTCATTTCGCTTACGCGACACCTATAGGCATCGCCCATAACAATGATATTATCATATAGGATCGCACTCACAGTATCTGAAATGTCGCGTCATCAGCAGATTGTTCTCAAGCAACGTTATCATTGATAGACTCATGCCCGTTTAATGAAAGATGTTACTGATGCCATACAGTGAAAATTTGTCCTGGATTCAACGGATGCGCTGCCAAGCCATGATTGAGCGTACATTCGGACATTAGTTGCAACATGTAAGAGGGATTGCGTGGATACCCGGCAGAAGAATATGACAAATGTCAGCGGACTGTCGCGCTGGTAGGAATATGAGCAGTGATGATTCACCGTCATAGTTCCGTGGTGTAGCGTTAGGTTGCACGTCTCGTGGTCTGGCGGCAGGAATTCGAATCTGGGCGGCGCCGGAGTCACTTTGAATGGCATCGATGGATCGCGTGGTTGTGTGGCCGGTCGTTGTGGTTGACCATTTTTCACCTTGCGCAGTGTTCCGGCGTATTCGAATATGAATGCACTTCCCACACTACTCATGAGGAAGTTGACGGAATCCTGTACACCGTTGGTGTTAACAGGATAGGTTGAGGCCAAGCTCACATTTTTACATCCTCACGAACGCGTTCGTGCTAACAACGGACCGTGTATAACACACGTTGAAGGATTACGCAGTTGCAGTGCCTTATTAGGGTATGTGGTTCCTGAGCGTGTCACTTTTATTCGAGTTCAATTTCAAGCGGGACTGGAACGATAGGATTATCCCGTGAGTGTTCCTTCTTCGGCGGATCGTTGAACCAGGAGTTGGCGGACTTTGAAATACTGATGGACCTAAAACAAAGACCGCATCACATCCTGTCCAACCAATTAATGTCCACGTATCCTGCCCTAGCAGTCCTTGCTGGGCCGGTTACTTGAAGTAAGAAAGAGAAGAAAGCAAACTCAGAAGGCAAAAGAGAAAGTGGAACGAGCTAAGCAAGTGGAATACCAAGATATTTGAGTCATTAAAAAAGAACTAAAAAGTGAAGGTGAGTCAGCTAGGAAAAGGGAAAGGTTTGCTGTTGCCACCCAAGAGCATCGAGCTGGCGCGCAAAACCCCTAACCGTAGGTTCCCTAACCACGTGATCTGGAAGCGAATTTCAGCGATTAATAACTCGGCGCGACAGACGAGTTTCCGTCCTAATCCTATTAGATCGTGGTTTATGCAGTTTTAGTGAGTGACCGCGGAGATTAGGTAACGTAACGGGACTAAATAGCCCTGACAAGTCAGGGCCGATCTTAACCGTCAAAATACGATATGTGAAGATCAGATCCCCTCTTTTCCTTCGGTAGTGCATTGAGTACGTCTCCAAACTGAGCAAGCGCTCTAGATACGTCTGTCCCCGCAGACCCTGCACTAACCGAGTACCCACTCGTAACACCCTCTCCAAGTCCATTTTGTCTCGGTTAAGGCATGATGGACAAGCCTGAATACAATATTCCAGGTAGGGTCGGACGAATGCCGAAAATAGCTTCACAAACAAATTGGCCGTTAAGATTCTGAAAGAGCGGTGGACAAACCACATCATACGAAGCCCTCGACAAGCAGCCTTCTTTCAGTTGTCCCCAGAATGAAGTGCTGATGCGTGTACGACTCCTAAATCAACCTGCTGAGTGACAGCAGGGAGTTCACCACCACCGATAACATATCGGGTGGGAGGATTAGCAGCTCCGATTCGGAGAACAGAGCACTTGGCCCTATTTGTGGGTATCGACCATAAGGTAGACCATTTCCAGAGCCTATGCAGGGCACCCTGAATTGCCTCAGGAACCCCCGGGATATCCAAGTGTTCCAAAGCTTAAGGTCGCCAGAAAACATTAGTGGTGACACCCATAGCTCTCCCGGCAAGTCATTTACGTAGCTCACGAACAACAATGGCCCCAATACCGAGCCCTGTGATACGCCAATAAGTAAGGCTTGTCCGAGCGGAATCCTACGCCCCACCCGTACGCACTGTTCCCTCCCCTTAAAGAAGGCAGACACACATTGAAGGGCGCGACCAGATATACCGTAAGATCTCAACTTTAGTGAGAGTCGAAGATGTGGAACAGTGTAAAATGCTTTCGTAACGTCCACGAATAGCACGTCTACAGCGTGGCTACTGTCTACCGCTTCCCTCCAGCTTTCACGAGCTACAAGTAGATTAGTCTGACAGGCAAATCCCTTGCAGAATCCATGTTGCGCAACACTGAGTAGGTTAAATCTATTCAGGTGGTTCTCCACTGAATCCATTATCAGCTTTTTAAACAACTTGACTACTACGCTTGTCAAACTGACAGGCCGGTAGTCCGCGAGCACAGCGCTGTCAACAGCCTTAAAAATCGGACAGCTGATTGTTCCCTTCCATTCCAAAAGTGGGATGCAGCTGTCAAGCGATATTAAAAACACGCAAGTGAGAGGACTACTCAGCTCAGTGGTCGATTCATGCAGCAGCTTCAGATGAATTGAGTCAGGACCGGAAGCTTTAGAGGGATTAATGCCTTGCAGTAACTCGAAGACCTGAGTCTCCGTTATGTTAAACTCAGAAAAGCAAGAAACCTCTGGAACTCTTGAAACCAATTCAACCCAAGAGGTCCCCCGAGCAAAGACCCATCATTAAGTATACAAGCCTTGTCATAGTTAGTTTGCGCACCGGTCCCGTCTGCTAGCAATAAAGCTGGTGTAGACAGTTTTGCCCCGCTGCGTCTTTTAACGTAAGCAAAGGCTTCTTGGGATTAGCTGTGGTCGAGTCCGCTAAATCCTTCTCGTACTGGAGACGAACAGTCCTGAGATGTTGCTTACATTTATTTTTACTCTCTCGATAACTAACAAAGGTAATGGCAGGTGTAGCTGCTTGGTAGCTTCGCCAGCATCTAGACCGTTTCTTGAGTAGGTACTTGCCTGTGGTATCTATCTATGGAGGCTGTGCCCTTAACCCTCTTTTCCTAATGAGTGGAATATAGGGAGTGGAAACCTCCGTAACGTATGCCTTAAATTTATCCCAGGCTAACTGGACAGAGTCAGCCATCGAGATTTCACAGTTAGAACTGAAGCCTTAGTTCGCATTGCATTAATGTCCGCCCGCCAAATATTCGGAAGTAAGTCAACGGCGGTCTGTTGGTGCCTGGAAAGAGGACACCGTAAGGATATGCATGCGTGATCGCTGAGTACTAGAAGTGCGCCGTATGAAACGTCAGTCATGAAGTCGAGTGACTTAGCAAAAACCAAATCCAAAGTAGATGGTATTTCGTTGTCCTTATACCTAGTGGGGAAATCCAAAAACTGGTGCAAAAGCACTTGGAGAGTCAGCACAAGAAGGCATGCACCGAATGTTCCTAATGCCGAATTGCAAGAATGATCGGCCCAACAGATTTCCAGGAGGTTGAAATCCCCTACAACTGAACACTTATTCGCAGACTGAGTGCGAATAAATTCATTTATCCCCCTGGAAGAACTTTCAGGTCTTCTGTATATCTCTATAACTGTAAACTGGGTAGAGGAAGTGCACAAAACAGCCGATAGGGCTTCAACTGTCTGATCCGACGACTGGAATGTGCAGGTCCTCAACACATTTAAGTTACTACTCACAGGTAGTACAATGCCTCCGCCTTGACACCTTATCTTTGCATGATAGCCATCTGTGTGTGACGGTACGTCGTCTACACAAGGTGTAGGTGCCTTGACGCTGAATGTGAGTTTAGGACATTAAGGTTTTCAGGTAAGTCCCCCTTCTTTCCATCTTCTTATTCATTATTTCATAGGTCCTCATGGTTGTATGGCAGCGAAGCATCATTTCAAATGGCTGGTGTACTGCTGTTGATGATTGATTGATGATTATGGCGGCCAACGTAACGATCAGTTCTAAGCAGGGAATAACCAGGTAAAAGTGCCTCACCGTCCGTAATATCCGGAGACAACCACGTTTCCGTGAAAACAAGTATGTCGGGACGAGATTTGTCTACAAGTAGACCCAACTTGAGCTCCTTGTTTCTTAGGCTACGCACGTTGCTAAGTACTACCTCAAGGTAGTCGGCACGAAAATCTCTGGGTCGTGTGCCATCAGGATGGGTTCTGATAGGGCGGAAAATAACTTCCGGCTGACCACCTGAAAACCCACTAGACGGAGACCCTCTTCACCAGCTGCCTGTCTAGCTTTAAGGTCTTTGATAGGCTCCTTTAACTTCAATCTATCTGCCAATGGAAGGTCCTGCTGAACGCTGACACCCCTACCCTTAAGTGTGAACGCAAACCGCAGTAATGATTTGCGTTTCTCCGGGGTAGAAAGGACCACACGAAGTAGTCGCAGATTTGGCGTACCGATAGGAAGGTTCCTTAATCTGGTCAGGTTCCTGACAGTGACACCAGGGAAGCCAGGTGGAAGCAGCTTGCTGACTCACAGTTTGTGTCAGTTGACTTCATCCCAAATGCGGCACCAATTTAGGTAGCCTAGGATTGCGCACGTGCGCACCCCTCTAAGAATCGTGGAACTGCATTAAAAGCCAATGCAATTTGTTAACCGTGAATTGGGGAAGGCTGCTGTATTTTTTGTTGAGCGCCCGAAATTTAGTCCAAAAGGAGTATAAGTTCGGACGTCCGGAAAAGGATACCATTAAGCTGTAAGAGAGAATATTGCCATGCGCCACGGAATCTGTTCGTATAGGGTTCAGCAGACAACGGGCAGCTACCGGGCGTCTAACTGGCACCTATTGGGAGTTTGTGCCGGCAGGGTTCTCTGTCTAAGCGATCCAGCTCTTGGTTAACCATTGATGTTGCTGCAAAAGTTACAAGGCGTCTCATACGAAACACCGGAACCGCATCGGTTTATGGAGACAGAAGAGATTGTAAGTTAACTTACCACCAATTTGTTACGTGTTCAACCAATGATCGCTCACTATGACCGTGAACATGATTGGCCCTACACACACACGTAGATAAGCACGCACACACGCACTCAAGGACACCCTAACGTTCTGTGCTTACATGTAAACCGTTAAGTGTTCAGTACACTTGCGCCAGACTGAAGCGTCCTCTTGCTTCTTCGCTACGGGTTGAAATACGTACTTGCGGTTAGAGTCCAGCTGTGATATTTGGCGACGGAGGTGGTGTCGAAGCTGCGGGAAGGTGGGCCACCTGGCGCGAGTGTGTAGATCGGTCAAGTGACGTTCAGGTGGGGCTTATCGAGGAGCAAACCCCATCAAAACTGTGGACGAGTCTGATGGTAGCGACCCTGAATTACATTCCATTTGGCTTAATTCCGTTTCTAGCATGCAGCCGGCGCCATACACTGAAGGACAAAAGGTATAGATGGAAATCGATACAGGAGCATCCGTGACGATAATCCGGGAAAACGCTGTAAAAACGCTCCCGAACTTATCCGCTTGCAATTCTGTTCTTCGTACATACACCGGTGAACCCATACGTGTCCTTGGTAAATGCTTCGTGAAGCCACAGTATGGCGACAAAATACGCACACTTGCTGTATATGTGATCCCCGGGGATCGACCAAATCTGCTTGGAAGAGACTGGATACGTGCTTTCCCGGATACAATGAATGTGGTAAAATTAGTCACCGAGATCTCCGGACTTGAAACATTACTTAAACAACATTCAGCTGTTTTCTCCGAGGAGCTTGGGAAGTTGAAAGAAGTTCAGGCTGCGATAAAACTAAAGGAAGGCGCTCGACCAAAATTCATTAAGGCGCGCACACTACCATACGCTATGAGGCCTAAAGTTGAAGAGGAACTAAACCGCCTACAGACTCAAGGTATTATTACTCCTGTACACTTCCCTGACTGGAGAACTCCAATTGTGCCAGTAACCAAACCGGACGGCTCCGTACGGATTTGTGGTGACTACAAGATAACCATAAATCAAGCATCCATGCTCGTCAGGTACTCCATGCCACGTATTGATGACTTGTATGCAACACTAGCTGGGGGTGCAAAGTTTACCAAACTCGATCTGAGTCATGCATACTCGCAGATAGAGCTCGATGAACCTTCGAGGAAACTTACTACAATCACCACGCACATGGGACTGTTTCAATATACTCGTTTACCTTTTGGCATTAATTACGCCCCTGGAATATTTCGGAGAATTATTGACGACCTAGTGAAGGACATTCCTTTTGCGTGTGTTTATCTGGATGATATTCTTATCTGTGGACGCTCGGATACAGAGCATCTTCGAACACTCGCGGTCGTGCTCGAGCGTTCGGGGCGAAGTGGATTCAGATTGAAAAGGTCTAAATGTGAGTTCCTTTCACCTTCCGTTTGCTACCTTGGATACCGGCTTGATAAACACGGTTTACATGTTTTAAATGACAAGGTTAAACCTATTTTTGAAAGCCCAGATCCAAAGAGTTGTGATGAACTCCGTTCGCTCTTAGGGATGCTATCTCATTATCGCCGTTTCCTGCCTAATGCATCGACGGTTCTATCGCCATTAAATGAGCTGTTACACAAAAATGCATCGTGGTGTTGGGGTTCCCGTCAAAAAATGCCTTCAGTAAAGCAAAACAAGCTCTTGCTTCGCCACCAACGTTAGTCCATTATGACTCTAACATGCCACTCATACTTCAGTGCGACACGTCCCCTTGGGGGGTCGTGGCTGTCCTGTGCCACCGCATGGACGATGGTTCTTTAGGTCCCATAGCATATGCATCGCGCACCTAACAGACGGCGGAGAAGAACTACGCACAACTGGACAGGGAAGCGCTAGCCGTTATCTTCGGAGTTAAGAGGTTTCACCAGTATTTATGGGGAAACGTTTTCGAGCTTCATACAGACCACAAACCATTGATATCCTTGTTTGGGGAAACCAAAGGTATACAACAAATGGCATCACCGAGGATGCAAAGATGGACTATAAACTTGAGTGCTTACAGTTACCAGAATGTTTATATTACCCGCGTCAGCAACTGCAAAGCTGATGCACTCAGCCGTCTGCCGATCTCGGAAACTGCACATGAACACGACCCTCCTTTGAAACTGGTTAACCTAATGCAACATCTAGACACAACACCGATACGGAGTTCAACAGTCCGTCAATGGACGGATCAAGACCCCGTGCTATCAATGGTGAAACGCTTTTTGAACATGGGTTGGCCTCCTGAAGGGACAGTGGAATTACAACCGTTTATGATTCGGAAGAACGAACTGAGTCTATTCGACGGCTGTGTTTTATGGGGCTCTCGTCTAGTCCCTCCCACCAAGGCGCGGCCACAGATACTTAAAGAGCTCCATGATGCTCATCCAGGTGTGGCAAAGATGAAGGCACTAGCTAGAGGGTACTGCTGATGGCCCAACATCGACTCAGACATGGAGAACTTACTGAAGAATTGCGATATTTGTCAGGCGTATCAGCAGAGCAAGGCGCCAGGTCCAATACACCCTTGGCGTTGGCCCGACAAGCCCTGGCAGCGTATCCACGCCGACTACTTCGGACTGATCGACGGGACCATGTTTCTTCTACTTATTGATGCACATTCTAAGTGGATTGACGTACATCCAGTTACTCAGGCGACAGCCGAATCTACCATCACTAAAATGCGCTCGTCCTTCGCTACGTTTGGCATTCCGGAAACCATTTGTACAGACAATGGTTCGCCTTTTACCAATGCCGAATTTGGTAGATTTGTCGCCAACAACGGAATCCAACACGTTAAATCAGCCCCGTATCACCCAGCATCAAACGGATTAGCGGAGCGTGCAGTACAAACTGTGAAACAAGGCTTACTAAAGCAGCGAACGGGAACATTGCGAACAAAACTGGATCGGTTCCTATTCTCCTACCGTTCTACACCCACGGAGGCTACCGCGAAATCCCCGGCGGAATTGATGTTCGGCAGAAATCTGAGAACGAGGCTTCATTTGTTGTTCCCGAACCCGCGTGTTGAAGTACAGGAGGGTCAGAAAAGGTTTGTGTCTTCAGAGGAATCAAAGCCGGAAGTTACATTTCAGGACCATCAACCTGTTTACACCAGGTTACGACATGAACAATGTTGGCAGCCGGCGACTGTGCTCGATTCTTCAGGAAGTCAAAACGATTTGCAGCTTCCGGAAAGCCGGGTTGTTCGCCGGCACTCAGATCATGTACGGCCCAGGAGCACTGACACACCTGCCGTGAGTCAGTCACACTCGGAGATCGCAGAGCAAGCTGCAGAGCACGATGAACACAGAACAACAGGGGAAACTCAATTACGCCGATCGACCCGGATTCGCAAGCCGATCGAACGTTTTCAGCCATGACTGTAACGTCAGCCAAAACAGGGAGGACCGTTACGTGTTTAACCAATGATCGATCACTATGACCGTGAACCTGATTGGCCCTATACACAAACGTAGATAAGCACGCACACACGCACTCAAGGACACCCTAACGTTCCGTGCTTACATGTAAACCGTTAAGTGTTCAGTACACTTTGCGCCAGACTGACGCGTCTTGTTGCTTATTTGCTACGGGTTGAAATACGTACTTGCGGTTAGAGTCCAGCTGTGATACAATTGGTGCACTTACATAGGTCATTCCGAAAAACCGCTGGATGCATCTCTCGCAGGCGCTCAATGGCTACAATTTTAGACTTTTTGGCTTAGGTATCTGGACACTTGCAGAAATCAGGTGGATCGGAATGTCAAGGAGTTTGAAACGCTCAATCAAGTCCAGACACGTAAATAACAAGTTCTGGTGGAACAACCTTACAAAATGCTCAAAAAGTATCCCTTTTCTGCTCACACTGGACTACGTATCCGAAGGGAAGTCGCCCTAGAAAATCTGTGGCAAATGAACAATCCAGACAATTAACTGACTATCGGTTAACATGTTTAGAGCTCTTGTTCCGTTCCACATGGAAACGACGAGAGTAAGCCTAGCTGTATTTCCCGTTGTTCATCAGCCATACTGAATTTATTTGCAATAATAAGAATGCAGATACTATGCAACTTGAAGACGGAAGTGCAGTGCCGCCTACCAGAAGTTGAATTGCACATGGGCAATCTTCTGGTTAGACTAAGAAGTATGTAACGCCAACGGTAGTGGCACGCCAGTGTCTTAGTTTATTACATCGGAAAGGAATGGGCGCAAAGCGGCAATTGTTTAGGAGGGCCTAATGGCTGCAACCGAGACGTACGATGCAGGTCGTTACTGAAGAGCTTCTCGCCACGACAGAGTTCACAGCTGACGGTGCCAATCGTTGAGTAATTGTATGACAAGCACGCTACCTCTAGGAAAAGTGCAAACAAGTGTGAACACAGACTTGAATGCCGAATGTTTGATAGTTGGCTGCGGGATTTAGCTGATGTATTACTGCCGTTATTATCTCGCCGAAGACACCATAGGTGGCGAACATGTAACGTTACCAACTGTCAACGCTTAAGGTTGCGCAAAACACCCCTGAAAATTCCCGCGAAGCTCCGACATCAGATAATCAGACTTGTCCAGTCTTAAGCGGCGTTCAGCGACACGGCGAGCCTGAAGTTAACACCCTATCCTATTTACACCCTGTGCGATCTCCTCCATAAGCTCCGTCAGCCCGACTTCACATATAGGAGGCAGTACCTCAATACACGCTATTTCATTGTACCTTTATTGTGTTTATCATTCTATCTGGCAACCGTACTGATCATATTTGCTTCCTTATTCCCATATCGGTTTCTTTCAAACATTGCTGTCCATGATTTGCTACTGTCATTTATATTTACGTTAAAAGATTAAAATACGCTGACAGTTAGTAAGCTCATACTAGCGATTTCCCATCATTTGGTGAAAAGAGCTGTTAGCCTTTACACCAAAAACTCATGCATGTTTGTAGTAGTATTGTTCATGAGGTATAATGTGTTTCTATCCAGTTTGTGATATTTCATACCTCAGTTCGGAGAAAGGCAAGTGCATATGTTGTATTTGAACTGCCGTTAGACAAGGATGTCGCCAATCCATGCATTTGTGTATACCAAATGAATGCGACACCGATACTGAAACAGTTTTTGTACGGCCTACTTATTGCAGGGAAGCGGCACGTGGGTGAACCGAACTTACATTGCCAGTACATGAACAAGGTGAGTTTATCACGAACCAATGATAGTTTCAGGTGTTAAGAATCAAAGGCAGATTTGATCGGTGCGAATTTTGTGGGTTGATCAAGAGGGTGTTTGTCCAGGCGCAGTAGAAGGCACTATTGCTCGCAGTGGAGAATCGCAAGGCTTCCTTTCCCATTCTTTTTACTAATCCAGGTCAATAAGGCGGTTGATGTGGTACGGTTGTCTGCGTGCTGAGTATAGTTGCATCACAGGTGTTAGATGTTGTCTGAGCCTCCAGTGTGGCTGTGCTTGATGTGAATATTGACAAGGTGCCTACCTGTCCATTACCCACCACCTTGTCCATACTGCCTCCAACAGACAGTTCGTCGTTGCTGGATGGGACTAAGTGTACCGTCCTCGTGACGGTGCTAGGTTCAACGAGTGGTTCCATCCTGTGTGAAACGGGCTACGGCCCAGCCACCGCCTTGTGTACGTCTGGTGTGCATGGTTTTGCAATTAGGCTGGAATGCTTCTGTACTGTTTGTTGAAGGAGTGTAGGCCGGTTCCCGTGATGAAACACGACTCCCATTCGCATGCCTTTCGGTCTTATTCCTTCGGATTTACACCGGATATGGGGTATGTGGGTGAAACTGCGGACAGTGAGGCGGGAGCTAACCGTGCTCCT
Source organism: Dicrocoelium dendriticum (assembly GCA_944474145.2). Taxonomy (NCBI): domain Eukaryota; kingdom Metazoa; phylum Platyhelminthes; class Trematoda; order Plagiorchiida; family Dicrocoeliidae; genus Dicrocoelium; species Dicrocoelium dendriticum. Next base: position 34,756,075 of record OX104067.1, read on the forward strand.
TGTGTAGGCGCAGACGTTCTGTGACTATTCCCGTGGAGGCCACAGTGACAGGCAAATCCGGACAGGGATGCCGCCACTCCATCCTTATGTGTGGTTTTACCTATATGTTTTGCTTAAATGTGTTAATACGGCCCTGCGTCTTGTGTTGTGTTTATGCTGAACTTCGGTATGAGAAGGGTTCGAATGGAGCCTTCTGCTTGGAGGACATGTCATGTATGGAGTGAGAAAGGTGATCCGGATCAGCGGGGGGGGGGTAATTTTATTTAGTGGCGAGTCACATCCTTTCACGTCGCAGTGTTGTTAAACAGATAAATGTAGCTTTTTATATGGAGAACACCTTTAACCCAACACGTCCTAGAGCACTGCCGTCGAACCATTCGCTGGAACGGGGTTAATCTGCACCACCCAGTTGGCACCACGTGGATGTTGTTCGGCGAGTGGTGAAAAATTGAACGCAAATGCATCTTTGCCATAACAGTGGATGCGTATAATTGAGTGTATATATGTACGTAGGCATGTAAGTGTTTACGTATGTTGCTTGTGTCTTTTTTACGCGCCGCTGCATTTTTGCCTGTTTTCTCGCGTCACGAATGTGAGATGAGATTATTGATGTCTGTGGATTGGATAGGCTTATCAGCATAATCGAGGGAGTGACGTTAGCCTATAGCGAGTCACAAACGCCGAATCGTAGTGTTGTTAACCAGACATATGGAGTTAGTTTGCCTCCGTCGCCAAAATCTGCTGTGCCACTGCTGACTGTTAGGATTAGTGATATAGCCACGCAGGTCACGTTCCGGCCACTTCCCAAAATCAGAAGCTAACGGTCTTGGCGGAAATTGTATGGTGCACTCGGAAGACAGTAAATAAAGCTACAACACAAGATTAAAATCAGTAGTTCACTGGAGAATAATCCACTTGAGATTTTCTGTATTCTGACATCTATTTGATATACAAGGTTTCGCTCGTTGGGTTTTCAAGTATTACGCTTACTGGAGGCCTCCAATCTATGTCATTCTCATTGGTCCACCGCAAAATGAAGCGATGCCATAGGCTTGCTCATATTGGTTAGCCAACCAACTTCAAGCGACGTGCGACCAACATACTCAGGGTTGCTTTGGCGAAAGCTCGCTTCGAGTGTGGCTATGGATAGGCTCCCTTAACACTATTGATTTAAGGCGGCCTTGGTGCTACCACGGAAAGAGCAGTAGCTTGGGTGCTTGCTGACTTGCGAATGAGGCAGGTTAGGGAGCGAGTTTCCATTTTCTTTGCCTCATTGCAAAAGTTACCAAAAGCCGCTCGCCCCAGCGGTGATCGAGCAGTCGTGAGGGAAGGATTATCACAAAGGCCTTGAAAAGTACGACAGACCCCGGCATACGGCGCCGATTTTCGGATAGACCTCCATGCGTACGGGAAGAAGCCCCACACGTTGTGGCGCGAGGATTTGGTCCCAGATTGCTAACAAGCACGGGGGTACGGCCTCCGAGAACCGAACGACCTGCAGGTCAGTTATCCGAAATACGACCACCACCTCTTTAATCGCGGAATATTGCTGCCAGTCAATTGGCTTTCTAGTGCATAGCCACCTACACAGGCTGTCTCCATTGCAAGGGTTTTGGGAAGGCTATGTATGGGCTCAATAACTCCAGGATTTGTTTAGTGTCAGTGCCTTCCATTTATATTTCGTGTGCTGTCCCCACCCTTACCGTAGTTGGGTGCATGAGAACTCGCAAGTTTGAATGAGAGCATACACCGGTTCTTCATGTTCTTTTGGATCACCAAAGCACATTACCACCTAACACAGTAACTTACCAGCACCCATCGGTTAATTTAGTGGTGGTTAACTCTTTCACCTTTAGACCCGCAGCCTGGACCACCGTCCACAATCAGTTAGACGTTGCTACCACCAGTCCACATGTTTAGTGATGGAAAATAGTCCATGGTATGCTGTGTTGGGCGTGGATGTTCATTCCTACTTGGGTTCCAAAACTGACTTAACTAAGAACCCTCTAGCGCTCGTGGAACAGGCAATAACCTTTGCATCCACCAACAGGTTGGTAAGGTCGCTCATCTTTAACGAGATTTATAGTGCAGCATCTGCTTCGAAGCCTCCAAGCGGAACTGTCAGATTTGACCATAAAAGCATTGAAAATCGGTTTGATTAGCCAGCATCAGGCGTTTTCATGAGCTGACGATTTGGAATAGTGTAACTTTATACAGCACCCCAGCGAGATAGGCAACGCACTTCCATTACGTTGTGAGCTTTCAGTAACCAGGAACTCTATCAGTCCCAGTGGAGAGGAACATACAGCGCAATCGGATAATGGTTAGCTTAGTCGCCCTTATACTTTTTCATTATATATCATATAACACTTCGTTCATGGTCCGTAAAAACTGCTTTCAATCGTGCCTTGAAAGATTGCAGTCCGAATTCATTCGCTGCTGAAATCGAGATTGTACGACAACTGGAAATACAATCAAACAACTCCGGATAGGTGGCCTAGGTACAGGCATTCCTTAAACAAGGAGAGGAAATGGTGATCCGTAGGTACAAAATGCAGAGTTCATGCATGTTTGAGTTAGATAATGAGTGGTGAGTGCATTTAAAACTATATTTTGTTATATTTTATAGTACTTATTTATTATCGTATGTGCTTATTTTCTAGATTTAATTTTATATCTATTTATTTTAATACGTACAGTTTCCTTTTTTGTTCTATTGCATTTTGAAATAGCAGCTACAATTAGGCGAACAAGATCTCCGATGTACTGTAGCGCGTCAGGGAGCCATCGTAGCAAGCCAACAGGTAATATGTCATTGAATTTAACTTAGAGGACTATTGTTGAGTCCTCTTATCGTTACCTTTCCAGTTCGTCTTTGCTGTCTTCACAACAGCCACCCTGGCGTTGTCATGTCATTCGTAAAGTCGGCTCAGCGTCAGTCTCCTATCAGTAATTGAATACACCACCCAGTTTGCACCGAGATGTAAGTCAAGCGCAACCTTATCCAGCTCCGAATCTTACAAGGTGGTTTTAACCAGACTATCCAGCCGCGTAGAAAATGCTGTGAACCTTTACCTAAAAGGTTCAAGTCAGCAGAGTAACAACCAAGCAAAATTGCGTTATAAACGTTCTTTCATTTACCGTCTGTTAGATGCTGACGAGCTACTCGAAGGCCCAAACCCGATTACTGGAAAGACGTGGCGGTAGCATAAGCACAGACAGCGACAAACTAAACCAGAACGACGCGAATGCGTTGAAGAAGTCGTGCACAAAAATTGTGCATTTAAACAACTGTTACAAAATTGTCGGTAACTGGGGTGATAAAAACATAGATGAAAAGTCGTGTTATGACAACCGCTATAGGATTCCCGTTAGAGCTTGCGCTGGTACGCAACGCTCAATATAGCTTGCATGTAACAGATGGTGCTAGGTTGCACGGGTAAGAAACAGCGCGACCTGAACGTGTGTGGATTGGATCTTATGTTGGGGGCACAGGAATTTCATGTTTTGGAATCGGGCAGGTGTTTGTCAGTAGGCAACAGCCCAGGAACAGGAATGCGTGAGTTCTTAAGGTTGCTTCTGAACTAGCCAGCATTGGTTCGACGTGCGCGGGTTTAAAGCAACCTATGCTCACGGATTCCTTGGATCCATTCTTATTCCGAACGGAGTACCTCGGTTTTGCGATAAGACTTTCACAAGTCTGCATCAAGCGTCTTCGAACAGAATCGATGCGAATACAGACGGAAGGACAACTGTTAAGTCTGGATGCCTACGCCGGTAGCGTGTGCTTAATCGGGGTGGTGTCGGTCTAATGGATCGAAAGATGTGCTCCAGCCTTTCAGCATAAGAAGCATTACTCAATTCGACGGTGACTCGTGAGTCAAATGTCATCTCGCCTGGGAATCTGAGGGTTGTTCCAAAGACAAGTTCGGTTGACCAGCATCCGCTATCTTCTTTAACGGTATTGGTAATACCAAGAAGAAGTAGGCGTTCGGACCAACCGGTATCAGGCGAACTGGCTGTAATGGCGGCGTTCAATGAACAATGATCATTGAAAAAGGATATATTACGGGTAAAATAGCGATTGCTTTACAAGTTCCGTAGTATGGTGGAAGTGGAAGTAAACATAAGTGTAAATCGTCAGTTTCAGCGTCTAGCGATTCAGATGCCCTTTTCAATGAAATATTTTAGAATGTATTGACTTGTTACAGTAGAGTAATATGGGAAAGTAATATATGGAAGATGTCTTACGAACAAAAGAAACGACAACACCTACTCTCGCGCCGCTTTCTTGGACTGAGATAATTGATGAATGCAGTTGTAATATATCCGAAACTATATTCCACAATAGCAGTGTGTAAGTAGCTAAGCACAAAAGCGGAGAATGAGCACCGTTTGTTCGCGTTTGGTTGAAGTAGACATCTCTGATTATATAGCGTAATGTAATTGCATAAGCGAATTATCCAGCTTTCTTTTGATCAGCGTTAGCGTGGGGGAAGAAACAACGTATGTGGGAAGAGCGTTTCAGTGTTGACACACATGAAAGGAAAAGAAATTCCGGCGGCATTCCCACCGGCTTTATTGCGTGTCCAGCTTTACTTGGTGTCCTCTGAGTGTGGTATTGCTATTCAGCTTTAGTAGGTGACGACAAGAATGGTTTGGATTCCTCAGGACCATATAAGTGATTATCAAGTCGCAACGCAAGCGTCGATATTGTCCACGGTAAACCGCGAAGATTTTCAGCCTCAATCGTTAAGGGAGATGAAACAGGCCCTGTACTTTCTTGGTCGCCGTTCGTTGTGGCAGTTCAAGAGCTGTAAGGTCTTGCTTTTGCCATGGCTGCCAGGCGCGGATGGCGTACTCAGAATGAGGCTGAGTGTAGACGTTGGGCATCCGAGAAAAGATGGAAGGATCGAAGCGCCCGAATGCCCTCCGCCAAAGGCCAAGGTTTTGGTTAGCTTTTTTGGATACTTTCTCGGCCTGACAGGAACAGCCTAGATCTTCCTGCACAATCACGCCTAGATCGCATTCCTTTGAAGTGCGCTGCAATATTTGATCCCCCAGTCTGTGTTTGCAAGTCGTTTTATAGCGTCTGCTCAACACCATGCACTTTGTAGCGTTAAACTGAAGCGGGTTCTGAGTCGAGCATTCGTAGACCCTATCAAGATCATCCTGAAGTGCTGCAGTGCTGCTGGTTGTTCTAATGGCTCGCCATATCTTGAGATCATCAGCGAAGAGTAAGGAGTTGGAGGGGATTACTGTCGCGAGATGGTTCATGTAAATCAGGAATAGTCATGGACCAAGTATTGAGACCTGGGGCACTCCGCACTTAACGTCGATTGGGTCAGAGAAGACGCCGCGAACTTACATTCAGATGTCGTTGAAGCAAGAAGGTACCTATCCAACCGAAGACTGGGTCACCAATTCCACAATACTGCAGCTTGTGAAGGAGAATACGGTGGTTCAAACGGTCGAAAGCCTTTGAGAAGTCCAGATATACTGCGTCAGCACCTACGCCGCTGTCAACGGTCTCAGTCCAGTTGGATCTAGAAAGTAGCAAGTTTGAAGTGCAAGATCGGTTCTTGCGAAATCCGTGTTGTTCTTGTGCTATGATACTGCGTTCCTCCAAGAAGTTCATCGGCATTTCGGCAACAATCGCTTCCATGATTTTGGAGAGAACCGAAAGTAGTGTTATCGGGCGATAGTTGGCCGGATCTGTACGACTTCCTCCCTTATGGATGGGAGTGACGATGTCCTGCTTCCACATCGTTGGCACCCGCATCTCATCGAGGCATCGTTGGAAGAACTTGCAGAGTGGGTCCGTCAGGTTTACTGCAGCCAATTTCAACGCTTTTGGACGAATATTATCAACGCCGGGAGTGGTGTGCTGACGCAGGGCAATTAGCCTTTTCATAACATCCCCACTCGTAAACACAATGTGGCTAAGTCCTGGTGGTGGTACAACGATCGGGAACAGTGTATGCGGCGATGTCGTGCCCTGGAAGTTCGGGGCGAATTGTTGACCTAGTGCGTTGGCCGCCTCGGTTGCGGTTCATACGAGTCCACATAACATGTGTAAGGCAGGAACTCCTCGATGCACTTTGCGGAGCTTGTTTATGTGTCTGTACAAGAGCTTGGGGTTAGAAAGGCATTTCTGAGCTAGATTCTGTTGGTGCTGTACTTTATCTGCACGTACCAGTTTTACGCAGTGATTCCTTTGGATGGTGTAGGCATCCAATGTTTCGGCACTTGATGACTCCTTGTGTCTTCGCCAGAGTAAATTCCCTGTGACGATACACTTGCGTGTCCTGCTGTGTATGAATGAGTTAACTGTCTTCGCTCGCGAAGGTCTTTTCCTAGAAGCACTAGGTACCAAAGCGTTGAGTTGGTGAGCAAAATCAGACCAGGCGACATGGGGGATCTTTCTGCTAGAAATGCCTAGTTTGTAGCATTAATAAGTTTGATTAGAGCGCCGGAGTCCGTAATAAGCTGACACTCCTCGGTGTTTTCTATGAAATACTCAGCATAACATATGTACTTGAACATGAGGATTGTATGGTCGCTACGGCCTAAAGGACTCTCTATCGATACCGTTTCCATCATAAGCTTTCATTGGTGAATCCGAGATCCAGGACACCCGGTTTGTTTCCCGTCCTGAATCTTGTGGCAGATGTGATGTGACTGTAGTCCACTAATTATCTCCTGTACTTCCATTTTGAAGTGTTCGTTGATACAAGCTGGGGTTTCCATGGTATGAATATTGAAGTCACCAACCAGGAGGATGTGGCTGTACGACTGCGAGAGAATGGTTTTCATTGTGGAGGCTAGGCGGTTGTCCATTTCCAAAGTAGCCGACGGAAGGCGATACGTCGCAATCAACAAACATGCGTCCCCACGGTTTAGATGAAGACGACACCAAAGGGCATCGACGATCTGAACCTCTGAGTCATCGATGAGATCAATGTGTAGCTCGCTGCAATAATAATGTAGTACTCCACCTCCTCCACTTGGTCGATTGTTGCGTAGAATAGACATCCCAGATAGTGCGATTTCTGCATCACTGATCGCTCCATTCAACCAGGTCTCGGTTGTCATAACAAGGTCGCTTGACATCGAGGCTTGACGCAGGCGAAGTTCCGTCATTTTGCTTAAAAGACCTTGTGCGTTGGTATAAAAACTGGAGAGTGCTTCACATTTTAGAAGGTTGTTTGTGGATGTAGACAACAGGTTTGATACTTTGCCCATCCTCTTGAGGTCGGCTGCTACTAGTTTTTTGAATTGTCTTAGGCTCGCGAGAAGGAGTTGGCATAACTCTCTGCACCATGTGATCAGGTTCATGATGATCCTGATGGTCACTCACCTGCAGTGTCTCGCCGGATGCTATGACGGCTGTCAGATCAGCCTCTGTGGTTGACTCTGCAATAACGGTTGTTCCCACAGTGTTGGTTCTATCCATGGAATAACCAGTAGCCTCTAGACGTAAACCAGCTTCTTTTAATCGAATTTCTGTTGGTAGCCCGTTCCGGAAGTTAACCCCGTTCTTTATAACTGTCTGTAAACTTAGCTCAGACGGTAAGACCAACTTCAATAATCTAGGACCACACTCTTTTTGATTTGTTGACACGGGAATTCTGGTCAGGGAGGTAGCAATGATATTTTCTAAAGCCAGCGCCTCACGAATGTATCGCCATTGCTCTGGGTCATGTGCTTGAACTATTTCAGGAGATGAAGCTTGAGACTCACGGAAGCCATGAATACTGACGGTTTTCAGCGCATGTTTTCTGCTTCCCAGTTGATTGTTCATATCCTTTGAACGTTCTTTCTACGGAATATACCGTAAGATACATACTCCGTTCGATGCTCTGTGGTGTCAATTTGCAGCGAGCAGAATGGATTCCGTTTCTTCCGCGGAATGTAGTGTTACTCGAAGTAGTCGAGGCTCACCATAGTGTAAGGAGTTTGGGTGTCGTGCGATGCGGCTCAGCTCAGTGGGTTCAGCGCGCATGCTGATGGTACTACAGATGGAATCCCACTGACTACAATCGTCTATCAATTTGCCCCTTATTGTATTGGATTTGGATTCAGGAACGTTAGTGCACACAAGATTTAAGGCACCATGATTCCGCTTTGTGGTTTGCGACTTAAGAGCACTAGATACTTTTGCTTTTTGTGGATTTGTGAACCGCACTGGCAAAAGCAATCCATGTTGAGGCACAGTTTTGACCTCTGCGGTAAGTGGAATCACAGGTGTCTTTGACGGCGTTTACCTAGAAGCAACCGCTGCTTCTGACGTCCAGTTATTTTTTTACCGTGAACTTGCTGGAGTTTTGTGTTTCGAGTATGTCAACTGAATTAGTAGCTATTACACCCTTGGAGAACGTAGAAGCAAGTGGGTTGTAAACGACTTTCTCACTTGGTGAATTCATGTGGATAGGGGTCGCTGGAGACTGAGATGCAATGGTGAGGTTGGGACGCCTGGTCCTCTTCTTCGGCCTAAACGGGGAGTTTGTAGGTGTCCGTTCAGTTTCAAGTATAGCATTGTTTACTTTCACAGATGCGTTGCTAGCGTTCACCAGTTGGTCAACTGTTTCCGCCAACTTTTCATACTTTTCATTAGGAAAATTACACAACTAACAACAGGGATGAATTTGTACACCTAGCAGAACCAAAATGCTCCGGTTTTGCTGCAGTATTGTCTAGTTTCGAGTGCGCTCCTCTCTAAACACTTCGAATGGTACGCTTTTTGACAGTTAAAGCAAACTGGACCAGACTTGACTGTTTTTACACAGGTCACAATTGACTTTCGAATGGGTCATATCCACTTGAGGCGTGTACTTTGTTATTGTGACTTGCACTAATTCCAAAAGGGCTTAGATAGAAAAGGAGAGTTCAGAATCTATGTTGTGGATCTATCACTTACCACTAGCTTAGAATGGGATGAATCTACTGATATATGTGGTCACGATCAGTAATGGGGCAGCGAATTAGGAATGACCGCAGATGGTGGTGTTACGGTGTAAAGATTCCCCACTAAAAAGATGGAATGGAGTAACTGGATGTGTACACTACAACAGGGGTAGCAAGAGGATAGAGATACTGACGCACCATGTATGACTTCGGTTCAATGGTCTTTGCATGGCGATCGGCACTGGTTTGCGATCAGGGGGTCAGACGTGTCGCGTCCACATGAGTCACGCGTTCCTTAGGGTAGATAGGCGATGTGCGGGCTATTGATCCAGCCGGTAAGTGGATAGGCAGAGATTCAGAGTAGGATTGAGGCGAAGCAGGAGGACTTGGAAAATCTGTCTAATGACTACAGTGGCTGCACCAAAGGAGGACCAAATTAACAACTATCGCTTTGTACAGCGACTAGAAGGAGTGGTAGTAAGATGTTTGGGCGACTCTCAAATGGATCTTTAAAATAAGGCCACCAGAGTTCTTGTGCGACGAAAGGAAAAACAAATTCTCCGATAGAATTCAGGTACGGTTGACTTCGAAATTGCAAAAGCACAGTTTACTGGTGATCCGCGAATAACAGATCCAAAAGATGAACAGTGGTAGGAGGAGCTGGAGGAGCCAAATCGAATGATAGTACGTGGGTCTCTGTGGGGACATATCCGAAAATTTAAGGGCGAATAACGCAGGACACATTTTTTCGACGGCTCAGTGTGTGACTGGTAACTTTGCCAAATAGTATAGTTGTCTATGAAATCGTTGAACAACGCAATCGGCAGCATGATGATAGGTAGTTGTCTGGAAGTGGGTACAATCAAGTAACCGACTGAAGTCACGAAAAAGGGTTTAAATCAATTGACATCCTCTGTCCGTAGTGACAGTAATTGGCACACCGAAGAACGAACTCCACGATTCCACGAAAACACGAGTAACAGTTTCAGCGGATATAGTACGCAGGGAAATCGCATGGAAAAAACGAGTAAAACAATCAACACAAGTCGACAAATCAATGAAACCTACTGAAACAGGTAACAGTCCTACAACATAAAGGTAAATATGTTTGAAGCTGGCTTCACGGAGAGAAAAAGTACCAAGAGTTGTGAGAGTGTGTTTGTGGACCTTGCTAGTTTGACAGCTGTAGCGCCCAAAAAGATGACTCTTATCTATCTTGTACCATTTAATTGTTGACCGATTGCACATTATTCTTTCTTGTTTTAATCTCTCTTACAACCGGCTCGACACTCGTCCGCCTTGTAAGTTCCCGCGCTCACGTGTTTGCTTTTGCCTCGCTTCATCAGTCCGCGTTTTCTTGTAGCCCATTGAATACAGTCGGCTGTGTCCGACTCCAATTGCCTTCTGATATCCGCGCTCTATTTCGTGCACCGTATCGGACTAGTATTAACTAGCCTTACAAATTGGTGACCCCGATTCGCACGCGCGAATTAGACGTTGTTTCCTCGATTGCATATTTTTGTGAGTTTGTTCCTTTTTCTCGATTATATACCTGTATTCATTAGTTGCTTGCGTAATTTTAGTACTTTTAACTTGTTTTTGGTTATCCTATATCTTTCCGACTCACATTTCGAGAGTGGCATCTGAGTCGTTTCGCAGCGTAAAAATGCTTACTTTGGCTGTTCTAATTTTCATGGAACACAGCTCAGAGGTATGATTTACGATATTCGAGATCGAACTGGAAAATAATGGCATTGCGGCAGACCGTCCGAGGTACAATCAGCTGATCCCACCCCTTCCTTTGTCGGTTGTGACGCTGATTGAGGACATTGTAGGACTAGTAAATACTAGTCCCAGACGGTGCGCGAAATTAAGCACGGATGTCAGAAGGCAATTGGAGTCGGACCCAGCGGATTGTATTCGATGGGCTACAATAAGAAGCGGACTGATGAAGCGAGGCAAGAGCTAACACGTGAACGCGGGAACTTACAAGGCTGTCGAGTGGTGAGCCGGTTGTAAGGAAGATTTAAACAAGAAGGAGTAATGTACAATCGGCCAACGTGTAAATTGTAGATGAAAGATGGCAGTTAGCTTTTGGGCGCTACAACATTCTACTCTGTCCAGCAAATGAGGCAAAGTATGACACGAGTAAGCAAGCGATTTTAAAAGAGGTACGGCCCAGCGCACGAACTCGATTTCAACAGCTCAATGGTCTCAAGCTTGGAGATGACAAGCCGTGGGCGTTGCTCCGCGAACTTCAGCGCATCGCTGGTCCCTTATTCTTGAGCGAAGATGGGATAAAGGAGCTGTTGTTTGCACGTCTCCCAGAGCCATTGCCGGTAATGCTGTCCACGTTTATAGACACACCCCTGAAAGAATTAACTGCCAAGGCGGACGCTGCGTTCGAATGTTTACCGCAGCAGACGACCAGTAGTTCTGGTCACGTATTCTCACCGATGGAAACCGAATCCCATATTTGCTCCCAGTAGTCAGACTAATCTGACTCTAAAGACGAGGAAATTGCGCTACTTCGCAGCAGGATAGCAGTAATGAATGCTTCGAAGCGGTGTGTGCCATGGTCAAATACTGACCATGATTTGGCTACCGTTCATTGCGGCTCGTCTGTTCCTGCACCGAGTATGTCTCATTCGGCAAGAAAGCGCAACATTTTCCCTGCAAGTTCTTAGGCAGATAATACCAAAGCCGTCAAAGAAATATGTTGGTATCACCGCCAAGAAGATGGAAGAGCTAGACGTTGTCGGGCTCCCTGCATTAGGCAAGACCCAGCTGCTTCAGGGAAAGCGAATAGCCCGCATACTAGCACGACAAACGTATCATTCAATAAACAAGCAAATCAACTGGTTCACGTTAAGGATTGACGTTCTTCCATCACTTTCCTCATCGACATGGGAGCGGAAGTCAGCGTCATCCCAGCGACCGCTAACGATAAGCACTCAGAGCCTATGCACCATTTTTGTGCGGCCAATGGTTCCCCGATAGCTTCATTCGGTCAGCGCATGATAAACCTAGACCTCAATCATCGCCGAGATTTTCGGTGGGTCTTCATGGTTGCGTCCGTACCCTTCGCAATTATAGGTATCGACTTCCTCCGACATTTAGGGTTATTTGGTGATGCTGGTCGCCACAGACTTTTAGACGACCGTACTAAACTAGGGGTTGAAGGCGTTCTTACGGACGCCCTGATAATCAGTCCCGTTTTTCGAATCGCCGATGTACCATCAGATTATGCGAAACTACTGTCTGAATACCCGCGACTGGTACGACCAGCTGCAGATCTTCCGCCAGTCACGACAGAGGTTGCTCATCACATAGTCACGCGTCGTCAGCCAGTTAGCGCACGACCAAGACGGCTTGTTCCTGACAAACTACGGACAGCACGAGCTGAATTCGACCACATACTTCAGCTCGGTATCGTCAGACCGTCCAACAGCCCATGGGCGTCGCCTCTGCACGTGGTCCCGAAGAAGGTCATGGGGGACTGGCATCTTTCCGGCGACTATCGATCCTTGGAAACGGTTACCACGCCAGATGGCTATCCGATCCCACACATAGTGGATCTCACCGACAGTCTGGCGGGTAAAATTATCTCCAGCAAAAGCGACTTGGTACGCGTATACAACCAAATTCCGGTAGCCGAAGCGGACATCGCTAAAACTGCCGTGACGACTCCATTTGGTTCGTTCGAGTTTCTGCGCATGCCATTTGGCCTAAAGAATGCCGCGCAAAATTTTCAACGCTTCATCGACAAAGTTTGTTTACACTTCGCTTATGCTTAGCTCGATGACATTTTAATCGCAAGCTCTTCACGAGGAGAGCACATACGCCACGTACGAACACTTTGATCGTTTATCTCAACACGGGGTGACGATCGACGCAGAAAAGTGTTCTTTTGCTGTCGACTCAGTAAACTTCCTCGGCCATCGTAGCTCCTCTGCAGACGTCGTGCCACTGCAGGATGAAATTCAAGCCATCATCGACTACCCCGAGTCTCATTCTTTCAAACAGCTCAGGCGTTTTGATGGTCTTGTCAACTTTGACCGACGATTTATACCCAACTGCGCCTCGCTGATGCAACCCATCACGCACCTTCTCCGAGGAAAAATCAAGAAATTTAAATTTCCTGCCGCAGCGTACGCTGCGTTTAAGTCACTGAAAGAGGCTATCGCCAACATAGCTTCTATAGCGCATCACGATCCGGCCGCCCCACTGTCCCTCAGTACTGACGCCTCGGCCGTGATTCTCCGCGCTGTTTTGCGGCAACGAGTAGCCGACACGTGGCAGCCCTTAGCATCTTCATCCAAACGCCTACAACCCACCGAATCGCGCTACAGCACATTCGGTAGCGAACTACTAGCCGTACATCTAGCGATATGTCACCTTCGGCACGTCCTAGAAGGCCGCTCCTTTGTCTTTTTCACCGACCACAAACCCCTGACTTACGTGCCCGGCTCGACTACCGCCCGATACTCTCCTAGAGAGTCGCGCCACCTTGACTATATCGCTCAGTTTACGACCTATATACGGCATGTCTCAGATGTGCACAACACTGTCGCCGATGCACTTTCTCGCATCCAAGCTATCTCCGCTGACGCTAGCACCGCTACCGACTTGGCAGCCATGGCCCCAGCGCAACTCAGTGACCCTGAGGTTGAGCTAATACGCAGGTCTCCCTCATTGGACATACGACCCGTTCCGCTGATATCATCAGAAGGCACTATGCGATTTATCTCTGGGCACCCCGCGCGCAGTCGTCCCACGCGAGTTTCGCCAGACCGTGTTCAACACGTTGCACGGCTTGTCTCATCCAGGCTTTCGTGCATCGGTTAAACTCGTAACCGCACGATTCGTTTGGCGCAATGTTAATCGGGACGTCCGTGCTTGGACAGCTGTTTGCCTTCCGTGTCAACGCGCGAAGGTGCAAAAGCACACGAAAAGCCCATTAGGCACGTTTCCGACGCCGGACGCACGTTTTCATCACGTGCACGTCGATCTCGTAGGTCTTCTGCCACGTTCCATAGGCTATGTGCATCTACTGACCTGTGTCCATTGATTCACTAGGTGGCCGGAAGCCATTCCTGTACCTAACTGATCTTCGGATACAGCAGCGAAAGCTTTTATGGAGCGCTAGGTAGCTCAATACAGCCGTCCAGCCATCGTGACCACCCATCGAGGGTCACATTTCTCGTCAACCTTTGCCACGTTGCTTAAGGATTTAGGCTGTCACCACGTTCAGACGACGGCGTATCATCCGGCCGCTAACGGCATGGTGGAGCGCTTTCACCGCCAGTTGAAGGCAGCGCTACGTATGCACACAGATCCTTCATGGTCTGAAACGCTTCCCCTCGTTCTCCTAAGCTTAGGAAACACGGTTAAAACCGATTTCGACGCTACACCAGCGCAGCTAGTCTATGGTTGCACGCTGCGGTTGCCCACAGAGCTGATAGCACCAGCCCCATGTACTTCCACTTTTGACTACGGAAGTTACATTGATCGATTGGCTCACCAGATGTGTGAGCTACGTTCACCCGCTCCTCGATCGCAGAAGACACCAGTGTACGCGCCCGAGAGGCTGTCTACGTGTTCACACATCCTGCTTCGCGCAGACGGTGTTCGACAGCCTCTTCAGTCGCCGTACATAGGACCTTTCAAGGTGCTACATCGTGCCAGTAAGGCGTACACTATCGATCGCGGTCGTCGATGCGAAGTCGTCACCATCGACTGTCTAAAACCCGCCTTTATGGAAGAAAACCCCTCGCCTACTTCGTCTAGTAGTGCTTCGTGCGACGTCACAACTCAGTGCATTAGCTTACAGCACTCTAGTGCAGTTCAACCAGACCACGATCACGGTCTACAAGCTGCAGCTGTCCCGACATCGCCCGAGCGTAGTCTGCCGCCTCCCAAAACCAATCGCCGTGGTCGGGAGGTGCGTAAGCCCGTCCGTTTCTCCGACTATGTACAGTGTAAATATTTTTAGCTTTGTAGATATTGTATATATTTGCCCCATTTTTGATCGATTAACTTTTTGAAAACAAACAAAAATATCAAAAACCGGAAAAAGTTTTTCGAAAAAAATATGCAAAAACCAAAAAAATTTAAACACACAGACCATTCGTTTGTTCTGTTTGCTCTTTTCTGCGCGTGTTTTGCTATTTTCTGGTCTCTACATACCCTAAACCCACCCTTCGATCGACTGGCTCACACGAGGAATGTTTTCCAAGACCCTGACGCAAACGCTGGTTGTTTTTCCACGGACCGGGTGTCGCTTCTTTGCGGGACGAGGGTCGTTTCTTCGTGAGACGATGGTCGTTTATTCATGGGACGAAGGCCGTTTTGGCGCGGGGCGGGGTGCGGCGGGGGGGGCGAGACCACTCCCAAGCGCACGGTTTTGCAGCAGCGGAGGTTGAGGTCCTGTCGGCCTTTTTCTGGGCTAACCAGCTTTTTGTAGTCCGACAAGCCCGCTCCAACGGCTCGCCGAAACGCAACATGCTCTGCAATCAATAAATAACAAATCATCAACGGCACAGCAGGCTCCGACTTCCGGCGAACGCCCTTTTACACGAACGCTCGCTCATCTATACTCCGCACGATTTTGCCTTATCATCCTCTTTTCAACAGTCCTTTACGAAATTGAAGGCTTTCTATGTTCAGCCTTCTAGGGGAGTTCTGTAGCGCCCAGAAAGATGACTCTTATCTATCTTGTACCATTTAATTGTTGACCGATTGCACATTATTCTTTCTTGTTTTAATCTTTCTTACAACCGGCTCGACACTCGTCCGCCTTGTAAGTTCCCGCGCTCACGTGTTCGCTTTTGCCTCGCTTCATCAGTCCGCGTTTTCTTGTAGCCCATTGAATACAGTCGGCTGTGTCCGACTCCAATTGCCTTCTGATATCCGCGCTCTATTTCGTGCACCGTATCGGACTAGTATTAACTAGTCCCACATAACCAAGAGAGGTTTTGGCCCATTGTCGTATATCTATGCGCACATTGGGCCAGGTGTTACGGCATGATATTATTTTCAAAGTATATCGAAAACTGCGGTCCGATATTCCATGAAGATGGTCCAAAACCACTCGCTGGTAGGACTGTGGAACAAATTTTATAGGTTTACCGATGGAAATATCGCAGTATCTTATTGCGTCCGAATTGAGCACGTGCAATTGCAACAAGGTGAACGTAGATTTCAATCGTAGCTGTGTTAATTCTTGGTCACTGACATTGGCAACGGACACTTATTCAAGATTGATGTGCTAGTGTAAAAACCGATGGGTGCGAGCACGGTATAGTGTGCCGACAACAAAGATTTTAGGACCATTAGTAAAGCGGGTATCAACATAACACTGGGAAAGACAATCAAGATGATGGGTCTCTTTATGAGAGTAACGGTCAGAACTTGCACGAAAAGCATACACATGACGCTTATAATCTCTCAAGATGACAAAACGTCGACCCTCAAGTATGTGACGAAAGTGCTTCACAGCCAGGTACACGGCAAAGCGCTCGTGACCGAACGTACTAGACCTGGTTTGGGCAGGTTGAAACTTCCGAGAGAAGAACGACAGAGGTTGAATCGCGGTACCAATTACCTGCTACAATACTGCACCAAAGGCAGATTAAGAAGCGTCTGTCCTTAGAATAAGTATTACGTTGTCCGTTTTTAACTGAGCAAGTGAAGTAGTTTGACTCAGTTTTTGTTTCGCTAAAACGCTGCTTTGGATGCTGGTGTAGACGTGAACCTTTTGGGCTTTCCCCTGAGCAACTCAGCCAGAGACTAAAAGTTGCAGCTCATCCATGTAGAAACCGTCCATAGTAGATAACCATGTCGAGATAAAGGCGTAAGCTCTTAACGGATTGAGGCGATGAATAATCCATGATGGCTTGCCCTTTATTAGTCAAGGGACAAATGCCGTTAGCGTCAATTCTATGGCCTAGAAAATCGCTGGAGAATTGGCGGAATTCAGGCTTGTTTGGGTTTATGATGATACCAAGATGTTGGGAAAGATCGAATTTTGTTAGGTGTGTTAAGTGTTTGTAGGCCGAAGGATTTGCAACTAACGCATCATCAGTGTAAATAAAGACAAGGTAGAGACCGCGGAAAACTTGGTCCATGAAGCGATGGAAAGATTGCGCGGCATTTCGGAGACCGAATGGCATACGGAGAAATTCGTAGATGCCAAAAAGGTGGTCACTGCCGTTTTTACGATATCATCCGGTGCTAGTAGAATTTGATAGTACGACCTGATAAGCTCAATCTTAGTAAGGTTCGACTTTCCAGCCAATTCTAATACAAACTCGTGTGTACATGGGATCGGGTATCTGTCGGGAAGTGTGGCGGAAACAGTTAACGAAGCGGTATCATCACGCAACCTCCTACAACACAGATCTACTAAAAGGCCAAAGTTGACGGGCAAGCCGATACTGATGATAGGCTTCTGTACGTCGGCGATTGTAAAGATGAAAGGTGAGCTACGACGTAGTCAAAGATTGTGTGTGAGGATTTTATGGCCACAAGTCGCGACTTTCGTCTGGTTAGCAGCCTGTAGCGTCATTCCAATCAGCAGTAGTGAGCGTCTTACCAAGGAACAGGGTATACTGCTTATCTCCGCATCCGTGTCAACCAAAAAGTTGAGTTTGCACTTGGAATCAATTATGTACAGGATGCGACTAATACATTGGCCAGCGGCACCCGTCGCCACTACTGGCTAGCTCGACGTGTCCCGATTAGGCGTTAACGAAAGTGTTTGGGCAAGTACACCTTGGGTGGCAGTTTCGTGCGGCATCACCAAAGCAGTAGTGAAATTAGCCGGAAGGCGGCGATAATCGTCTGTGGAAGTTACTGCGAAGCCTATTGCTGTTAGAGGATCTTTAGTTTCGTTTCTGACCGCGTCTAAGGTGAGAAATATTGCGCTTCAAATTTTACAGCATCTCAATAATAGAGTCGAATGTGACACTCGCTGAAGTGCCTGCAGTTGATGCCTCAGCCACATGATTCACAGCGTTTTTAAGGCTACTTTCGTGTACTTTACCGGCGGCTTCAGTAAGCTTATTCAGTGGAAGGTCCGCAGCCAAAACAGCGAGTATCGCAGTCGTGTTTGCCGGAAGCTACTTAGTCCACTTAGCGAAGAATAATATCATCTAAGGTTGATGAACCGACACATGATCGTGTGTTGTGCAGCTACTATAAGTAATTTGCCTAATTTTGATTTTCAGGCTTACCCATTTGACTGCAGCTGTTGCATAACTTATTTTAAGTACCTAGATGGATATAACGATTGGTTTCAATTAACAATGAATTTATACGGGTTAAGAAGAGTTGGTTTATAAGTCCCGTTGGATAGTTGGTGGGGATATCAACATAACCATAATGATAATAAGGATAGTAACATAGATAATACTTTAAAATTTGAAAATAAGGACTTATCGTTTGCTTCGCTGTAGTCCTGCGATCCTCTTAGATTCACAGCACCCACAGTTAACAACAAATAATTCCATAGCAAACTCCAGGTGTAAGATGGAGACGTAAAGTAACAAAATGTAAGTGGATGAGTGCATCTTCCAACCGTCTTTTAAATACTGTTGGTGTTGGTGCCGAGACGACCGATTCTGGGACAGCATTCCACGGGTGACAGACACGAATGGAAAGAAATTTCTGCGGCACCCCAGACGACTGTATTGTTATACGAGTTTTAATGAGTGACCCCTCAGGTTTGTATTGCTGCTGAGTTGCAGTAAAGGGCGGCACACATGATGTGGGTCCCGCAGAATCAAGTATGCCACAATCAGGTCGCCTCGTAGTCTGCGATAGCTTCCACTGAACAATCCCAGTCGTTGCAGCCTCTCCTGGTAGGAAAGATTGCGCATTCCACTTGTGTTGTGGCTGCTCTAGTGCATTAAGGTCGTGTTTCAGCCATGGATGTTAGGCTTGTATTGCATATTCGACATAGGGGCGAACATACCCACTGGGCATTTGTCGAAATATGGAGCTGTTTATTTGTCCAAATGCCCGCCTCAACAGCCCGACGTGTTGGTTCCCGGTCTTCGGGGCCTTTTCGGATTGCTTTGAGCAACCCAAGTCATCTTGAACCAGGACACCCAAGTCACGTTCGAGAGTTGATTGTTGCAGTACGTCCGTTCCGAGTCGGTATGAGTAGCTGCTCTGATGTCGGATAGAAAACACCTTGCATTTACTGACGTTGAAACGCAATAAGTTTTGGGTCGACCATTGATACACTGTATCTAAGTCACTCTGAAGCACATGTTGGTCGGCGTTCGCCTGGATCCTGCGCCAGATCTTGATATCGTCGGCAAACGTTAGGAAGTTTGAAGCGATTCCCTGTGCAAGGTCATTAATAAACCCATAAACAAATGTGGACCTAGAACTGAGTTTTGCGGCACACCACACTCGACTTGTATGGGGTCCGATAAAGAGCTCCGAACTCTGACCACTAATTGCCGTTGAAGTAGAAAGTTGGCGATCCAGCTTAAAAGAGGGTCTCCGATCCCGTAATGCTGCAGCTTGGATAGTAGCATCCGATGGTCTAGACGATCGAAAGCCTTGGAAAAATCCAGGTAGATCACATCAATACCTTCTCCAGCGTCAGCTGCCTCGGTCCAACTACCGCGTGCAATTAGCAAATTCGTTGTACATGATCGCTGTCGACGGAAACCGTGCTGTTCAGGAGTGATGAGGTTGCAGTTTTCCAGATAGCACACCAGTGCATTGGCAACTATGGATTCCATGAACTTGGAGAGTATAGCATAAGGGTTACTGGGCGGTAGTTGGAGGGATCAGTTCTGCTTCCACCTTTGTGAATCGGGCTTATTATTCCAAGCT
The DNA here is from genome assembly GCA_944474145.2 of Dicrocoelium dendriticum. NCBI lineage: Eukaryota > Metazoa > Platyhelminthes > Trematoda > Plagiorchiida > Dicrocoeliidae > Dicrocoelium > Dicrocoelium dendriticum. The sequence goes on from OX104067.1 coordinate 34,775,836, forward strand.
TCTACATGGCGGGAACTTGGTTCTGGTCTAAGCAGCGCTGGAAAAACTGAGCTAAAGGTCTTGCCAGTTGGCTTAATGCTGCTCCCAATGCCCCTGGACGAATGGCGTTGACACCCGGCGAGCTGTGTTTGCGTAGACAAGTCAGCTTTTGCAATACAGCCTCCGCAGTAAAAGTGATGTGGGTTAGTCCTGGCGAGAAGAATACAAAGCTTGGTAGATCGCTTGGTGGCAATACTCTTTGAAACTTGGGGGCGTATTGCATCTGCAGCGTCTTTTCTGCTTCTACCGCCGTTCTTGTTGGGCCATCAGCCGTTTTGAGTGGAGGAAATCCTTGCCTCACATTTCCTAGGCTATTACCGTGCTTGTACAGCAGTTGGTGGCTACCACTGAAGGTTGTTGCGATGTTCTGCTGATAGGTGGCTTTGTCTTCTCTTATCATTTGAGTGCAGTGGTTACGTTCAGCTACGTAGTTGTCCCAAGTTTCTGGTGCTGAAGCTTCTCTGTACATTCGCCATGCTGCGTTGCGTACTGTCATCCATTCTCGAGTTCTGCTTCTAACGAAAGAAAATGATTTGCACTTATTGCAAGCTTTTAGCTCTAAAGCTTGTGCAATCAGCTGACTGGATTTGTTGACGAACGCGAGTCAGGCGACTTCCGGGTGTTCTTCTTCGAGGAAAGACCATGTTGTGGCGCTGACTAGCTGGACGAATCGATCGTACCTTGTAACGGTTGGCGCAGTCTCATCTTTATCATTCAGATATTCTGCATAGCAGACGAAGTTGAAATTGATGACTGCGTGATCGCTGCGACCCAACGGGCAGTCTAAAACCAACGCACTAATCATATGCTCCTCGTTGGTAAGCACAAGATCCAGCACAGATGGCCTGTTACCAGTTCTGAACCGAGTGGGCAAAGTGATGTGGTTGTAAAGAGGAACAGTAGTTACTAGATCTTGTAGATCGGTTTTGAATGGTTCTCCGATCGTGGCAGGGGCTTCTAAACAATGTACGTTGAAGTCACCCATGATAAGAATGTGAGTGTACTTTTGTTGTAAACTGCACCTTAAAGCAGCTGCTAGGTGGTAGTCGGTTTTGGGTGTTGAGTTAGAGGCGCGGTACACCAAGACAATAAGGCAAGCGTCCCTGCCTTTTAACTCCAACCGGCACCAAAGAGAGTCGGGGAACTACGAGTTCGATTTCTCCACGAGCTCGAGCTCGTCTTCCGTCGTTCGCCCTTGATTGCCACTGCATTGTTGTGATTGTGCGCACCGCTGCCTGCTTTATTCGCGATCAGAATGTACGTACACCTACACTTAAGCATACCTCGCGATCTACGGCCGTCCGACGCTAAGGCGCGTCAGGATATTTTATATTTGAGGTAAACCGGACTGACTGGGTATTCGCCTTTACCGGTTCCTCCATATAACTGGTGACCTTGCATTTTTGTTTAATTTTCATGTATAATTGTTTTACTTTACAATGTCTGATCACGCGCCCGCCGTTAATGCGTCGGAACATTCCCTTGGACTCGTTTTACCTTGAGTTGACATTTCTAACCCACGCTTTTGGTTAGTTCAAGTAAAAGCTGTTTTCGTTTTCGCAAGATTATATCCCAGTCCAAAAGGTTTGCATATATGAATGCTAACTTACCGTCCAACATTGCCTCCGAGGTTTTCGATATTCTTGATCCTATGACCCTAGAGTCCCCTCTGATAAACTTAAGACAGTCTTATTAAAGCGCACTACAGCCTCAGACGAGAAGCGCCTTTAGCAGTTACTCACTGGCATTGAGTTTGGAGCCAGAACGCCGTCTCTGCTACTCCGATATATGCGTTCTCTCTTTAGTTCTTTCATACTGGATGATTCCGTTCGCCACCAATTATGGAGTAATTGTCTTCCCGCGAATACGACGGCTATTTTAGCTGTTCTGGCCGACGATATCCCGCTAGGCAAACTGGCAGAAGCTACCGAGAAAGTTCACGAAAGCTTCATTATAACGTCGGTATCCCACGTCACTGAGACTAGCTCAGCCAGCCCTTCCTGAAGCACGCTATTTGATACAAACAACGAGAGACTTTCTAAGTTAGAGCTTAACTCGTTCCACCTCAGACGTGACCGCGTTCCTTCGCGATGATGCATTTCTCGATCCAGACGTTCTATCAACTCTCGGACACGACAGTCGCACCGCTGTTGCTATTATCTCCACCGCTTCGGAGACGCAGCGCGTAACTGCCGTCCAGGGTGTAAACACCATAAAGCCTTCTCAACTCCTACGTCGGGAAACCACATAACCAACCAGTAATGGCGGAGGCTGTCGCTGGCCAGGTTATTAGTCGCCTGTTGTACGTATTTGGCTTCACCGCCAGACTTCACTTCTTAGTTGATACGGGTGCAGAAGTCAGCCTTCTTCCCCGTTCTCTGGAATAACGCTCCCCCTTGCAACCAGCTGGTCCAACGCTCACGGCAGCTAACCAGACTAAAATCGCTACCTATGGCCAGAAATTACTTACTTTGAGTCTCGGACTACGGCGTAACTTCCTTTATTCTTGCCATCGCCGATGTGCAAAAGCCCATCATCGGAATCGAGTTCCTCAGCAGGTTCGGTCTTGTGGTCGACCTACGTTGTGGTAAATTAAAAGCCGATACTACGTCTTTAAGCAGACCGTCCCTAATTCGAGCAAGTAAAGACACTTACGACCCTTAACACGATGTACGTCATCACATCGTTACAACCGGTCCGCCAGTAACTGTTAAACCTCGACACTTACGACCTGACAAACTTCAGGCAGCTAAACAGGAATTCCAACACATGCTTGATCTCTGCATCGTTCGTCTTTCAAACAGCAGCTGGGCATCACCTCTCCATCTGGTGTCTAGTACGTCAGGCGATTGGCGACCATGCGGTGAGTACCGTGCTCTCAACGTCACTATTCCGGTTAGGTATCCTATCCCCCATATCCACGATTTCTGTCTTCGACTAGCCGGAAAGTCAAGCTTTACCAAACTCGACCTAGTCAGGGCTTACCATCCAATCCCAATGGCGGAGGAAGACATCGCAGAAACCGCAATGTTCACTCCATTTAAGCTTTACGAATTTCTTCATATGCCTTTCGGCCCCCGGTACGCAGCACAGCCCTTCCAACACTTTAGGTATCAGGTCCTACGTGGCCTTGATTTCGTTTGCGTTTACATTGACGATGGTTTGATCGCAAGCGCTACACCTGACGAGCATTTATCACACCTCCGAATGGTTTCCGAACGCTTTGAAAACCACGGTATAACCATCAACTCGGACAAATGTATATTTGGTCAGCCCATCGTCGAATTTCTCGGTCATAGGATCAATGGCGAAGGTATTAGACCTCTCCCGGATAAATCCCAAGCGATCCTCGACTACCCGATGCCTCAATCTGTCCGAAGCCTATGCCGGTTTCTCGGTATGGTTAACAACTATGGCAGATTCATTCCCAACTGTGTTGATTTACTTCATCCGCTTACCGACTTACTGAAAGGAAACTAAAAGACGTTTACGATAACTCCGGAAGTTGAAGTCGCTTTCACGACCGTCAAGCAGTTTAGTGAGGTCACATCTCTCTATCACTTGAACACCACTGAGGACGTTACACTTGTCCTTAAGACGGCTGCTTCAAGTTCTGCTGTCGGTGCAGTTTTGCAACTGTTAGTTGATAAGAAATTTCAACCAATGCCCTTATCCTCACGGAAGCTACAAGCTTCTCACGTCAGGTACAGAACCATTGGTCGTGAACTGCTCGCCATGTACTTGGCTGTGAAACATTTCCGTCACCTTTTAGAAGGACGTATGTTCGTACTCTTGACAGATCACAAGCCACTGGTGTACGCTTTCCGTTCTGCCTCAAACCGTTACTCACCCGGCGAAACGCGTCACCTGGACTATCTTTCGCAATCCTGTGTTGACGTTCGTTATATGGACGGTCCCAACAACGTTGTTACCGATGCATTGTCCCGCGCTCAAATTAATCAATGGCCATGGATACCCTTGGACTTGGAGAGAGTAGCGACCACTCAAAACAATGATCCTGAGCTTGTCCAACTTCGATCGAATCCCTCATTAAAAGCCACTCACTTGCCCTTACGTAACTCTGACATAAGAGTTTACTGTGAGCTTTAAACCGGTAAGTCTAGACCCTTTGCCCCACGATCATTTCGTTGAGCCATTTTTGATCATTTTCATGCTCTTTCACCCCTGAGTATTCGCTCCACCGTCAAGCTCTTTAACGACCGCTTCCGCTGGTACAATATGCGTTCAGACTTTGGGTTAAACATTGCCTTAGTTGCCAAACCAGTTATGTTCATCGTCACAAAGTTACACCATCACTACTCCAAGTAGATTTTCACCCCCTGATGCACGTTTTAGACATGTTCACGTAGATGTTGTTGGCCCCTTTTGTTACGTGTTCAACCAATGATCGATCACTATGACCGTGAACCTGATTGGCCCTATACACACACGTAGATAAGCACGCACACACACACACACACTCAAGGACACACCCTAACGTTCCGTGCTCTCATGTAAACCGTTAAGTGTTCAGTACACTGTGCGCCAGACTGACGCGTCTTCTTGCTCATTCGCTACGAGTTGAAATACGTATTTGCGGTTACACTCCAGTTGTGATATCTGGCGACAAGGTCAACATGTCCATGACAAATACTCCACCGGTCTTCTGGTGGTGCTCTACCGACAAACCTTCCCTGGACTCGTGGCATAGATGGCGGAAAACCTTTACGGATTACTTGGAATTGCTTCCAATCTTGAATCCAGCAGTATCTCTGACTGAGAAAAACAAAGTGAAGCTCTTGAGGCAGTTTCTTGAAGATGAGGGTCAAAGGTATTTCGATGCACATAGTATTGATCAAATCTCTTCTACGATAACCGGCGCTTTGGAAACCTTCATTGCTCTTTGGGGTGCTCGTCAGAATGTTTTTACGGCTAGATACTGCTTCTCGAAACTCTGCCAGAAACCAGAGGAGAGTGTGAACGAGTTCATCGCTCGTGTACTACAAGCAGCACCTGATTGTAAATACAATGAAGTCGATCCAACGAGATTTGAAGAGACCATGTTACTCCAGTGTTTGATAGCCGGAATCTCAGACCAGAGCACGCGGGAGAAGCTCCTTTCACAAGACGATTGTTCACTGACCTGGGAGACGGCCCGCTCGATTGCCCGGCAGAGGGAACACCTTACACAACAACTCGCAATATTTACGTGAAGGACTCGTCAGATGAGCTGCGATTGATTAACACTACACCAAAACCAAAGCCACCCACTGGCGTCAATTTGTTTGTGTGCTATCGCTGTGGTGAGCAGCACAGTTGTCCATCCGACTGCCGGCATCAGAAGACAGTATGTCGAAGCTGCGGGAAGGTGGGCCACCTGGCGCGAGTGTGTAGATCAGTCAAGCGACGTTCAGGTGGGGCTTATCGAGGAGCAAACCCCATCAAAACTGTGGACCAGTCTGATGGTAGCGACCCTGAATTACATTCTATTTGGCTTAATTCCGTTTCTAGCATGCAGTCGGCGCCATACACTCTAGAGCTTTACATTGAAGGACAAAGGGTACAGGTGGAAATCGATACAGGAGCATCCGTGACGATAATCCGGGAAAACGCTGTAAAAACGCTCCCGAACATTCAGCTGTTTTTCCGAGGAGCTTGGGAAGTTGAAAGAATTTCAGGCTGCGATAAAACTAAAGGAAGGCGCTCGACCAAAATTCATTAAGGCGCGCACACTACCATACGCTATGAAGCCTAAAGTTAAAGAGGAACTAAACCGCCTACAGACTCAAGGTATTATTACTCCCGTACACTTTTCTGACTGAGGAACTCCAATTGTGCCAGTAACCAAACCGGACGGCTCCGTACGGATTTGTGGTGACTACAAGATAACCATAAATCAAGCATCCATGCTCGTCAGGTACCCCTTGCCACGTATTGATGACTTGTATGCAACACTAGCTGGGGGTGCAAAGTTTACCAAACTCGATCTGAGTCATGCATACTCGCAGATAGAGCTCGATGAACCTTCGAGGAAACTTACTACAATCACCACGCACATGGGACTGTTTCAATATACTCGTTTACCTTTTGGCATTAATTACGCCCCTGGAATATTTCGGAGAATTATTGACGACCTAGTGAAGGACATTCCTTTTGCGTGTGTTTATCTGGATGATATTCTTATCTGTGGACGCTCGGATACAGAGCATCTTCGAACACTCGCGGTCGTGCTCGAGCGTTCGGGGCGAAGTGGATTCAGATTGAAAAGGTCTAAATGTGAGTTCCTTTCACCTTCCGTTTGCTACCTTGGATACCGGCTTGATAAACACGGTTTACATGTTTTAAATGACAAGGTTAAACCTATATTTGAAAGCCCAGATCCAAAGAGTTGTGATGAACTCCGTTCGTTCTTAGGGATGCTATCTCATTATCGCCGTTTCCTGCCTAATGCATCGACGGTTCTATCGCCATTAAATGAGCTGTTACACAAAAATGCATCGTGGTGTTGGGGTTCCCGTCAAAAAATGCCTTCAGTAAAGCAAAACAAGCTCTTGCTTCGCCACCAACGTTAGTCCATTATGACTCTAACATGCCACTCATACTTCAGTGCGACACGTCCCCTTGGGGGGTCGTGGCTGTCCTGTGCCACCGCATGGACGATGGTTCTTTAGGTCCCATAGCATATGCATCGCGCACCTAACAGACGGCGGAGAAGAACTACGCACAACTGGACAGGGAAGCGCTAGCCGTTATCTTCGGAGTTAAGAGGTTTCACCAGTATTTATGGGGAAACGTTTTCGAGCTTCATACAGACCACAAACCATTGATATCCTTGTTTGGGGAAACCAAAGGTATACAACAAATGGCATCACCGAGGATGCAAAGATGGACTATAAACTTGAGTGCTTACAGTTACCAGAATGTTTATATTACCCGCGTCAGCAACTGCAAAGCTGATGCACTCAGCCGTCTGCCGATCTCGGAAACTGCACATGAACACGACCCTCCTTTGAAACTGGTTAACCTAATGCAACATCTAGACACAACACCGATACGGAGTTCAACAGTCCGTCAATGGACGGATCAAGACCCCGTGCTATCAATGGTGAAACGCTTTTTGAACATGGGTTGGCCTCCTGAAGGGACAGTGGAATTACAACCGTTTATGATTCGGAAGAACGAACTGAGTCTATTCGACGGCTGTGTTTTATGGGGCTCTCGTCTAGTCCCTCCCACCAAGGCGCGGCCACAGATACTTAAAGAGCTCCATGATGCTCATCCAGGTGTGGCGAGTATGAAGACACTAGCGAGAGGGTACTGCTGGTGGCCCAACATCGACTCAGACATAGAGACCTTACTGAAGAATTGTGATATTTGTCAGGCGTATCAGCAGAGCAAGGCGCCAGGTCCAATACACCCTTGGCGTTGGCCCGACAAGCCCTGGCAGCGTATCCACGCCGACTACTTCGGACTGATCGACGGGACCATGTTTCTTCTACTTATTGATGCACATTCTAAGTGGATTGACGTACATCCAGTTACTCAGGCGACAGCCGAATCTACCATCACTAAAATGCGCTCGTCCTTCGCTACGTTTGGCATTCCGGAAACCATTTGTACAGACAATTGTTCGCCTTTTACCAGTGCCGAATTTGGTAGATTTGTCGCCAACAACGGAATCCAACACGTTAAATCAGCCCCGTATCACCCAGCATCAAAAGGATTAGCGGAGCGTGCAGTACAAACTGTGAAACAAGGCTTACTAAAGCAGCGAACGGGAACATTGCGAACAAAACTGGATCGGTTCCTATTCTCCTACCGTTCTACACCCACGGAGGCTACCGCGAAATCCCCGGCGGAATTGATGTTCGGCAGAAATCTGAGAACGAGGCTTCATTTGTTGTTCCCGAACCCGCGTGTTGAAGTACAGGAGGGTCAGAAAAGGTTTGTGTCTTCAGAGGAATCAAAGCCGGAAGTTACATTTCAGGACCATCAACCTGTTTACACCAGGTTACGATATGAACAATGTTGGCAGCCGGCGACTGTGCTCGATGCTTCAGGAAGTCAAAACGATTTGCAGCTTCCGGAAAGCCGGGTTGTTCGCCGGCACTCAGATCATGTACGGCCCAGGAGCACTGACACACCTGCCGTGAGTCAGTCACACTCGGAGATCGCAGAGCAAGCTGCAGAGCACGATGAACACAGAACAACAGGGGAAACTCAATTACGCCGATCGACCCGGATTCGCAAGCCGATCGAACGTTTTCAGCCATGACTGTAACGTCAGCCAAAACAGGGAGGACCGTTACGTGTTTAACCAATGATCGATCACTATGACCGTGAACCTGATTGGCCCTATACACACACGTAGATAAGCACGCACACACGCACTCAAGGGCACACCCTAACGTTCCGTGCTTACATGTAAACCGTTAAGTGTTCAGTACACTGTGCGCCAGACTGACGCGTCTTCTTGCTCATTCGCTACGAGTTGAAATACGTACTTGCGGTTAGAGTCCAGTTATGATACCTTTCAATGGTGTTACTCCTCTTCTAACATGTGTTGACCACTTTACCCGTTGGCCAAAAGCCGTTGCTTTATGTGATACATTCACCGAATCTGTTTTCCGTGCATCTATCGATTCATGGATTACTCTGTTTGGTGTTCCATCCACCATCAATACCGACAGAGGGACTCAGTTCAGTTCCACACTGTTTCGTGATCTGAGTCGTTTATTAGGCTGTACTCACCTAAGAACAACCGCGTACCACCCTGCTGCCAATGACCTCCTCGAGCGCTTTCATCGACCATTAAAAGCTGCCATCATGACTAGTTCATCCGAGTCATGTGGTCTGATCGTCTGCCTGCGATCCTCCTTGGCGTTCGCCATACAATCAAAGAGGATATTGGGTGCTGCCCTGCAGAACTCGTTTTCGGGACGACTCTCAGACTACTTAATGAGATGGTACTGGACTCTCGCACCACCGGAGAACTAGACCATTTGTCGTACGCTGAACGCCTCAAACAGCATTTTCGATCCTTTCGACCAACGCCTACTCGGCCTAACATACATAAACAGCAAATCCACCCCGTGCCCGTTTGTTTTCATCTACTTCGACGCCGTCCGAAGACCTATAACTCCGTCTTATGAAGGCCGGTACCAGGTTTTATCACGGAAACCCAAGTATTTCGTGTTGAATAAGAAGGGATCAAAAAAATTCAGTGAGCATCGACCGACTCAAACCAGCTTATGTTGAACCTACGGTCAGAAGTACAGACCCCGTTACCTTCCCACAGAATAATTCCGCCCCTGACTCATTAACTCTTACCCAACAACACAATGACGCCAGTACACCGAGTCTTCTGTGCCCTCCGACTACACGCAGATTCACACACACACACACACGTTTTGGTCGTGTTGTTTCCCTTCTGCATAAACTTGTTTAGTACGTTCGGTAGGCACTTTGTTGAGCATTTCCTTTAGCGAGTAGGCTGTACCGGGAGCCCGGTGAACGATTCGAAAAGGCAGATCCGGTTGCAGGGAATCCTTTATTGGTACAGTAAACTAGTCCCAGTTATCTAGCTATACAAAACGACATCGTTGGCCATCTAGTTAGGGGAACGGGGGATGCACAGCACACAGGGCAGCCGCGCGTTGCAACCGAAACGTGCGCCAAACAAAAATGGCGATGAGCAAGTCAAACATTCGAACGCAGCAATCAGTTCAAAAAACCACACCGGTCGCCTAGGTGTACAATGAAATAATTTTAGTTAGAATTTTACACAGGGGAAGTGGGGAATCTCCAGCCTGCTACATAGCGCTCAACCAAAACCAACGGTGTAATCAGTCCTTCGATCTACGTGAGGACTGTCCGTCGCGGGCCAAGCTTCTGCGAGACCAAGTTGTGAAACCTAATGCAGCTGCTGGGGGAGAACCATGCAATCGGACCCTAGCGGACTCCCACCCGTGTCCTCACTACGGTGTCGAAACGGTAAAATACTGGCTGTGGGGGGACAGTTAGTAAAGTTCACGCAGATGGTTGAGCAGGAATTTCGTTCCACTTACATTTGACGTGAGGGGATCCAGAGAAAAGTGAAACCGAGGTGCAACCAACCGACGGTGCATATAGAACGCAATAGGAAAAAGTCGTAAATGAATAACGATACACGAAAGAGTGCAAGGCGAAAACGGTGCAAAGCTGATTTTTGGATTTTAAAAGGTTTTGCACTTTCTGGTAGTTTCAAAACGTTTTGATCCTTTTTTGTGGATTTTCGGAAACGCTTGGTACGTGCAGCAAATTGCGGAGGCATGTTCTAGGTAAAACAATAAGTACTAAAAACTCCGAACTCCGAACTAGAGGTTTGAGCTTCCTAACGCGTTGATTGATAGCAGGGCGAGTAGGGGGTGCTGTCGGCTGAGGTTGTCGGTTCTGCTGAGGTTACGGTGCGAGCTGTGATGGTGCAGGCCGTGAAGGTGCTTATTGTACCGAAGTCATACTTGTCGAGGAATGCCGGCTTGAGTAGATTGACGTTGATCGTCTCCGTCTTACCATGGTAGTCAATGGTAAACATCCTGTCGCTTCTGCATACGATACGGTACGGACCAGAATAAGGAGGTTGAAGTGGCCGGTGTAAGCTGTCAGTGCGGACGAATACGTGCGTGGAAGTAGTTAAGCTTTCGTCCACTTTGGTGCGCAAGCTCCGTGCGCTTGGTTGCACAGGCTGAAGCTGTCGCATGTGATGAGATAGGCAAGCTGCGTAGTCGCCATAGTCGAAGGTTGTCGGCGCTTTTGCTGAGACAAGTTCACCAGGTATGCGTTGTATGCATCCAGAGACCAGCACCGATGGAGTGGCATGCAAATCCGCTTTAATCGTGTTGCTTTTGCTCAATAGAAAGAGCGGAAGTGCTTCATGCCAGGATGTGCTAGATTGGGAACAGAGTGAGGCTTTGAGTTGCCGGTGGAACCTTTCTACCATCCCATTAGCTGCGGGATGGTATGCGGTGGTTCGGTTTTATTGGCAACCAAGAACGTTGAGCAGTTTGCTGAAGGATCCGTCGAAGTGTGGCCCAATGTCAGTGATGACTACGTTTGGGCAACCGAATTGATCCACCCAGCATTCTAGGAAAGCTTGCGCAACTGTCTCAGCTGAGCATTTGACTATCAGAATCGCCTCTGGTCAACGGGTGAATCGGTCAACACAAGTAAGGAGGTACACGTAGCCTTTGCGTGGAGGCAAAGGTCTGACCAGGTCGACATGGACGTGTGCAAAACGAGAGTCAGGAGCGGGAAAGACGCCAAGTGGGCTTTTGGTGTGTCTGCATATCTTGACGCGCTGACACTCTAGACATACGCGTGCCCAAAGTCGGTCATCGCGATTGACGTTGGGCCATACGAAGCGCTCATTTACGAGCTACTGCGAAGCACGTATGCCAGGATGAGACAGGTTATGTAAAGCGTTGAAAACTAGTCGACGCTTCGAAGTAGGAACTACGGGTCGGGGAGACGTTTGTGAGACGTCACAATGGTCCCTTCAGATGAAGCTAGTGGAGCTTCGCGTAGTTTCAATGATGTGTTGCGTCGTAGCTTGTCTATGTCGGGAGCAGCTTGTTGGACAGCAACCATAGCGGCTAGATCAATGTTGGTGCCAGGCAATAAGCTGATCAGCTGAACGCGTGAAAGCGCATGCGCAACGGGATTGAGAGCACCTGAGGCATGTCGTACATCTGTCGTAAACTGATAAACGTAGACTAGGTGCCTAGCGTTCCGCGGATAATACTTGTCCGTTGCGCCACAGATTGCATAGATCAATGGTTTGTGGTCAGTGAAGGCTGTAAAATGTCGGTCTTCGAGATAGTAACGGAAATGTCTGATACCTAAGTAGATAGCTAACAGTTTCCTACCGAAGTTGCCGTAACGCGATTCGGTAGGTTGTAAACGTTTCGCGAAGAAACCTAGAGGTATTCATCGATGGTCTATGGGTCGTTGAAAAACTGCACCGACGGCAGTGCCGGATGCGTCAGTTATCAAGGAGAGTGGTGCAGATGTGCCTGGATGGGCGAGAAGCGCTATGTTGGTGATAGCGTCTTTGAGCTTCACGAAAGACAGTCTAGCGTCGTCTGCAAAATGAAAACACCGTTGTTTACCGCGCAGCAAGTCAGTCATTGGTTGAACAATGCTCGCGCAATCAAGAATAAAGCGTCTGTAATAGTTGATCAGGCCAAGGAATCGGCGTAACTGTTTGAACGAACTGGGTGCAGGGTAGTCCTTCAGTGCCTGGATTTTGTCTGGCAGAGCTTCAATGCCAGACGCGGATATGCGGTGGCCAAGAATGTCGCTAGAACTTTGGCCAAGCTCGCACTTATCGGGGTTGACGGTAACCCCATGCTGTGTTAAGCGTTGAAAGGGAGCGTCGAGGTGATGAAGATGTTGATCATCAGAAGAGCTGGCGATGAGAATGTCATCTAGACAAGGATAAACGCCTTCGATTCCTCGCGTTAACTCAAGGATGAAACGCTGAAAAGTTTGGGCAGCGTTACTGAGGCCGAAAGGCATTCTGAGGTACTTGAATAGGATGAATGGCGTGATGACTGTTGTTTTAGTAATGTCGTCTGACGCGACAGGTATCTGATGGCAGGCGCAAACTAGGTCGACTTTGCTAAAGATAGACTTGCCAGCTAGAGCTGAGGTCAAGCAGTGCATGTGCGGAATGGGGTATTTATCCGAGACGGTAACTTCGTTACGTGCCCTGTAGTCACCACATGGGCACCAGTCATTGGACTTCTTCGGCACCATGTGTAATGGTGATACCCATGAACTTTTGGACGGGCGGATTATTCCCAGTTCGAGCATTTGCTCGGATTCTGCCTTAGCAGCTTTGAACTTATCCGGGGCTAGTCTGCGAGGGCGGGCCGAAACAGGTGGGTCTTTAGTGCAAATGCCATGCATGACGTTTGACGTCACAGAAGGCAAGTCCTTCAGGACGCGAACGAGTTTAGGATGTTCGTTGAAATGTTCTATAAAAGGTTGTGAAGCTTGAGGTAGGACACGAATGGGAGTGATAGCAGCCACGTTGACGCTAGTCCCGATAACACTGAGCTGTGTCCTAGAGTCGATAAGCTTCTTCCTTTTAGCGTCGACGATGAAGTCGAAGCGTTGAAGAAAGTCTGCATATGAAGGCGAAAGGCACGGCAGCGATTATTACAGGTCAGCGAAAGGTTCGTGTGAGGTTTAAATTAAGCGTTAGCAGCCTTTCGCCGAAAGTTGCGCTTGGTGTGCCATTGGCGGCACGCAGCTTGGTCGGCGATGGCGAGACGACCTCATCTGGGCTACAGAGTATAATGCTAACTTCGGATCCTGTGTCGACTAGAAACTCGGTGCCGGAAGTTTAATCACTAACGCGGATGATGCGACTTTGGCGTTGGCCGGTCGCGTCCGTCGCCCTTTACGGACCGGCCGAAACGTTTCCCTGCTTCTCGGCGAAGTTGCAAGGTTTTACACATTTACGAGCTGCAGTACCAAAACGCTGGTGGTACCAACAGTTAGCCTGCCTGTTGCTCGACTTAGAACGTTTGAAGGGCGATTATGATCGGCTATGGCGACGACGGTTCATAGTAAGCTGATGAACCTGGCGACTAAGTGTCGCAACTTGTATTTGCAGCGCTTCTATAGTTGACTGTAAACCAGTGATAGAAGTGCCCTGGGACGCGACGGCATTGATCATTTTGGCGTCGGCTTGTGGCTGTGAACCCTCAATAATTCGATCCGCTAAATCTGTTAGTTGAGTGAGCGAAATGGAGCTCACTGTAGCGAGAATCGCTTGCGTGTTTTCCGGTAGCCGCTGTGGCCATAGTTCGCGAAGTAAAGCCTCGTCCATGGTTAATGAACCAATGAGTTGATGCATCTCTCGTAGCAGGGTTGAGGGCAGTTTGTTGCCCAGCCTCAGATCCTTGAAAAGCTGTCGCAGGCAAACTATCTCAGAGGGCATAACACGCTTGATCGTGGCCTCCTTGAGAGCCTCATAGCAGCTTTCGGTCTTTGATATGATGATGTCACTAACCCGCATTGATAACTCCTTGGAGAGATAGGACATGAGCTAGCTACACTTCGCGTAGTCGGAAGGGATTCTGTGGTTGTAAAACTCAGCCTCAAGAGGAGCGAGCAACAAAATGGATCCCTGTCCCAAAAGGGTGGCACAGAGAGAGATACAACGCTTAGAAGAGCCTCTACCTTAGGGTCCACAGATTCCATGGCTCAAACAATGACGCAAAAAAGGCTACTGTGTGCAAAAAATAAACCGCAAAATATGAAGAATAAATGGAACGAACTTGTTATGATTGCGTCGCCGCTGTTATAATTGAGGGAAACGCCGCCTCTTGATGTGATTGCGTAATTGCCTGATAAGAGTGTCGCTGGCACGGTTGGAGCACGCCTACGATGACGACTTGTAACCCTGGCCACTCGAACGGAGTTGCGCTGACCTGATGACACTAGCTTAGCCGGTGAGACGGAAAATTGAGCGAGCGTGTGAACGATCCTAGCCGCACTTGTTCGGATAGACGCTGAGGCCTCGGAAAACGGACGCACACGAGAGGGGTTGTGATAGACGCGCGCTAATGACTTAGACGCGAAGGCTGACCAGCTAACGACTCACACGCAATCACGTGACCCAACCGACTACCAACTGAGGCGAAGAGAAAGAAAAGGCAAGTGGTCCTCTGTAGGCTCTTTTACGACCAACAAATGGCAATCACAGCCAGTGCTATGGGTTATAAAGTTAGAAAAACAGTCACCACGCAGAGGTGGTATTTTGCAAATGAGCATTGTCGAAAGGTGCGCAGTTGGGCCGCGTCTCGGCGTGGCTGAGCTCTGCCGCGTTGTGGGGAGGAATTGGCCCGCGCTTTCCACAGCCATTCTGCTGGGATTTCTGGCGTGTTTTTGCGGGAATATTTGACGTGCCCGCAACAGAACTAACCGGAGAAAAGTTCGTAATATCCGGCGCTGAGATTGTTCCGGTGTCGGGACACCAATTTAGAGAGTTGCCTGTACCGGGAGCCCGGCGAGCCAATCGAGAAGACAGATCGAGTTGCAAGGAAAGTTTTATTGGTACAGAAAAAGATTCCCTGTTATCTAGCTATAAAGGAACGACATCGTGTACGCTCTAGCCAGGGAAACGGAGAATGCACAGCACACAGGGCAGTCGCGAGTTGCAACCGAAATGTGCGCCAAGCAAAAATGGTGATGAGCAAGTCACGCATTCGAGCTCAGCAATCAGTTCAACAAACCACACCGTTTGCCCAGGTGTACAATGAAATAGTTTTAGTTAGAATTTTACACAGGCAAACCAGGGTACCTCCAGACGGCTACAGCGGCTATGAAAAGGAAGTAGGTAGAAGAAAAAAGCAAGAAACCCAATCAAGTAGAAGGTAGTTATATCAGGAAATATCGCGGTGCAGCTCGGCAAGATGACAGTCCAGGCGGATCTTAAACTCCGCCACAGTGGGTGACAGGACCAAATCGGTAGGCAGAGCATTTACGTAAATTATACTCATTGTATTATATACAATTGTTCACTTAGATTATCTTTGTATGGTGTCTTTGTTGTCTTTTATTCACCATTTTAATTAAAGTGTATAGTCCTGTTTTATTCGTTGCTTGTACATTAAGAAATACGCATGGTTGCCTGTTTCCCTAACTATGTCTTGATTTGCCTTAATTGGTATGCAATTCTTCTCCATCTAGCTCATTGTTATTGCTTACATTTTGACCTACACAGTTGTACCGTTAAATGTCAGTAGCAAAAGCATGTACCCGCGCAGCTGTCTAGTCGCAGCACCTTTACCCCGTTAAACCTAGTGCACAATAAATGATGTATTCCTCTTATTGCAAGTGTCCCGGCAGCGGTATGGCCTTTGTATTTTATTCAATTATGTGCAAATGTGACATCAAATTGCTTAAATGTGGTATAACCAAGGTACGCGGTGGGAACAGTATTCTCGAAACCGTACGCAATCGATTCTGGGACCACATAACCAAAGGACGCTAAACGGACCGAAACTGTGCTGTGTCGTTTGGTACGGCCGAAATTGGCTGATGTGGGCCGGTACGGCAGTTGTTTGGAAGCCTACGAGGGATGAAAAATAAACAAAAAGTGAAACCTGATTGTACCTAAAGTTGCGTACGCAAATAGTCATGGATTTCCGTTATCATGTTACGTTGACCTAAGTTGTTTATCGCATTATTTTAGCTCTTAGCAATTCAATAAAGTATCTCCTTTGGTTTAACTTTAACTTTTTTATTTACTTCATCACGACCGCATTCCTGCTATATATTCATCATTGGACGTTTGGTTGATTCCGAGGTTTCCAACAAAATGTTTCCTGCCGATCCATACGTTAAGGGTTATCATGGAGTCTGAATTTCCTAACAGCTTCCTGGGCATTTTGCACAGTTTTGGTGAAGTTAACAGTTTGGTTTCAGAATTTGTGCCCCGTCCTTAGTTCAATTTCGCTTGCTACCGCCGCAGCAATTGCAACGAGTTGCGCGTGAGGTAAGACGGTGTAATTTTTGAAGCGTCCGCTGCGTAGGTTGCGAAGCAAAAGTACAGAAATTCGACTTTTTAGTACACTGGTCCTTCTATTATTCTAAAGCATACAGCTTAAGCAACACTAACTGCAAAGCTCGTATGTACTTACTCAGAACTTGGAGCAAGCTATCACAAAATTCGATCTGGCTCATAATCACCCGGTTAACCGCTTTCTTTTTGAGCAACACCCTATCAACCGCCGCCTGAGGAAAGATCAGTTCAGTCAATCTTTGGACCATTTCCATTACAACAGGCTAACCAGCAACATCAAACAATTCGTTGAGTTTCGATTCGGAAAGCATATGACCAGCGATGATGTCGGCACTGTTCGTCATAAAGTGCTACCTGGCATCCAGTGTAAAGATATGTAGACCTCTTTTGCCACTTGCCGTAAAATGGCATCAGGTATTCAAGCTTTTGTAGCAACCTGGAGATGCACGGGTTATTTTAGAGAATGGCCCATGCACCTACGTAGTGGCCTCTCGGTTTCAACAAATAGAATTGTCCTGCCGATTCTCGGATGGCGTTTGTTTTGTCTTCACTCATGGTACTAACCATTTGAAGTAAGATTTTATAGCTGAAGTACAGGTTGCTTATCGCATTAAACTATAGCAGATTTTAATAAGTGACGGCATGGGCTACCGCCCCTCGATATTTTATGCGTTTCTGTATCGATTAGACTACACATCTTTGCTAACATTGTTTGATTCGGTTCAAGATGTTATGTCATGTAGTCTCCAAAACACACTTATGGTTGAAAAAATTGCTTGTCATAAGCGTGCAGTGCGCAAAGATTTGCAGTGCAACATTTGCCTGTGCTACTTTTACGTCTGCCAGACCCTCAGGAAGCGTGCAAATGATAACTCTTCGTTGCATACCGTAGACATGCAGTAATGGGCCGCTTTATCTATTTCATGGCATGGCAACTTCGGACACGTAGGTTGAGGTTATTCTCCTTCGGTACGTACGGCACTTGTTTTAGATTTCAACAGGTTTTAAAGCCACTTCAACGAACAGGCTACCGGCTTGTGTGTTACGTCATGTTGCACTGGCTAAACGTAAAACTTTCCTGGTTCAAAAACGTTCAATCTAGACGGGCGCATTTTGTAAGGACAACAAACAACCGAGTTAAGGCTGCCAATCTACGGCTGAAGAAAGTGACCCATGCCTTGTTGTGGCCGCGCGCAAGATCTGGGAGCATAAGGGTATTTTCCTGAAAGCTTTCCAGATGCATGGGTCAGCTTCTAGATGGCAGCACAGACTTTCGTTGAGTAGTTGGCCTCCTAACTACGTACGCATGTAACCTAGGGATGCGTCCTTTAGCGTAACCCAGTTTAAAAGCAGTTTACTCGGACCTTGGAGTTGGGGTGGTTAGTGAATAGTAATTGCTGACGCTTACTTAGTTTGAGATGGCACGCCAGAGTAACCGCTTTACTACTGATTGCACTTTGGGAACAGTTGCTTACCTATTATATGAAACCACGTTGCAGCCGCGTGTGAGTTTAATGAGGGGATACAAGGAGCGCGGGTATCCGAAGGATACATACTTTCGGACGTATGCGTCCACTCAATATCAAAGACCCGATTGCATACGCTGACTGGCAGACCACAACGTACCAGCAGGGTCCATGCAGTTGCGGACGTTAAAAGTTTCCGTTACGAAGCCTTCAACCTCTAAAATTCCATACCTTGCCGATTGTCTAAGTGCTGAATAGGTTAATCAGGATGGGCTTTCGGTACTGTACCAAGTGCTTCTATAAAGGACCAACCAATACCTGGTAGTTTATCCGACTGGTACCGAGCGAAGAAACAACCGCATTGGTCGAAAACTATGGTTTGGGTAAAGTATAGTTTCGTATGCAGCAAGAATCTTGTGGGTGAGGCCTTTAAGTGTTCATACATTCGGTTGCTTTACCGTCGAAAGTGTTTGGGAGTGCAATCGGGTACTTGTTGTACGAGTTGCCTTACTGCGTCGAAAACGGTACGTTTGCTCATGATAGCAGTACACTGTTGCACTAGCGGTAAGAAATAGTGTTCCCTTTCATATTAGCTATCGGCTGTTCACTTTCAACGGATTTTTATGTTGCCTTTATCCCATCAACTTGCCCTGCTTAAGAAGGTTAGCGACCGCTTTGTATAACGGTTACAAGCAGAGAGTCAGGACAAGCTTCCTGCAGTTTTTAGTAAAGTCAGCAACACTTACCTCTGTTTATAGCACCTGAAATTGAGACTCTTGGCATTGGCCTTAACAATAGTTGACAGGTTGTCGCAAGCTGGCTGTTTTTCCCCGCAAGTGGGTAGCATCGTGCAGAATGCGGTCCCAGGGTAAGCTTTTCTGTACAGTTAAAGCTCCCTGGTTCGCACAGTTGTAGCGTCGATTTGGATGTAAGTCCAGCAAAAGAACACGCTGAGAAAAATTGAACAAGTAAAAGCTCTCATTCAACGGTCGCTGTAGTCTGCCATTAATCCTATGCTTACTGGATGTTTATATATTATGGTCTGTAATATTGCGTTCGGTCATACCTGTATTCCGGAGAATACAGTGAACCTACCCATCCAAACATTATACTGGTTTGCACAAGGGTCCAAATCCCTTACATCATCCCAAGAAAGCACTTCCTTTATTAGTAAGCTTCCTACGTACTTGCGATAATATAGCGTTATACCTCGTCCGCCTCGCCAGCGAATTACTTCACGTGCAATATTACAAACTTTAACTACTTAGCGGCACTATACTATGAATACCTTACCCAAATCGCCAGTGTCGTCTGCCGACGATTTTTTGCCCATTATGTAAATATCGGCCGTAATCTTTACCAGAATATTGATTTGGCCATTCCGAATACTACCACAAGCCCCTTGCGCGGTGTTTTCTACTGGGCCTGAAAATTGGAAGCAAAACCGCTTTATGCCTGCCACATCACACAGAAAGCTTTATCGCCCCGAAAGTGTGCTACTTACTTGACATGGCTCTTCCTCCTGGACCTGTCTGCGAATCCTACCCGGCCTGCGGTTTATCTGCTTGGAAGATTCGACTACGTAGGATATATCTGACCCTCATTACTCCTAGGTACTTGCTCAGCTACAAAACTGCATCTTAATTTACGAAGCCCTATTCCATCCAGTAAAGACGATTGCAATCGTTAATGGTGTATCCAGACTAAGTCTCGCTCAGCCGATGGAAAACGGGTGCACCACAACTGTGATTAGCCGTGCGGAAAACCGATCATAACGTGGCGTTGCCAATGGCACATTACTGTTCCACTTGTGGTCAGCGGCAGGGTTTCAGGACGTGGTGCATCTTCGCCTGGCAAACGGTCTTCCATACAAAGCCACACATATCTGAGTAACGACACTGCTGCTTGGCGGGTGTGAAGCGCCACAAAAATAGTCACCGCCAATGCTAAACACGGACAAGGTCCCGCTAACTGTAGTCATAGAACATAATAGCAAACAAAAATAACTACACCCCTTCGTAAACAAGGTTTATCAATCATTCTATCAAGTGCATAGGCAGGCGGAATAATTGTGATCAAGCACCTGGACTATTCGAGCTCCCACCCAGCATTTCTGAAAACGAGAGTTTTAGTTTTTCCATTGCTTCCATGCCACACCTCTACCTGACTCCAAGGAGCATACCCATTATCCTTTAGACTTTGGTTTATGACAACAACTTACCACTTATACGACTGCGTATTTTTTGCGAACATGTATCTATCTCGTATGGTGTAAATCCGCTCAGTATGTTTCTCTGGCTCTGACAATCACTTGACGTTGCCTTTATTGGTGTGTCTCGTTTCATCGAGAATAAAAATATTTATTTACTTATTATTTTATTTTAGCCAATGAATGCGACTTCGTGAGCGGATACACTGCATAGGACGTGTTCGTCCAAGACACGGATTTAGTGCATAAAACCGCGCCTTTACAGCTTTTTGTTCAATATAAAGCAGAGTCGTTATTGTGCTTCCTGCGCTCATTCGTAATTACGGCCTTCCTGGCAGTGAGCCATCTTAGTGAAAATGTGTCAATGTAACCGAATCCCTGCAGGGTGCAATGGCAGCAGGCGTCAATGCTCGTAGTCAAGTGATATAGGCTCAACCCATAGCACCGTTGGGGTCAACGTAATAGGACGCAGGAGCGTTGCCATAGCACCAGCCTTCGAGATTCCTAGTCGAATGATATTCGTCAGTGGCACATTTGGTGACAAAATAGTAGGACCCAGGCGGGTTGCAATAATACCAGGCACCATGACTTGTGCACTAAAGCTAGGGGCTTCGTACGTGGCAGAGTAAGACTTGCGACAGTTAAAACATTATGATTGACCAAAAGTCATACAAATGGGTTTCATTTAGGATAAATGCGTCATTTAAGTGCATAACGGTTTAGCCTGAGGTCAGTGGCGGTAAGGATGTAAATAATTAAATAAATAAACGGTTTATGCTCGAACATGCGGGACCCACCTTTAAAAGGGGCGATCACGGTAATACGAATGCGCAACCAGTAATGGTACAGATTTTAAGCTTTAACCAGTACCTACTGGATTTATGTGTGTATGCGTGTAGTATGTAAGTGGTTGCAGGTTTAACTAAACGTATTGAGTGAAGCTGTTAGTATTACTATGAGTCTGTGACGTTGTTAGGTGTATGTACCAATATAGCAGTGGATCGGATAGAAGCTATAAAATGGTGGACATTCGTGAAAAGCGTAAGATCATCCGGTATGGAAAGGCAGTGACTTTCTTCAGGGGCGTGTCATATCCGCAACGTCACAGTGTTGTTAGGAAGACAGTTGTTGCTGTCTACAGGAAGAACCCTTGCCAGCAGAAAACTCACCACGACCTGATACACCGCCGCCGAACTATTAGCTGGACCGGGATTAACCAGAACCAACCAGCATGCACCACATGGAGGATGTTCTGCCAGACACCAATTTAGGAGCAGATTTCCAATTCACTTTAACGATTATTTTAAAACTTGGAAAATGCGTTTTCTCTGTACAATACTTGCGTTAAACAATGGAGTGACCAAAATATAGTCCATAAGGTGTTCAAGTACCCGCCTTTGTCCCCAAAATTTGCACACAGGGAATTCCAACGTTGACTAAAGGCAACTTGTTTCCGTCACTCGTGCAGACGGGTTGCATATGCCGTTAACGTTACGCGGAAATCCATACCAGACGTGTACTTACGTACCACCATTACCGTCGGACTAAAGCGGAAAGGTGTTTGCGTGACCAACTTCTTCCAAAAGAGGCAGATAGGACCGGTTAAGTGCACAATAATTTGTCACTCATGACGCCCATTCCGCACGTGCGTTGGTTAAAATTAAACATGGAACATTTTTTACGTAACGAACAGTGCTGCCAAGGGTTTGGTATATTAGTTAACAACATCTCTACGCCTATCAGTCCAGTTAAAGAAAAAATATTTACTTTTTTCTCCGCAAGTGCCCAACACCATGCGCGAATAAGAAGGCTGGACGTCCATCTGTGCAGACAGGGAGATAAGCCGTAGGCATCATTAGCTGTGCAAGTTTCCTCTGATTTTACAAGCCATTTGCTTTTAAATAAGTCACTTAAATGCAGCTGCGCTAAGTTAGCAACTTCTACGAAACACATAAACCAAAATTATTATATAAATCGGTTACTCTCCATAGCATTGAGATAGGACTTTTCAAGCTTGCTCAAAGTTTTACGGACGAGGTTTCGCTGTAGGCACATTGTGTGGTATGCATAAATTGGGAGGTACATGGGAGGAAAACATCAAAGGTGAAGTGGCAATTACTTACGGCCATGTGGATGTAGCGTGGTGTGGATATTTGTAGGCTTTGAGTTTAGTATGTTCGATAATCGTATAAAATATGGTATGCTAACCCGTAACATACTGGAATTGTGGCTCTGTAAAAATGTACATTTAGGTGTTGGCGGGCACTGGGAGAGAACTTGTTAAGTGTGACCAAACTTTGGCCATTGTTTGCTGTATCGCGGTTTCCCTGTTGACACCACTGGACACGCAGTAGTACAGGGAGAGACACACATAGTACAGTAGCTATTTTTCATTAATAAACTCGGCAACATAAACCGGATTACCTTTTATACCTTACGGTGCATACATTAAATGTTAGTTACTTTGCTTGCATTTTTGTTGCGCAGAGTGCATGCAATTACAAATACCTGCATTTGGCGCTTCGTTGCTTCGCTATCGTTATCTAGACTTATAGTAACGCGAGCTGAGTATTGGCACGTTTGCAACAAATTATGCATAGTTACTTGTACAGGCACTAATATACATGCATATCGAAACGGTTTTTCTGCATACATTTTTCATCGTCCTTTCTGCGTCCACTAAAGGTCTAGTCAGGGCGCCAATAGGAATCTAAACGGAAGTCGTCGGCCGGTGGTCGAGTGGTCTGCACGTTTGCTGTTCAACCATAAGATCACCGGTTCGAATCCGCGTAGGGGTGGCCGTCCTCGCGGTATACTCAGCAGGCGCGCGACTGGTGGTGGTCGCGCGGCAGCGAAGAGCCGTTACGGCGTACAGCTGGCACATTATTTATTTTTATTTTTATTTAAACGGAAGTCGTGAAACCTTCAAAAGTCGGCCTCAAAAGACTATCAACTGGCGCTCGTGCCGACAGGGTTGTCACAAAAATGGCTTTCAGCGTCCAGGTTGCGGAAATCCAATGTCACAAACGTAGCCTAAAATCCGGAGCGTCGCACAGCCACTGGGAAATAATGATCTTTTGGCAGTGTGATTTCGGTACATACGGTTGTAGGTGGTAGGAGGTAAATTTGGGGCTATTGAACATATGGTAATGTTTATTAATAATTTAGGATGCTTGTGGAAATGCTAAGACCTAAATTAGTAATCAATATAGTAAGGGGTTTACATGCGTTACGATGATTATTCATTTTCCCGCTTCACGCGTAGCAGCCATGGTGGATGACTCGCTTGTATTCCGGCGTATACTGAAGGGTCCTTATCTGGACTTCGCATCGGTGAAAGAAGATCGGAAAATGTTTCAGATTGAAACGGCAACATCGTTTGTTCACCGGAACCTTATAACTGCGAAGGCGTACCCGAGAGAGATCGGACAGGTGCTACCTGAAGTATGCCCGTACCGGTATATTCTGTTTGTATGTATGCATCAAAAACGCAGCAATGTTGCTGGAAAGCGGTAAGTGCGTGGTATCTGTCTGATGAGAAGATTCAGATTCAGATGTACTGGAACGATAGGAAACTCCCTTGAGTGTTCCTTCTTGAGCAAGTCGTTGAGCCAGGAAATGATAAGGTGCTAGTTCCTGATAGATCTAAAACGAAACACCTGAAACACACCCTGATCATTCAACTACAGCCCACGTTCCCTGCACTAGCTGGCCTCGCTGTGTAGGTTTCGTGAAGTAAGAAAGAAGTAGAACGTAAATGAAAAATAAAGGGGTATGAAAGTCATTAAAATGAAGGATAACACCAAACAGTGAAGAGAATGACAGATTATGAACTAAAAGGTGGAAGATGGATATAGTCAAAAGAAGGGAAAGGTTGCGTGTTGCCAAGCAAGAAGTTCTAACTGACGCCCGAAACCCTTAACCGTAGATTCACTGACTACAATTTCTGGAAGCGAGTTCCAGCGCTCGATAACTCTACGCGATAACCAGGTTTCCACCCTGATCCTCTCAGAACGCAGCTTGTGTAGCTTCATGGGATGATCACGAAGACAAGGCAACTTAGCCGTGTTAAATAGCCAGCTCAAGTCCAGTCCAACTTTCCCTGTTAAAATGCGGTAAGCAAGGATTAGGTCTCCTCGAAGCCGTCCGTAGTACATTGAATACATACCCAAGCTAAGTAGACGCTCAGGGCACGAATGCCCCAGTAAGCCCTCGATCAATTTCTTACCGGCTCTCCAAACCCTGTCGAGCTCCATTTCGTCCCGAACAAGGCAGGGCGGGCAAGCCTGGACGCAATATTCCAGATGGGGCCGGACGAAAGCTGATAACAGGTTCACAAATATGTTGGCAGTTAAGACCCCGAAAGAACGACGTATTAACCACAACGTTCTGAAACCCCTACTTGTGGCCTTCTTCCAGTTGTCGCCAGAATGCAAAGAGGAGGAATCGACGACGCTTTAGGTCTAGCTAGTTGGAAGCAAGGGGAGTTCAACACACCGAGTACATAGCTCGAAGGCGGGAATGTTACTCCTATACGACGGACGGAACACTTAGCCTGATTTATGGGCAGTAGCCACAAAGTAGACCAGTCCCAGAGTCTGTCCAGTGCATGCTGTATGGCCTAAGAACCCCCAGGAACATTTACATCATTCCATAGCTTAAGGTTATCAGCAAACAATAGGGATGATACCCCAAGCTCTCCAGGGAGATCGCTTAGTAGATGGAGAACAGCATCGGTCCAAGGACCGAGTCCTGCGGGACACCACTAGGGACCGCTTGCCTAAAGGATAGGCTGCGACCCACACGCACACTTTGCTCTCTTCCCTGTAAGAACGCTGATACCCAGTGAAGGGCGCGGCCAGATACGCCGTAGGACCTCAGCTTTTGTGAGAGCCTCAAGTGGGGTACCTTATCAAATACTTTGGAGTAGTCTACGAAAAGCACATCCACTACGTGACCATTGTCCACTGCATCGGCCCAAGCTTCAAGAGCAACCAACAAATTCGACAAACACGAAAACCCCTTCCTGAATCCCTGTTGTGCACTACTGAGTAGATTAAATATATTCAGGTGACATTCCAACGAATATCTCACCAGCTTTTCAAGCAGTTTGACCACGACGCTAGCCAGACTAACTGGCATATAAATGGCTGACAGACTTCTGTCGCCATTTTTGAAGATAGGACAGATGACAGCCTCCTTCTATTCGGAAGGTAATGTACAGCTGTCAAGTGATTTCTGAAACACCATCGTCAGCGGTCCACTCAGTTCCAGCGCCAACTCATGCAGAAGCTTCGGGTGAATTGAATCAGATCCAGCTGCTTTGGAAGGGTTCAGTTCTAGCAGGAGTTTAGGGACTTGCGTTTCTACCACGGTAAACTCGGCTAAATAAGATTACTATAGGTACCACTGTTACAATTGCCCTGCTCGCTTTTCTGTGACGTTTACGAGCGAATGTTACGAGATTGGGAATGCGTTTCTGTGGCCTTCGCACAGTTTTTACGTTGGGAAGCCTTAGCTGTATGTGAGAAATCGGAGGCTAACAGGAGATCAGGAACGCAAGGTGCTGAATAAATGAAAACGTTTCATCAACCCCAGGAGATGCGTGCATTTGTGCTGCAGCAATATAACATACTTTTAACAAGGCGCGATTTGTATGACATACGGCGGCGTCATCGTAACGCTTGTGTCACCGAGGTGGAGAAGGTAACACAGCCGTTGCAAAGAAATGGTCAGGGTAAAATTATGCATGAGGGGAATGAGATTCGGTACCTGTTTTTCGTCCCTTCGCGCACGCTGGATGTGGTGGGCCAATACAGGGAGGTAATTTTGGCAGACTCCACATGTCAGATCAATTACGGCGGCTACATCCTACGGCAATGCATGTTTCTGGACGTTAGCTGCCTCGGTATGAGTTCTTTATGCGCTGTTTCCAAATGAGACGGAGGTTGATTACGAAGCGGTATTAGTAAGAGGTCTGTTGGAATTGGCCCTTGCCGTTGCTGGTGCTCGGACTCTGGTGATGGACAAGTATACCGCTCAGGTGAATGCGTTTCTGAATGCGTACCCCACTGCGAACATCGTATTCTGCCGGGTACACGTAATGCGGGACGTGCAGCGGCATTGCTCACACCTTCCGTTCTGTAACACGGAATATAAGAGGGCTCTGTTCAACATGCTGCGGTCTTTGTAGTTCACGTACGATTGCGCGCATTATCATCGGATTATGGAAGGTATATTCCTGCGCAGCGCGGAATGCTTCCAAGACCTCCGTCGTGGGTGGATCCCAGGGCAGCTTAGCTAGGCAGCGCCTTTGATGGGCCACGTGGTGTTATTCGAATGTGACAGCCCGAATAGCGTTGAGAATGAAAATGAGCATTTGAAAGAAACTTTGAGCGAGCGGTCAACCCTACCTCATCTGTTTCACGTGATAGTGCAACGTGCTAGTGGCATCATTGAGGAGAGGGAAAGAGTGCCTACGAGAGAGCAGCTTCGTATATGCGAGGCTGAGCAGGTTGTCAGCAGTAGGGACGTGATATTAAGCAGGATGTCGTCTTAGGCCCGGCGGCAGTACGCGCGGCACAGGGTTCGAGTTCGCATTCGCAGTGTTAACCACGGCGGTTGTTGGCTGGTGGACGACGAGCGCGTTGGCATGCGACGTGTCCTCATAGGAAATGGCAGCGCTTGCGGATGCAGATTTAACCGGCAGTGGCGCATTTCACTTGAACACATAATTCACGTTGCAAGCCTACACGCGTACGAGGAGGAGGATGTGCTTCGTGGTTGCCGTTGGGTGCTGCCAGCGGTAAGTATATCTGCGCCGGTCTTATTGGAGGACAGGGAAGGAACGATGACGGTGGTGCGGGTGCGATGCCCCAGTGATGGAGTCCTTGACCGGTCCGCCAAAATTCGCATCACTCGGGATATGTTTGCTGGTCTGGGAGCGCAGATCCTGAGTATGGGCATGGAGGAGTTTCAGCGCATAATGGGCGTATTTACATGCATGCGTAAGCTGCTCGCCAGTCATAGTAATGTGCGACTGTACGCACGATCATCCAAGTTGGAACAATTACAACGGTTATCCTTGGAAGGCCTGCCTTGCTTCCAAGGATTGCAGGCGTCATCCTCACGGTGCCGCTACCCAGGTGACGGCAGGCAATGGTAAGCGTACCGGCAGGAATTCCCCGGAAACTGACGTTAACGAAGCGATCCCCTTGGTGGCACCAGGGGTTGGTGTTTCGTAGGTTCCTTACAACCACCGCAGGCGCCGGAAACGGAAGTCACCATTGTTAGCAGGTGCGGTAGAGGTGGTGGATTCCAGCATGATCTCACGGGATTTGAAATTCCGTACCCTGAAAAGGAGAACATCCGCGAGTTACCGCACACAAACATGGCGTGCGAAGAGGGGCACTGCTGCCGAAGAAGCGGACAGCGTCGTTTGTGCTTTGTGTGCGCAAGAAGAGGACGCCTGTGGGAGCTCGGAGCATGTCGATTGGATAATCTGGGACACAAGTAATGTTGCCTGTCCACCCTGATTTCTTGTTTAGGTCCTCTGTGACGTAAGTGCATTCGACGTCTCCTACCACAGCACCGTGTCCGTCCTTCCTTCGCCTTCCAGTTCCTCTACGTTTTCCATTCCTTAGAGAACGGAGCAACGGTCCTTTTCAGGGCCACCCCTTGAATCTGTGTTTTGCCGTCCCACAACCCGTAAGAATTTTGCAAATTCTGCTATTTCCTTGCGGTGGACTACAAGCTCACAGGTTCAGCGGGTGGTTCCGTAATCTTCAGACAACATATGGTGGAATTCATACGTCAAGATGTCTGACGCAACCCTGCGTCCTAGGCGAACAACCTGCTTCTCCAATAAGAACGTGGTAAGTTCATCTTATGCAGACATTTCAACCTCTAACAGGCCGATGTACCCGTCCATTATTCGTAAGCCCTGTTTCGGTAGTGCACTGACCCTTAGCAATGTTCATCTCGATGCGCCCTCCCCTCCTCCGGTAACCATATTTTATGAACCACTTTGCAGTATTCTCGCTTGTGGGTGATGGGCGTTCGCAAAGCTCCCCACTCAGACGAGAATATTTGCATAGGGTTTGAGCGTCCCGTCTGCATACCTCATATATAATCATACACCACCTTAACAAGTGAATGCGTACCTCAGTACAACGCAGCCATGCACATCCGTCAGCACTGTATGGACAATAGCTTGCGCCAAACATTAACATCCCATTCATGACGTTTTGTTACTCCGCTATGCAAGCGGTTTACTTGTAGACATATATATCATTAATGTAAAATGCACTGCCTCTTCAGTTCAGCTTAATGCACACAGAGCACTATGTATCGGTTATCTTTTGCGGGAAGGTTTACAGAATTCCAATTCCCTACTTCACAGAATACCATTGATAAAGTCCGTCACCATTACCGACGCGTTATTCATTACACCATTGGCACTGTTTCCAGAAACCACTTCCCGCATAACACCTCTCAACCTCAGAAATTAGCGATAACCCACTTACATGCTTACATACCATAAATTTATGCAAACTCGTTTTCCCTTGTGTGATTGAAAGCAATCGCATTTACTAACGTTAAATATGAACAGTCTGATTATCTATATAACAAACCTCCGCAGTCCAATCTCTTATATATATGTTTGGCGGCATCCGGCTTCGGACTTGCCTCTTACTGTGGTCAACCACTGGACGCTTGCGCCTACAGAGGGACCATGGATGGCTTGCGCTGCACCACCCAAAGCTCCAAACACACACCCCATATCCAGTGTAAACCCGAAGGAATAAGACCGGGAGGCATGCGGATGGGAGCCACGTTTCGTCAACGGAGCCGGCCCACACTCCTTCACAGACAAACACAAGCACACTGTATCTGGGGAATCAACCGCACAAAAGGCGGTGGCTGGACCGTAGTCCGCTCCACACTGAGTGCATGGAACCACTCTTCGAGACTAGCACGACCACAAGGACCGTGCACCCCATCCCCTCCAGCAACGACCAACTGTCTCCTGGAGCCAGTATGGACGAGATAGTGGGTAATAGAGAGGTAGGCACCTTGTCAACATGCACATCAAGCGCAGCCACACCTTGGATGTCAAACAACAGCCAATCATTCGAAATGCCGGTATCGAATAAAGTAAGCGCATATGACGACATAAATGCTGGCTAAATGAGCATAGAGAAGAAATGGTTATAAGTTAATCCGTGATAAGTACAAAATGTCCGAAATTTATTTCAAAAAAATACCACGCGAGAAAATTAAGCAAGTTTACCACAATTTGCGTGAGCGACGTGTGCAACTAAGGAGAAGATTAACAAGTACGCAGAACAAATCAAACAACATGTAATGAATTTTATCCACATTAAAAAGACCTAGTTTAAATGTAAGTTGGTTTAACCTAACTGCGGTGAAGAAGCATCATGAATGCAATATCTTATATATGTAAACATATACATACATATATATATACATGTATACATATATATCATTAGACGTTAGACATTTATAGGAGAAAGGCATCAGTGTCTAGTGAGCCATGAGCGAGGTCACTCGGGACCACTACAGAAGTGACAAAACAAACTATTAAACTCTTGGAAGATACTTGAAACCGATCGAGTAGTCATGAGTTCAGAGAGGTTTGGAAACAATCGGTTTGGTATAGTAATTTGGTAACGTTTCTAACATAGAGGCTTAGTCAGACCAGGTCAATCAGTGTGAATAGAATGCGTGAATAGAATGGAGGAGGTAGAAATCCCTAATGCTTGGCGGGCGGTCTTAAGCCGACCAGCTTGACGAGTATCGATGCGTGGATCAGATTGAAAAGTGCAAACCGACTCCCGTTGCCAACACTACGGGCTCATCCGGCAATGTCATGACACACAAAGGAACACCTGGACTATTCCCACTGTGATCGAACCACCTGAGGTGACATCCCGAACTGTACCTGTAATGACTCATGGCTCAAGACTCGGGTAACGCGGTTATCGCCCCTGTTCGCCATAAAATCCCACACCAATTGCACACTGATTCACCTGGTCTGACGAAACCTCTAGGTTAGAGGCGAAACGTTACCAAATTAATATACCAAATAAATAAATAAATAAATAAATAAATAAATAAATAGTATATTCTCGAATTTCCGAGACACACCTGACCAGGCATGATCAACGTTTCCAAGCAATTTATGTTTCGCAACAAACACGTTGCTATGTATGTAATCGGCAATAAGCCGAAAGTTGTCCAAGCTTTGTAAATTGTAAAATTAATCTTGAGGTATAAATTCGTCAAAACATGACGACAAGTTGGGTTATAGTGGGCGTAGTGTAAACAGGCTGGACATTCCGTTTGTAGAGAAAACTTGTCAGGAAAATATTACATTAGGATTCAGGTCCGCTTGCCAGTATGTAGTTGTGGGCAGTTTCCAAACCTCTCTGAACTCAAAACAATTAAACTCATCAAAACTGTCAAAAAGCACCCAAGGACGCTTCTCCGGAAACCAGCCTACATGGCGTACGGATTCGAAAATACTGTTCGTGACGCCTATCTGGTTTCCGACACATTTAAACGTTCGCAATATTAGGTTTGCACGGAATTAAATAAAACTGCAAAGCAGAAAGTTAGCCGGGAATAAGGCTATAAAATACCATGAACTATTTATTGCGCACTAGGGTCTGCCAGATAACGGTGCGTATCTGGCTTCCGGCACATTTAAACAAATGCAATATCCCATTTGAACAGGATCGAATAAAACTGCGAAGGCAGAAAGATAGCCGGAAATCATGCCATAAAGTGACAACAAACTATTTATTGCGCACAAGGTTTTGCAGGTTAACGGTGCTGCGACTACCTCGCAGCCTAAGCAGGAGACCTAAATTTCAATGTGCGCATTAAAATGCGTGTACCATGCAACAGTGGACATACGGGAATTTATCTTTTATTTTCCAAGCTATTTACCGCGGTTGCTAAACTTTTTAACCGTAGCTATATTAATTTGCAACTTTTGGAGGTGATTGCGTTGACTTTTAACGCATTAAAATACAGTTCCAAAGGTAAAGCAGATTAGAAAGACAAAGTCTATAAGTCATTTACATCACCGCAGTCCAACGAAACACGTAAAGGGCATCATTGTTTAAGTACTGCTGAGGTTTTCTTACTTCAGCCTGAGTTGGTCACAAGAGTTCCGAAGGATCCTAACATAACTGCAACCAGCCTAACGGTGACGCGTCTTCGGGCCAGTGCAAGGGTTGAAACCTTCCAATACTTCTGGCCATAATCCAACTTATCCGAAGTTTCTGTGTGAAGTTGCCACGTTACTACGTGGCCCACTTACATGAGTATTTACAAGGTCGCGCCACAGATGTGCCTAGCCTTCAGAATGGAAGGAAGCAAATATTTGTCCGATTTTTAATAACAAGGAAGTGCTTTTCCCGCGAACTACTGTCATGTCAGCTTGACAAGCCTAGTAGTTAGCTTGTTTAAAGAACAGGTCAGTGATTCGATGAACAATCACCGGAAGAAATGTAACCTAATCAGTGCTACATAACACGGTTTCCGTAAGGGATGTGCATGCCTGACGAATTTACTTGTAGCTCTTGAAAGCTGGACTGAGCCAGTAGACAACAGTCCCGCTATTGACGTGCTGTTCGTCGACTTCTTGAAAGCCTTTCTACTGTCCCACATCAGTGACTCCTTAAAGTTTAGATCATATGGGATATCTGGAACCGCCTATATATGGGTCTCTTCTTTCCTAAACGGGAGAGAACCGTGTGCACGATTTGGACCTAACCGTTGCTTAGATAAGCCGTTCTTAACGGCTTTCGACAGGGATCGCTTTATGGGCCGTTGCTTCTCACGATTTGTGCCAGTGACCTACCCCAGGAGCTTGAAGTTCCGTCGCTATTGTTTACTGAGTACCTTAAGCTCTAGAGCGTTGTGGTTATTCATGGGTGTTCTGGGCAATTCACAGTGCCTTGGAGAGGCTCTGGGATCGGTTGAAGTTGTGATTGATGCATATAAACCTGGCGAACTGTTCTGTCTCCGCCTGGGAGTTGCTGGTCCCTCTAAGCGCCATGTAGTCGATAGAGGTGAATTCCCGGTTGTCACTCGGGAGGTTGATCTAGGTATCGTCCACACCACAGTGCTTCGATCTGGGGACAATTGGAGGAAGGCTGTTTGTAGATGGTTCCGTATGGAGTGGTTTATGCCAGAAAATCGGTATGCTAACAGCCGACATTTTTGTGAAACCGCTCAGCTTTTGTTTGACCCCACTTGGGATACTATATCTAGGCTTGTCCACTTTGCCTTGCAAGGGACAAAATGGCCTGGAGACGGTGTTTCGAGTAGGTACATGGTTCGCGTCGTGTCTACTTAGGGGCACATGGCCTGAACTTTTGCTACACTAACGAAGCCTTAGAGATTTAGTCTGCTCTAACAGTATCCTAATGATAAAGAGCGTTCCAGACTTACCCTGACAATTTAGTCCTGCCAAGCTGCTAAGTCATCCAGACCACCAGTTGAAGCTGTGCAAACCGCGTTCTGACCCTGTAAGGACGGGACTTCTGTTGTGGCGCCGGGCTAGGGAATGTTGGAACCCGCTTGCAGCACAAATTGTCAGTGAGGCTACGGTTGAGTGTTTTGAGCGTCCAGCTGCATGCTCTTAAGTGGCAGTACCAGACCTTCCCTTCTCCTAACCGACTCGTATCCTCAGCTTTCTGTGCGTTTTCTTCCGTTCACATATCTGGGTATTATCATGAGTTAGCTGATAATTCTCCAAATGTTTGGGTAGCATAACCTTCACAATTTCTTGCTTAGGTATACCGTCCTGACAGGGACTGCTGAGCAGAAAATGTAGCCAGTAATTGGCTGGTCTGAGAGTGTTACGGTCTTTGTTTTAGGTTTACCAACATCTCAAATCGAACTAGCAATATCCGGCTCAAGGCTACGTAAAAGTTTGGGCATTCAAGGGGTGACTCTATATTTGCATTCCCAACTTAACGTTAAGCAGAAGGTCTGCAACAACTGGGCGGCGACGGACGGACTTGTGCTCTACGGATACATTGGGCACATGCAACCTGCATCCTCCTTCCCACTGTTGTTGATTGCCTGGCCCATTCCATAACTGCACCTGAGCGTAAACGCTGCCTTCCATTTTTAGCTGTTGGACCTACCCTCACCCCACGACACCCTTTGCGTGATAAACCGTCTTCCTGGTAAGCTATTAAGCCAAAGCTTCTTTGTGGTGGGGTCAGGAACCCTTACTGTGCACAGTGATCCGAGAACTCTTATCAACAGTTAAAATGTGGAACCGTTTCACTTGTGCAGCTTGTGCCGAAGTGGATGTGCTTTTCGTGGATTCCTCGAAAGCAATTGATAACCATCTCAGTTGAGACTGTCGCAAAAGCTAAGCCCATACGGCGTACCTGGCCTTGCCCTTCACTTAGGATCTGCATTTTTGCAGTGTAAAGCAGTGTGTACCCGTGGGCCGCAACTTATCCATTACACTATCCGTCCTTAGCGGTGTCCTACAGAGCAGGATCCTAGGACCGATACTTTTCGCCGTCTATGTACACCACCTTCCGGTGAGATTGGGGAAGCGTCCCTGTTGCTTGCTGATGCCCTTAAACTATCGAATGTCGTTGATGTCCCTGGGGGTTCTGAAGCCATTCAATGGGCTCTAGCCAGATTCTGGGACTGCCTTACCTGGCGGCTACTGCCCCTTAACCAGGCGGTGTTCCTTTCTTCGTATAGTAGCAACCTTCCCACGTTTGAGGTATTGTTGCGCTAAGTCGAGCTCCCGCTGGTTTCCAATCAAATAGACCTAGGCTTTGTCCACTCCTACTCGCTGCAGTCTGCTGACAACTAGAAAAAACCCTCAAGTATGCTTCGCAAAAGATTTGGTTAATACGCGTTTCTTTCGAGGTCTTAACTGTAGACATATTAGTACAGCTGTTCGCAGCTGCCGTTCAGCCCCATTTGGAATACTGCGTCCAGGCTTGCCCGTCCTGCGGTGTTCGGGAAAAAATGAAGCTCAGGAGAGCTTTGAGAGTAGGTTACAAGCTGGTCTAGGAGCGGCGAAGGAAAACGTACCCCGGACGTCTACTTACTTTGGCTGTTTATCCAACGACATTCCAAAGGCTTTGTAGCGACCTAATCCTTAGTTACCTCATTTTATCAGGGAGCATTTGACAGGACTTGAGCTAACTGTTGAGCCCGGCTAGGCTGCCTTTGCTTCGCGGTCATCTCATGAAGCTACACCAGCAGCGTTCCGACTGGATCAGGGCGGCACCACGGTTATCGCACAGGATCGCAGAGCGCTGGAAATTTTTTCACAGTGTGCAAGCAATGAATCGACGGTTAAAGTTTTGGCCGTCAGTTAGACTTCCTCGGGTGGCGAAACGTAACCTTTCTCTGCTCCTGGCAGTATTCACCTTCCAACTTTGCTTTCATATTGTGTCATCTTACTCACTCTTTAGCGTTGTTCTTCATTTAAATGGCATTCCTTCCGTTTAGGCTTCCATTTACTTTCTAGGTCTTCTTTCGTTAACTGTCCTACAGTGGGGACTGCTAGTGCAGGGAACATTGGCAGTAATTGTATGACCAAAGCGTGGTTCGGGTATTTCGTTTTTGCCCCATCAAGACCGCGTAGGACCTTAACATTTGCTGTCTCAAGGATCCGCTCAAAAAGGAACACTTAAGGAATTTTTATATCATTCTCTTCTCAGGTGAATTTGAACCTGAATCTTAGGCACCTTGTCCGCAGCCACTTGCGACCCTATAAACATCTTTGAGCGTTCCAACGTAACGTGGCTCTTACTCTGGCCTTTTTCCACTGCTGTCTTATTTTCCTCCAGGTTAGTCTAACGTTGGTTAATTGTACTTGGGTCCACGTTCTTGCTTATCGCTTGATTGCAACTATACTATGTGCAAAATAATGGCTGCTAAACATGCGCCTTCCTGGGAGGCTCATCAAACAGGCAGTTGTCTTATTTCCATTCGCTTCAAATTCCGCCAACTGAGTTAATACCCGCTGAAGAAGTGAACTCTTGAAATAGTCCTATCATTCCAGCCTTACTTGAACTTGAACTTGATAATGATATGTGCGAAAGGACAGTTCCCAGGATTAGGAGCTTTGCCAAATGCTGTGTAAAAGAGCAGATTTTCAGCTCAACGTATAAAAACTTTGTTAATTAGTTGGCCAAAAGAATGATAATTACTGTAAAGGT
Source organism: Dicrocoelium dendriticum (assembly GCA_944474145.2). Lineage (NCBI taxonomy): Eukaryota > Metazoa > Platyhelminthes > Trematoda > Plagiorchiida > Dicrocoeliidae > Dicrocoelium > Dicrocoelium dendriticum. The sequence goes on from OX104067.1 coordinate 34,811,368, forward strand.
TTCATAGTATACATTCCTTACGCGTTTGGGGCAAAATCGGTGTGTAGGAAACGGTGATTGTAACGTCGGAAAAAGGAAGTACTGCATATGCGGAAGTTGTGCTTAGCATCTTCACTCATGCTCATGTTGTCTTCTTTGTGTTCTACATTATCTTCCCGCCTTCTTATTCCCTCTCTTGCGCTTTTTCACCCTTATCGTCCCGTTCCAGCTTCACTTTTGTCCCCCTGTTTTCAGCCCCAATACTCGGCCCACCCCACGTTGCTTCAATAGTCGTTTGCCTTTTAATTTAAACTCACATGTGAACGCGGAGCGTCATTCCTGCCTTGTCAACAGGCCCATGTCCAAGAAAGCGGCCAAGCCCAGTTCATCGGCTTCCATTTAGAGCCCTCGATCCTCCTTCGGATTGGCATGCCTCAACGTTCGCACGCTGCTTCAGACCGGTCAACAGGCAGCACTTGCTCGAACGTTAGAGACCCTCTCGATCGATATCTGCCGCTTATCGGAGACCGGCCTGCAAGACTAGAGCTCTGTGAGCACACTGCGATCCCCTTCGGGTGACACTAGCAGCACGTTCTCGTTGCGCCTATCCGGTGACGATGCAGCTACGAGCACCGGCCAAGCCGGTGTTGGTATTGCCCTTAGTCCCCGGGCTGAAGCTACTCTGGCTGATTGGATTCCAATCAGTAGCCGGATGTGTGCGGTCCGATTGGTTGGCTCCTTCAAAGCTTCGAAGTCACGTGGGACTAGCAGGTGTCTATTCGTCATCTCTGCCTATGCACCCACAAACTGGAGCGATGACTCGGTGAAAGACGACTTCTATCGTCAACTTAACTAGCTCCTTAGCCGCATAAGGAGCTCTGACATTGTTGTAATAGATGGGGCTCTGAACGCGCAAGTTGGAAAGCTGTCCACTGATGAACTGTTTCTGGACGGTCGACGTGGTGTAGGCTCCCGTAATGATAACGGTGAGTAGTTACTTCCTTTGGGTGAAGATGCTTGCTAATTTCTTGCGAGCACTAATTACCGACACAGCACCCGCCGGAGGGAGACGTGGCGCCCACCAGCCTCGAACCAGCTATGGACGCAAATCGATCACCTTGTGATAAGTTACCGATGGAGTGGCCGCGTCCAGAACTGTCGCTCGATTGGGGACACAGGTGTGGACACCGGCCATGCACTTGAATGTGCTGACATGCCGATGCATTTTGTCGGACGCACAAGACGACGTTGTGAACGCGTTGACACCAGCCAACTGGCGAAGCCAGCTGCTCTGAATGCCTATCAAAATACGCTGTCATGTGAGTTGGATAAACGCTCACTGGATGCAATTGAAGCTCACTGGTCTCATATTCACCAGAACTTACTAGCAGCATAAAAATCCTCATGTGGTGTGTCTAATCGCCAACCTGGACGTTGGGACTCTTCAAAGTCTCTGGAGCTTCTCGATGCTTGCCGGCATATTCCGGCTAGAAGCGAACACAGTGAAACTCGCAAGGAGCTCTGGGCAAAACTCCGTGCTAGCCTGAAGAGAGGCCGCAAATCCTGGTTGTCTAATCGTGCAACAGAGATGGAAATGGCCGCTGCCCTTGGTAACCATTGTAAGTTATTCCGTCTGATAATGGAAACGGGCAGCAGTAGATCTGGTTTTGGTGAAACGATACGTGACGAGAGTGGACAGCCTATCCACAACTTATCAAAGCGCTTAGAGCGTTGGGCTGAGCACTTTAAAAAACAATTAATTGGTCGGAAAGGTTTGATTTTTTGCCAATATCTGATCGCCCCGCTACCTGAATTGTCGCTTTAGATCCACCCTCTCGCGCAGAAGTTGAACGTGAGATCGAACTGTTGAAGTTAAATAAAGCCGTATGACCAGGTAATCTTTTTCCTGCCCACTTTAAATTCGTCGGACCTGCTCTATGGATGATTTACGCGAGTTAATAGTCAAACTGTGGGAGCTGGAAGCTGACCCAACCGACTGCAGCCGCCCCGTCGTAGTCCCAATTTTCAAAGGAGGCTCACGATCGGAATTCGGCAGCCATAGAGGAATCAGTCTGATCTCCATCGCCTCCTAATTGCTTGCCTCTGTCATCCTTCACAGACTGACTGGCACTCGTGAAAGCCAGGTTCGTGAAGAGCAAGCTGGTTTTCGTCGAGGTCATGGCTGCATTGACCACTTCTTCACCTTGCGTCAGTTGTTGGAGTACCGTCACACATATTGGCGGCCCACCGTTGTCCTGTTCCTTGATATAAAAGGTGCATTCGATTCGGTGGATAGACATGCACTTTGGGACTGTCTACTCAGGAGAGGTGTGCCCGAGAAATATGTAAATATTATCCGAGCATTATATGCTCGGCGCTCGGGCAGAGTGAGAGTTTACGCAAGCTGTCGCCGCCCTTGAATATCTCCAGCGGCGTGAGACAAGGATGCCAGCTGTCACCTTTCCTCTTCAACTTCGCTGTTGACGGAGTCATGGAAATCGCGTTCACAGGACACGACTCAGAAGACGTAGAGCTGCTCCCAGCAGAACGACTTCTTGACTTACAGTATGCTGATGATACTGCTTTAATCTCTTACAGCTCCCAGTCGTGCCAAGCGGCACTGGACATGTTAGCATTAGCTGTCCGACACTTCGGGCTTTGCCTCGCATCCTCGAAGTGCAAAGCATTTCTCCAAGATTGGTCTGGACCGCCCCCTACGCTGACCGTTGGTGGGGATCAGCTAGAAGTCGTTCAAAAATTCAACTACCTGGGACGTTTTATCAACGCCCGTAGGATTGAAGCTGAGATCACGAACCATATAGAAAAAGCTCGGGGCGCGTTTGCTAACTTTCGCCACTTATGGCGCCGGCGCGACATCACTGTCACCCTGAAGGGTAGAGTGTACTATGCAGCAGTACGCTCGACCCTACTGTACGGAATGTGAAAACTGGCCGCTTAACGCAGCGGATCTGAAGAGGCAGGTTACGTACGACCACCTGTGCCTTTGTAATTTAGCTCACATCTGGTGAGAACACAGCGTGAGCATCGAGCTTGTCCGACGCCTTGTTTATGGCACAGGAAAAGGAAGTTAAGCGCTTAGCACCGTTATTTCACGCACCAGGCTCCGCTGGCCCGGTCACGTGTTACGCATGCCAGCCCACCGACTCCCGCGACTGCGCTGTTTGCGGACCAGGAGTACGGATGGAAGAAGAGGAGGGGCAGCCAAACGATGATTTGGTCCAGAGGAATGAAGGCCCTCACTTCTGAGCTGGCCTCGGTTGGAGCGGCTCGGCTCCGCGGTTGGGGTCCGAAAGACGATGAACACGTTTGATTGGACACACTTGCTGATAGGGCTGGGAGCCGACCTCAGTGGCGTTCGTGCTGTCAGTTTCCATGTCCCACTCCATCCCTCTTAGCCTTCCCTCCAGCCACGATCTCATTATTTAATTTTATATAATTTTGCATAGTAATTTTTTTGATGCTTAGTAGCCGGCTGGTAGCTTACCAGAACGATGGCCACTCGTTACCGGTAGCTCAGCCGGCTTGCCCCAGTTGAATTCTTTTCTCTCTCCTTTTTTGTGTATTGCGGCACATTCGCTGAATTGTTCCCCACCTGTAGCAAAGGTGTACGATGATGATATGATGTTCTACATTATAGAGGCGACAAAAGCACATCATAAAGAAGTGTAGCACAGTAGGCGCTGCGACGAATAACGCTCATGCTTCAAAGTAGTACCTTGTATGCTAGTGTCAGGTAGTTCAACCTGGTCTTTTCTGGACATCCACGGAGCTCTCGACATGCTCTCCGTAAGGGCCTGAGATCTAGTTGTATTATTTGTGAGAAAAGCAATTTTGTACGTTAAGCACTCGTAATCCCACCCTGCAGGTTTCCTCATACGGAACCTTTGTCACAATCTCCACCTGTATACCTAACTCTATGACCTAATGTCCATGTTTGTTCCACAGTTTTACGTAAAATGTTTTGTAGCAACCCATGCCAACAACGGAATTTGCATGCCCATTGAAAGAGACGAACCAGGTACTTGTCTAGTTTTATCAGACCAAGCGAAAGCGCAAGTTTTATATACCGATGGAAACGCTCTCTCAAGGTTACCCCAGCTTAACGTCTACCGCCTACGCAAGCCGAAACTGGCTGAACGCCTAAAGTCCCGCTTGAGCCGCACCATCAATGCATTCCTACAGCGTATCCTACCCGTCGGATCTTTCAGACCTATAAATGGGCTGCAGCTCATATATAAAAGAACAAAAGCTATATTGTACGCATGATGCTACAAAGTTCGGCAACCAGTGTGTCCAAGTGGCACCGCATACATACTAGCTCCTGTGGATCTATATTTTCAATGTTAACGTCTACGTTTCCACCCTAGAAAGTAATTATATGTCAAAGGCCATAGGCGTCAACGAACCACCGCTTTAGTAGCAAGTAGCTGACGCGCCGTGTACCTTGGCCACTTGTTACGGCCGAGTGCAGTCACGCGTTGATTTACGAAGTAACCGCTGTGTCGAACGCATCTTTCGACATCCGACTCGGAATTATGCCTAAAAATACGACGTAAGAACTTGCAATAAGCTAAGCATGTATGACGGAGTTGCTTGTTGTCTTCTTGAAGACTTGTGTTTTTCAAGCCCATGAGCCGTTAATCTCTGTTGTAAGCGACCGACCGACTGACGGATTACTCTATCATGGTTTGCGCCAGCTAGAGGGTTGAAGCTCGTTTACGTTGTGTTGATCAGTCTATAACGTCATTATGGCTTGAAAAGTAAGTTACCAATTTATTCACTTTCACCTCGTTTGAGAATGTGGCATTGAACTGTTTCATGCCTTTAGTGGAACCTATTGGCAAAGGTAGGCTACTTTGGGAAGCAGTAGCGGGTCTTTGGGCAGCTTCTAACACGTTTTTAAAGCGCGGCGCACAATGATTAGTTCAGCAACCACCGTACGTATTTCTCTCGAGAATGCATATTCAGAAGTAATTCGCAAGAATTTTAGCTTGCAGCAAGTCCTCTCGGGTGTCGGAGAAGGATGCGGCTTGTGTGCAATCAGAATTTCGCGCAGCAGTTACTATCATGAGGAACCAAGTATGTACTGAACCAACCGCTTAAGTTGTATTGCCCAAGGCATCTGAATTGTTCCTTTAATCAAACTGCCGTCCATGCTTAGCTTAACTGACGCATACTTAGCGGGTGTAGCGTGCAAGCCCTGTACGGACTCTGACTGTTGCTCATTCTCCGAGATAGTAAGGACAGGTGTACCCCCAACGAAAAGCGAGTTCATCCAATGCGCACATACACTGGTTGTTATGCTGAAACTCGCATTAGAATAGTTTCATTCCTAGAGGCCAGCAACCTTTGGGCCTAGTCTCTCATTACATCACGGGCATTCCTGAAGTCGACTGAGGAAGCAATGCGTATAAACTTGCACTACTTGAGCGAACATCCACGACTGCAGGTATCAGGGGAAATTCTGAGCTCGAAGCAGTGTGGTGCTCGACGACAGCGTGATATTTCCAGCATTTTACACCGAAACCTGCGCGTAATCACTGCCAGCGCGCAACTAGGAACCGCTAATTAAACTGCTTGCATCCTTCGAGTCCAGTAAGCGAACCACGCAAGAACTGATAGCACACCTTATCTCTGCAATAGAATAGGTCATCTAGTTATTTGTTGTTTGCAACCATGGAATGATAACATTATTGTAACGGTACCGAAAGTCAACGCACTTAGAGGAAACGTGGCGCTTTATGAACGTGAACAACACACCGGACAGCTCCCTAGCAGGGAATGTGTGAACGACCGAAGATGGAGTACTGTGGTCAGAAAAGTTTATCAGCGTTAAACCTCTGGATGTCCAAAAGAATGTTTCCAAGCACATTCCTATAAATACGTGATATGAGCTACGGTCATTCCTCGATTAGTCTGAGGTTATAGCACGTACACGTTAACGACACAAGATATGCACTGCGCAAAGTCCGGGTTAAGCGACACACAATATATTGCGACGGTGTCATCGAGATCGGTGTCCACGTTTGCCGTCCTCATACTAAGTATGGACATGAACGAAACGGTGGTAAACGAAAAACGTAACCATTGATAACCATCGCCAAAATATGCTTCATACTATATGCTTGTAAAAGTGTTACTACCAACAATGGCCAAACAGAACAATACCAGCGAAACGGTAGCAACGACGCTGCATGTTCTTTGCTCTGCGTTCAGGTTAAAGCAAACGTGCAAACCCGCAGCCTAAGCCTATGATAACCTGGATATAATCAGGCGTTATGTACATGCATATAAGTATTTTTAAATAAAACAATTACCTCCGCAAATACTAACAGCCTACCAAGGCAAAGAACAACAGAAAACAATGAGAAATCTGGGCGGAGAGCCAGGGGCAAGCTTACGATGGCCGCGAAGCGGGATACAGGAATGAAGTCTACTGGTCCATCTGCAATGATCCAAGAGCCCAACCCATTAATTTATTCAAAAAACAGCTTGGTAATACAACTAACCTGTTTATGTAGTATAAAAGCAATGATTACGTTTTAATAGGTTTGTTTAAGTGATTTCCGCAAGTAAAAATTTTGATCATATTTAACGTTGAGCTAGTTGGTGCCAGTTTTTCCTTACTTTTGCGATTCCAAATATCTTTGTTCTTACATGGAGCGCAATCCTTTGCGGCAATATACTAGCATATTCACGTTGCATTGCGCTCCTGCGCATGAACGTGGGGAAGGAAGACGGTTACCATTGTAATGCACTTATGAAGTACTTTAAGTAGCATTAGTTGGGTCGCAGTGAGAGCAGCTAGTTAGTTCACCGCGGGGCTATGCCTAGGACGGGCTAACTTTTGTAAGGGCGGGAAAAGGTTTCGCGGCCATTGTACTCGGTGACATCCAAAATAGTATGAATTGCTGCATTGAAAATTGTTAATGCTGCTAGTATGCCGGAATGGAAACTGTAAGGTAATGGTATATGCAGTTGCTTCCTGAAAACGATTGTGATAAATTAAAGTGATGGCTACCGCTGTAATGAACGGTCACCGCCTATCCGAAAGCAGGAAAATGGTGAATACAGGTGACTTGTAAAAAGATCTGTTATGCTGGAAGGAAGTGCGCTTACGATGTAATCATAAATGCAAACGTTATGCTTACATGAAGCAACTGGTTAACGTAGCTTACTTCTTTGGATAACGGAGATAAGGATCTCCTGCCTGAATATTGTAGATGTTGTAGTTTCTAAAACCACGGTCAAAGAAGCGTCACGTGCTCTTGCTAGTTGTGGTACTTGTGATGCTGAAACAGTGGAACCATGAACGTGCACCGCAGGGGTACTTTCATATTAGCAGACATGATTTCATTGAAATGTTGTATTGTACATTAAGGTGCGCATTTACATGAATGTTTGAGGAGAACGCTGAATGGCAAAGAAGGATGGTCATATCAAGGAATACTAAATGCTATACATAATGCCTCGACCAAATGTACGGCGCTAATGGGTAATTCCGCTTGCTGTGAGGTGTCATAGCTAAGATGTATATCTGTAAAGTTAAGTAAACGTAATGAAGTTGGCACCAGTCTACAAATGAAATAAATGATGCACTCACCAAATCTCAAGCTATATGGTTGGCGGCATCCGGTTCGGATTTGCCTGTCACTGTGGCAAGCCACAGGACGCCTGCGCCTACAGAGGGACCACGGATGGCTTGCGCGGCACCACCCACAGCTCCAACAACACACCCCATATCCAGTGTAAACCTGAAGGAATAAGACCTGGAGGCATGCGGATGGGAACCACGTTTCATCAACGGAGCCGGCCCACACTCCTTCACAGGCAAACACAAGCACACTGTATTTGGGGATCAAGCGCATACAAAGCAGTGGCTGGACCGTAGGCCACTTCACACTGAGGGCATGTAACCACTTTTTGATCCTAACACGGCCACAAGGACCGTGCACCCTGTCCCCTCCATTAAAGACTAACTGTCTCCTGGAGCCAGTATGAACGAGGTAGTGGGTAATAGACAGGTAGGCACCTGGTCAAAATGCACATCAAGCGCAGTCACGCCATGGATATCAAACAACAGCCAATCACTTGAGAGGGAGTTACAAAGAAAATAACTCGATTAATGCATAAGGAAACGGTGACATAAACCGTAAGTTAATGTGCATATGAAATAGCTTGTTTACAAAAGTATCATACACAAGTTCACGAGGTCAGAAAGTATACTTTACGGAATGCCACGAACACAAAAATGTTATGGAAATCGAATACCATCGGTTGAAGCGATGTGTGCAAGTTAATGGCATAGAGTACAGGCAGACATTTATACGAGAAAGAAAAGCATTAAGGCAAAATTGAAAACCCACCACTTGAAATAGAGAGACATAGCATGCATGCACGCGGTTAGTAAATCGAATTCAGCGTACCTATAAACGCTGCGCCGGTGCTGCCTACCTTCTCTGCAGGACCCATCGTCGCTTCGGTAGTGGCCCCGAGTGGCCTCGCTCATGGCTCACTAAGCCTGCCTGACTAGGGCACTCGCGACCGCTTGTTCTACAGCACCATGCGCTTGATGTCGATGGAGAACAAACCATCGGTGCTTGCCGCTTCTTCTCTGCATGCATGAGGGCTTTCTCCTGCACTGCATCAACCGCCTTCGTGATCAAATCGCGCCATGCACGTCGATCAACGGCCTTCGATTAACATGATCTGCAATCAAGATTAGGACGTGATAAGCTCCCTTTGATCATGTCCTGGTAACGTAACTTTGATTTCCCCACGTGCCGCTTCCCAATAATCAGGTGACCATACAAGATCTGCTTTGGTATCCGCGTCGAATCCATACGGCTCACATGAAGGAGCCACCTCAGATATCTCAATAAAAGTACGCAGTCCACTGCATAAATCTCACTTTGTTGCAACACTCCCGTGTCAGCAACATTGTAGCCCCAAACGATGCGCTAAATCCATCGTAGACAATGCTGATGGAACCGCACGAGATATCGAAAATCCTGCCGGTACATTGTCCACGCTTCAATACCGTAGAGAAGAACAGACAGCATCACGGATTTGTACACCATCAGCTTCGTGCCAATGTTAAGCTTGTGGTTGTTCCACACTAAGTAATCAAGCTTCCCAAGTGCCGCCGCTGTCTTCGACACGCGGATACGCAGATCACTATGTAGCTGTTGGTCAGTCGACATAACACTCCCAAGGTAGTAGAAGCAGAAGCTGCTTTTCAATAATTCAGCAACAATGCTGATTCGCGGCAATATTGAAGGTTGCACCTCCGGTGAAGGATGGAAGAGACAGACAATTTTGCTTGTGTTGTGGGCATGCCCGAATTTGGCCGTTGTCGAAGCCATACCACTAGTCACATGCTGCAACTCATCCGCGCTATGTGAAAACAACGCACTAGAGTCAGTAAACAGCAATAAACGAAAAGTTGTCTCACAGCCCAGAGTTCTAGCATCGAAACGATGAATGTTGTGCAAAGCACCATACATACGGTGCACCAGGCGAACAATATAAGCACAAGCAGCAGAAAAGCACAAAGCATCATTGTATGGAAATATGTATTAAACACGGCAGGAGCTAAGACACATCCTTGCTTCACACCAGAGAAAACTGCAAAGTCATCCGAGGTCTCTCCACTCAGCTGCACCCACACACGCACACCACCGTGCAGACATTCAAGCAAACTTGCAAATTTACATGGGCAACCAAGCTTACCCAACACAAACCACAATGCCTCGCGGTTTTACCGTATCAAACGCCTTGGTGAAATCAACAAAAAGCGAGTACAATGGCTGGTGTCGTTCACTGCATTTCTCCTGCAACTGACGAGCCACAAACACCATATCTACAGTGCCGCGACTCGAACGGAATCCGCATTACTTTCCCCCACGTTAGGTTCCACAACTTGACCGACGAGGCAATTGAGCAGGATTCTGGTAATCAACTTACCTACAAAACTCAGCAAGCTGACGCCACGATGATTCGTGCAACATGGCTTGCTACCTTTGCCCTTGTAAAGTTGTAGCACAAGGGCATCCTTCAGCTCAGGAGGCACCCCTCCTCAATCCATACGCGTTGCACCAAGTGGTGCAGCGCAGCCAACAACGCGGGTCCGCCGTGTTTCAACACTTCAGGCGGGATCCCGTCAGTTCCGGCACACTTGCCGTTTCGCAGCTGAGCAAGTACTCTCCGCGTCTCATCCAGTGACGTCGTGGCCGCCAGACTCGTCTTCGCATCGTGCTGCTTCAGGCCGTTCAATGTAGACCAGTCGATCTCTGAACGATTTTTCAAGAGAGAGTCAAAGTGCTTTCGCCAGATCTGCATTGTGCCTGCAGTCTGTGTGCAGGTAGGACCCGAACAACCATCGATCAGCGTCCTCAGCGGCTCTTATCTCAGTACATATACCGCCTTCGAGGCGTCAAAATATTCCTTGTGTTAGCGGCGTTCGGCGTAGCATTCCATCTGCTTCGTGTCCTCCGTCCACCGTTCATTTTTAACGTGACAGAGCTCTCGGGTCACTCGCCGTCGAGGTTTGCGAAACTGAAAACGCTTTCCCAAATCACTGCGGTCTGCAACATGTACAGCAAATGCTGCATTCTTCCCCGACACTAATGAGCCGATCGTAGCATTGTTCGCATCAAACCAAGCAGGCCGCCTACAGTTTGCGCGCAAGATGGTCTCCTCGGCAGCAGCTGTCACCGGATCGCGAATTTGGTGCCACAGGTCGCCTACTGTGGCTATGCAGTCCACCTCACACGGGCGTGCACCCGTCGCCTTCTCCAGCTCAGTAGGTTTCGCCACAGTACTGTGGGAAAGTTAAATTTACGCCGATTCAAGGCGGGAGTGCAATACATAGATTTACGAAAATATATGTACAGTTTAGTCCGCACCAGCTTGTGACCAGTGTCACACTCAGCTTCACGCAAGGCACGCGTCATGCGCACTTCACGCATATCACGCTGACGTACGATGATGCAGGCGAGCAGGTGAGCGTGACTACTCCTTGGGTGCGCCCAAGTTGCTATACCACTCCCACTCAGTGCAAACCGAGTGTTCGTGATCGTCAGGCTGTGAGTAGCACTTAGTGAGAGCAGCCTTTTACCGTTCGCATTCGCCGAACCAATGTCATGTGAACCGATAACATCTGTCCACACCGATGCATCACGCCCAACGCGCGCGTTGAAATCACCCATCAGAAATAGTCGGTCGCTCCTCTGCACAGACCGTATTACGGAGGATAGCTCAGTGTAGAACTGCTCACGCGTGTCATCAGGATAACACATGGTCGGACCGTACGTGTTTATAAAAGTGGCAAACTTACCTCTTCCGAGTCGTATGCGAACAGTCATCAGTTGCGCGCTGATGCCCGTTGGTTCACCCACCAGCTGGCCATGGAGGCGATCGGATATTACAAATCCGACTTATGTTCAGGTGGTGCTAAGGTGGCGTTGCCCACCCAGTAGAATGTGTAGCCAGCACCAGTTTCATGCGACTTACCTTGCTTAGCGAGCCGAGTTTCACTGAGCGCCGCAACATCCGTGTGGTAACGCGCCAGCTCCATCGCGACCAATGCAGTGCGTCGCTCGAGGCGCGCACTGGAGTTTTGGTGCAGTAGTATGCGCACCTTCCAGCGCGCGATGCTGAGTGCTGATCGCGCAGACATACGATTGCATTGGTGGGCAATCTCACGCGAGGTGGCCGTTGTGCCTCGGAGGATTGCTTGCGGGCTCAGCCCGGAGTCTTTGGCCCAATAGCCTGACCCAAATGGCAGTGGATGGTTTGGAGGGTTGCTTGAGGGACTCCGCTCGGAGCATTTGGCTCAATAACCTTACCACCAACGCAGTGGAGAGCAGATCCAGCTCGGGAATGTGATTGCACAGACAGCTTGGGATCCGCTCACGGCCGACACACGCAGCCTTTGAGGTCCTGCAACGATTTATATATGTTTTGCGACCGTAGTTGTATACGCGCCTGCGACCACGGCCAGATGCAGGTGGGTTTTTGCGGGTTTGTGCTAATTTGACCAGGCGCTTCTTGGTTTGAGGCTGGTAGTAGCACACCAGTAAACATTCGGAGGTGTCCTCCTACCGTCAGGTACAATGCGTGACGCTAGTGCGCTACGCCAATCGAGCGGTGAGCTTATAAGCCGTAGGCATGTTGTCTCCCATGGCTAGGTTTTACGGAAAGTGGGCCATCAACCACTTCCTACCCTCCAAATGGGATGGACTAGGATGCTGGCAGGGCGCCCACTCCTTACAGGAGAACGGCTCGTTTCCTCAGCCAAAGCCTTCAATTGCATGTACACCCGAAATGCAGCGGGTCTAGCATATGGTCAATCCACTGACGCATGTGGATTTGTGTCCCGGATATTAGCAGGGAGAAGGGTGAAACCCAGCTCCCACCAAACAGTCGGCACGAAGAGGCGCCCAGGACTTGTGCCAGTGGCGCAACGGTAGCAACATTGCGTAGAGCATTTGTCAGGATCTAGCCACCACCACCCTCAGCGCAACATTGGCTCTCCCGCCTCAAGCTATATGTATGTATATGTGCATACATATATCTATCGGTGTATCTGAAAATTCAAACAAATTTTATAGTGAGTATAATAGTTTGGATACCTATATATATATAATCGCAGGGTGATATATATATATATATATCCAGGTAAGTGCACCTTTAAATATATGTGTATGTATGCCTAAATGTGTACCACATAAATGTATAGCAAGATGCATGCATACATAATGCAAGGAATATGTGTATGGAATAACATTTACGTATACATATATATTCAGGTAAATGTTTACAAATGTATGCTGTGATGTGTGCGGACATATTATGTGTACATGCATATATCACTACATGTGTATAGGCAGAAGCATAAATATATTGGAACAGAGGTACATATATATATATATATATATATATATATATATATATATATATATGAAGAAGTGTGGGCCGGCTGCGTTGATAAAACGTGGTTGGCATCCACATGCCTCCCGATCTTATTCCTTCGGGTTTACACTGGATATGTATTGTGTCGTTGGAGCGTTGGGTGGTGTAGTGCAAGCCATCCATGGTCCTCTGTAGGCGCAGGTGCCCTGTGGCTGTCCATATCGCCAGACGAATCCTAAACCTGATACCTGATGCCCCGTGCTGAGGCCGCTATAGCTTTCATGATGCTTCTTAACGGCAGGCTAAAAACGTACCTTTAAACCAGATCTTTTTAATGTGGATACAGTTATTTCACCTTATTTGGCTCGTTCTGCTTTATTGGTAATCCTCCTAATTTGCACACGTCGATCATGCTAACTGTGGTAACCTTGCGTATCTTTATCACGTGGTAAATTTTATATAAACCGCAGCCACGTTGTACTTCCGCGGATTTGCTTGTAACCAATTTACTTCATATGCTGTTAACGAATATTTATGTCATCATTAATAAATAAATAAATAATAATAATGAATAAATAAATAAATAAACTTTTATTCTCGACAAGGCGAGGCACACCTTTACAGGCGTGGTCATTTTGACAAAACAATGCGTGCTCAAGCATTTGCAAAACTCCGATATGTTTGCCATAACAGTGCTTGTTTGTGCAGGGGAAATGTAAGTATGTAATTGTGTGTGCGTTTATGTAGCTGTATAATTTGCGCTTGTAACTTTGCTGCTTCATTATTGAACGTTTGCTATCGTCAGCAATGTGCGAACAGAAGATTCGCGTCCGTGGGTTGGAAAGGATTATCCAGATACCTTTTATATGATGTTGGCGGTTCGAATGATCGGCAGTTGCTTGCCATCCCGGAAGTGACTGCGCTTGGTGTGCACGTTGGCAACGCGCCTAAGTCTCTGTTACCTTCTATCTCGTCCATGCTGGCGGCAGGAGATAGTTGGTCCCTGCTGGGGGGAAGGGGTGCAAGGTCCTTGTGGTCGTGCTAGGCTAGAAGGGTGGTTCTATGCAAACAGTGTGGAGCGAACTACGGTCCAACCACCGCTTTGTGTGCGATTGATTCTCTGAATACAGCGTGCTTGTGTTTGTCTGTGAAGGAGTGTGGGCCGGCTTCATTAGTAAAACTAGGCTCCCATCCGCATGCCACCCGGTCGTATGCCTTCAGGTTTACAACGGATATGGGGTGTGTGGATGGAGCAGGGGGTGGTGATGCGCAGTTCACCCAAGTTCCCTCTGTAGACGCAGGCGTCCTGTGACTGGCCACAGTGCCAGACAAATCCGAAACCGGAAGTCGTCAAATATATATATATATATATATATATATATATATGTAATTATAGGCGGCAGAGCCCAGGGTGCCATTAGGGTGGTGGTGGCTAGATCCTGACAAATGCTCTACGCAATGTTGCTACCGTTGCGCCACTGGCACAAGTCCTGGATGCCTCTTCGTGCCGACTGTTTGGTGGGAGCTGGGTTTCACCCTTCTCCCTGCTAATATCCGGGACACAAATCCACATGCGTCAGTGGATTGACCATATGCTAGACCCGCTGCATTTCGGGTGTACATGCAATTGAAGGCTTTGGCTGAGGAAACGAGCCGTTCTCCTGTAAGGAGTGGGCGCCCTGCCAGCATCCTAGTCTATCCCATTTGGAGGGTAGGAAGTGGTCGATGGCCCACTTTCCGTAAAACCTAGCCATGGGAGACAACATGCCTACGGCTTATAAGCTCACCGCTCGATTGGCGTAGCGCACTAGCGTCACGCATTGTACCTGACGGTAGGAGGACACCTCCGCACGTTTACTGGTGTGCTACTACCAGCCTCAAACCAAGAAGCGCCTGGTCAAATTAGCACAAACCCGCAAAAACCCACCTGCGTCTGGCCGTGGTCGCAGGCGCGTATACAACTACGGTCGCAAAACATATATAAATCGTTGCAGGACCTCAAAGGCTGCGTGTGTCGGCCGTGAGCGGATCCCAAGCTGTCTGTGCAATCACATTCCCGAGCTGGATCTGCTCTCCACTGCGTTGGTGGTAAGGTTATTGAGCCAAATGCTCCGGGCGGAGTCCCTCAAGCAACCCTCCAAACCATCCACTGCCATTTGGGTCAGGCTATTGGGCCAAAGACTCCGGGCTGAGCCCGCAAGCAATCCTCCGAGGCACAACGGCCACCTCGCGTGAGATTGCCCACCAATGCAATCGTATGTCTGCGCGATCAGCACTCAGCATCGCGCGCTGGAAGGTGCGCATACTACTGCACCAAAACTCCAGTGCGCGCCTCGAGCGACGCACTGCATTGGTCGCGATGGAGCTGGCGCGTTACCACACGGATATTGCGGCGCTCAGTGAAACTCGGCTCGCTAAGCAAGGTAAGTCGCATGAAACTGGTGCTGGCTACACATTCTACTGGGTGGGCAACGCCACCTTAGCACCACCTGAACATAAGTCGGATTTGTAATATCCGATCGCCTCCATGGCCAGCTGGTGGGTGAACCAACGGGCATCAGCGCGCAACTGATGACTGTTCGCATACGACTCGGAAGAGGTAAGTTTGCCACTTTTATAAACACGTACGGTCCGACCATGTGTTATCCTGATGACACGCGTGAGCAGTTCTACACTGAGCTATCCTCCGTAATACGGTCTGTGCAGAGGAGCGACCGACTATTTCTGATGGGTGATTTCAACGCACGCGTTGGGCGTGATGCATCGGTGTGGACAGATGTTATCGGTTCACATGACATTGGTTCGGCGAATGCGAACGGTAAAAGGCTGCTCTCACTAAGTGCTACTCACAGCCTGACGATCACGAACACTCGGTTTGCACTGAGTGGGAGTGGTATAGCAACTTGGGCGCACCCAAGGAGTAGTCACGCTCACCTGCTCGCCTGCATCATCGTACGTCAGCGTGATATGCGTGAAGTGCGCATGACGCGTGCCTTGCGTGAAGCTGAGTGTGACACTGGTCACAAGCTGGTGCGGACTAAACTGTACATATATTTTCGTAAATCTATGTATTGCACTCCCGCCTTGAATCGGCGTAAATTTAACCTTCCCACGGTACTGTGGCGAAACCTACTGAGCTGGAGAAGGCGACGGGTGCACGCCCGTGTGATGTGGACTGCATAGCCACAGTAGGCGACCTGTGGCACCAAATTCGCGATCCGGTGACAGCTGCTGCCGAGGAGACCATCTTGCGCGCAAACTGTAGGCGGCCTGCTTGGTTTGATGCGAACAATGCTACGATCGGCGCATTAGTGTCGGGGAAGAATGCAGCATTTGCTGTACATGTTGCAGACCGCAGTGATTTGGGAAAGCGTTTTCAGTTTCGCAAACCTCGACGGCGAGTGACCCGAGAGCTCTGTCACGTTAAAAATGAACGGTGGACGGAGGACACGAAGCAGATGGAATGCTACGCCGAACGCCGCTAACACAAGGAATATTTTGACGCCTCGAAGGCGGTATATGTACTGAGATAAGAGCCGCTGAGGACGCTGATCGATGGTTGTTCGGGTCCTACCTGCACACAGACTGCAGGCACAATGCAGATCTGGCGAAAACACTTTGACTCTCTCTTGGAAAATCGTTCAGAGATCGACTGGTCTACATTGAACGGCCTGAAGCAGCACGATGCGAAGACGAGTCTGGCGGCCACGACGTCACTGGATGAGACGCAGAGAGTACTTGCTCAGCTGCGAAACGGCAAGTGTGCCGGAACTGACGGGATCCCGCCTGAAGTGTTGAAACACGGCGGACCCGCGTTGTTGGCTGCGCTGCACCACTTGGTGCAACGCGTATGGATTGAGGAGGGGTGCCTCCTGAGCTGAAGGATGCCCTTGTGCTACAACTTTACAAGGGCAAAGGTAGCAAGCCATGTTGCACGAATCATCGTGGCGTCAGCTTGCTGAGTTTTGTAGGTAAGTTGATTACCAGAATCCTGCTCAATTGCCTCGTCGGTCAAGTTGTGGAACCTAACGTGGGGGAAAGTAATGCGGATTCCGTTCGAGTCGCGGCACTGTAGATATGGTGTTTGTGGCTCGTCAGTTGCAGGAGAAATGCAGTGAACGACACCAGCCATTGTACTCGCTTTTTGTTGATTTCACCAAGGCGTTTGATACGGTAAAACCGCGAGGCATTGTGGTTTGTGTTGGGTAAGCTTGGTTGCCCATGTAAATTTGCAAGTTTGCTTGAATGTCTGCACGGTGGTGTGCGTGTGTGGGTGCAGCTGAGTGGAGAGACCTCGGATGACTTTGCAGTTTTCTCTGGTGTGAAGCAAGGATGTGTCTTAGCTCCTGCCGTGTTTAATACATATTTCCATGCAATTATGCTTTTTGCTTTCTGCTGCTTGTTCCTATGTCAAATAAATAATTAAATGGTATATTCTCGGTAAAACGAGACACACCTTTAAAGGCGTGAGCTAATATGCATACACGCATAACTTTTTGGAATGTTAAAACATTTCGTTTTAATGACTGATAGGAAAATGTTGCAGTTCATATTAGTGAGCATATGGTCAAGTATTTGTCAGACCAAGTAACATGATGGCGCTGTGGCGCGCAAAATTCCGTCAATGCAATAGTTGGGGGTAATTTCGCAGGTGATGATCCGTGAGCGCATTAGCCCAAGCAAGTGTTTGGTGCAACCAACGGCCATTACAAATTAGGGATATTCTGTGCTCCAGCAGAGCATTCTTCATAGTAGGATTGGTTGCACAAGTTGGATGTAGATTGGTGAGGTCTTCGTCCGTGTGAAAGGTTTAGCTGTGATTTTATTTTGTGGCGAATCACATCCGCCACGTTGCAGTGCTGTTAAACGGACATTTGTGGCTTTTTATAGGGAGAACGCTTGCCAGGCGAAAACCCACCACGTCCTGGAACACTGCCGTAGCTTTCGTTGAACGGTAGAGCTAATCAGCTATGCATCTTTTAGACCGATTTTGCACTCCAGTATTCGCAGTCGGATGACAGCCAAAATGTTTCCTTGGCTAGCCGAGTGGCTTAGAACTGATACGGCAGCAGCAGTTGAAGCCGTTCAATGATGCAAAAGATTGAAAGAGTCGAATGATTACGATGCAGATGAAGGAACCCAATGTTAATAGGGCCGGCTTTTCTATTATATTCCGGTTCTGCTCGCAAGCCGTGTCACGCTATCCACGCTGGACTTGTCATGGGGTCGGTGAGTGAAGTTGTTTCTTGTGGCTGAATATGTTCATAACAGGTAAAAATGCCATTCCCCGCAAAGTGGATTCGGGATACCTTCAAATGTAAGGAAGTTTAACTGTCTCCATAGCCAAGTGAAAATTTCATGAAGGGCCATCGGAAAAGCCATGTATACGGGCGCAACGCTGTCCGTGTAATTACATCAGAATAGCTTCAGGTGACTGGCGAATAGGAATGTTTGAAGCAGTGAAGGTAATCACGCCAGAGTTGTTTGTCTTGGGTTGTGGAACGGGGATCCATGCAAATATGTTATTCCAGGCGAGCAAATTGTTTTCGCTGAATACGAGGTGAGCTAAACCCATTGGTTTAGGCCCCGTTAATTTAATATCTCCAGAATGGCGGAAAGAGCTCCATTGGGAAAGTTGTGTGGGTTCTTCATTTCCCGGAGAAAGGACAAAGCGTTTGAAGATGGGTCGACCAGTTCCAGTGGATAAAGGTTCTTGTTTTGGCGGAAGTAACTATGGGAATCTCGGAAAAAACACGCTGCTTGTGCCTATAGTGTTCGTGTGGAGCACCGTATTGATGGTGAGTTGCTGAACATCCGTCGTTTCGGTGCGTGAACTCTGATATCGGAGACGACTAGGCGTTTGTTGTTGTTTGCTGACGCCAGTGCATGGTTTTCACATAGCGCGGATGAGTTGCAGCATATGACTAGTGGTATGGCTTCGACAGCGGCCAAATTCGGGCATGACCTCAACACAAACAAAATTACTTATGAATGGAAGGATTTTGGTGAGTATTATTGTTCGTCGCAATCAGCCGACAATTCAGATATGTTGACCAGCTGTCCAAAAAAGCACCATACGGCCGTTTCGCCCTATTGGGGCTCATCAGTGGTGCGCTACCTTTGGTCTTCTGCGGAGGATCAAACCCATGACTGCTAGTGGCTCTTGCCAACTAGCCCGCAGCTTATGCAACGGCGCCATGGAGGACGGTATCTGACTATCGTGAATTGTTAGCTAAATGCGATAGAGCCCGACGCATCCTCCACTGTCATGCAGGCACCTGCCATGCAGATGACAGCGGTCGGACTTCCGGCGTCAGGACTTCCCGGTTATGGCAGCTATGAATCGACATAGCATTTTGTGGAATCCGTACGAACGAATTGGTATTACTTATGAATGGAAGGATGTTGGTGAGTATTATTGTTCGTCGCAATCAGCCGACAATTCAGATATGTTGACCAGCTGTCCGGAAAAACACCAGACGGCCGTTTCACCCTATTGTGATTATGTAGATTCATAGCTGCCATAACCGGGAAGTCGTGACGCCGGAAGTCCGACCGCTGTCATCTGCATGGCAGGTGCCTGCATGACAGTGGAGGATGCGTCGGGCTATATCGCATTTAGCTAACAATTCACGATAGTCAGATACCGTCCTCCACGGCGCAGTTGCATAAGCTGCGGGCTAGTTAGCAAGAGCCACTAGCAGTCATGGGTTCGAACCTCCGTAGAGGACCGAAGGATGCGCACCACTGATGAGCCCCAATAGGGCGAAACGGCCGTATGGTGCTTTTTCGGACAGCTGGTCAACATAGCTGAATTGTCGGCTGATTGCGACGAACAAAAATACAAGCAAAATTGTCGGTCTCTTTCAGCCTTCACCGGAAGTGCAACCTTCAATATTGCCGCGAATCAGCATTGGCGCTGAATTATTGAAAAGCAACTTCCGCTTTTGCTACCTTGGAGTGTTATGTCGACTGACCAACAGTTACACAGTGAGCTGCTTATCCGCGTGTCGAAGGCAGCGGCCGCATTTTGGAAGCTTGAGTACTGAGTGTAGAACATCCATCAGCTTACAATTAACAATGAACCACGAACAATGAATTTATACGGGTTATAAAGCGTTACTTTCCGCGTACCGTTGGATAATTTGTGGTGATAGCAACATACCAATAATGGTGATTAAGGTAGCCAAATAGTTAATAATTTAAATATGAAACTAAGGACTTATCTTTTGTTCCGCCTTAGTCCTGCGATCCTCTTGTATTTACAGCACCCACAGTTAACACTAAATAATTCCATGGTATACTCCAGGTGTAGGGTGGAGACTTAGTATTAAGTAACAAATTGTAAGTGGATAAGTGCATCGTCCAACCGTCTTTTAACTAGTGGTAGTGTCTGTGCATAGACGACGGATTCTGGGAGAGCATTCCACAGGCGACAGGCACGAATGGAAAAGAAATTTATTCGGCACTTTCCATGATTGTATTGTTCTGCACGAAGCTGATGGTGTACAAATCCATGGTGCTGTCCGTTGTTCTATACTGCGGTGGAATGTAGTCGACGTACCGGCGAGATGCGCGATATCTCGAGCGGTTCCAACAGCAGTGTTTGCGACGGATTTAGCGCATCGGTTGGGGCGACAGAGTTGCTAACACTGGAGTGTTGCAACAAAGGGGAATGTAAGCAGTGGACTGCGTACTTTTGCTGAGACACCTGAGGTGGCTCGATCGTGTGGTCCACATGGATACGACTCGGATACCGAAACAACTACCATATGGTCAGCTGAGTATTGGGAAGCGGATTGTGAGGAAACCAAAGTTACGTTACCAGGACATAATCAGAGTGAGCCTATCGCGTTCTAAACCTGGTTGTAAGTCATGAGAATCGAAGGCATTTGATCAGCATGCAGTTCACGATCTGATCACGAAGGCAGTTCCCCAAGTGCGGGAGAAAGACCTCATGCATGCAGAGAAGAAGCAGCAAGTGCGGAAGCAGCAGGCACCGATGGGTTGTACTCCATCGACATGGAGCGCATGGTGCTGTAGCACGTGCGGTCGCGAGTGCCTGAATCAGGCCGGCAGTACGGGTCCAACATTGAAGCGACGACGGCTCCTGCAGAGAACGTAAACAGAACTGGCGCAGCGTTTGTAGGCACGCTGCATTCGATGTACTAATCGCGTGCTTGCATGCTGTTTATTTATTTCAGGTGGGGGGCATACAGGTTTGTCCTAAGGATTTTCTTTCTCAAATGCATGTCTACCTGTACTCTATAATATAAACTTGCACACGTCGCTAAAACCAATTTTAGTCAACTTCGATAACATTTTCTTGTTTGTGGCATTTCCGTAAAACATACTTGCTGATCTCGTGAACTTATCTCGGATCCTTTCGTAAACAAGTTATTTCACATGCTCATTAATTTAAAATATATGTCACCATTTCCTTATGCATTACAAAAGTTATTATTTAGTTACCTTTCTCCCAAGTGATTGGCTATGAGTTGCCATCCCCAGTGCACAGTGGCCGGCTGGTAGATTATCGAAACGATGCCCACTCGTTACCGGTAGCTCAGCTGGCTTGCACCAGTTGCATTTTTCTCCGTTTTTTTAATAACTATTGCGGCATACTAGATGAAGTGTTTCCCAACTCCAGCTGACGTGTAGAATGATGATGCTAATCTTGGTATCCCCAGTGTGGCTGCGCATGTTCCGCACTTCGACAAGGTGTCTACTTGTCTATTACCCACTACCTCGTTCATACTGGCCCTAGGAGACAATTGGTCGTTGCTGGAGGGGACGGGGTGCACGGTCCTTGTGGCCGTGATACAATCAAAGAGTGGTTCATGCACTCAGTGTGGAGCGGACTATGGTCCAGCCACCGCCTTGTGTGCGCTTGATTCCCAAATACAGTGTGTTGTGTTTCCTGTGACGGAGTGTGGGCCGGCTTCGTTGATGAACCGTGGCTCCTATCCGCATGCCTCCCGGTCTTATTCCTTCGGGTTTGCACTGGATATGAGTTGGACGGATGGCTGTGTGTGGTGCAGCGCAAGCCACCCATGGTCCCTCTGTAGGCGCAGGCGTCCTGTGGCTGGCCACAGTGAGAGGCAAACCCAAAACTGGACGCCGCCAAACATTTATATATGTATAGCAATATACATATAGGGCTATCTTATTTGAGACTCCATGCTGAGGAGGAGGTAACGTTCAAGAGGTTTCTTCACCGTAGTTAATAGAATGCTATAGGTGGTTTAAAGAGGGTTAAATGGTGGTACGTTACAATTTTGTCATCTGTCGATATTTCAAGAGTGTGCTTTAAACTCGCGCACGCGATAGCTTTGATAGCGGAGATACGTCGGAACTTCTGCTCCGTCGGAATAAATAGTTTGGGTAATTTTAGGGCGGTTTCAAGTATTCTGCTTCACTTGTTGACCAAATTCCTTCACGTGCGATTTAATGGTGGAGGTATCGCGGCATAGCGGAACGCCTCGCCAACTACATGTTATTTAAAACTATGATTAATAGTGATATCTTCTTTGTCTGCGCTACATATGCATATGGTAAATAAATAATAATTTTATTCTCGACTATGCGAGGCACGCCCACTGAGGCATGATCAGGTATGTACAGCTCTACAGCCATTTTATGGGAACTGTAGTGACAGTAGAAAATTGTTCATATGTCCATGCTTGGAACTGTGCAATAGTGCGCATGCGAAACAACGATTTGGTTGTAGTGGGATCGGGATCCATATGTTTGGACATAATCGCTCTGCCATATATCGCAGTCATCCTTCGACTAATAATAGATTGTGAACCCTGAGTGATCCATGGGAAGGTAATTGAAGAGCAAGCTATCCAGTACGATGATTCTAATTGAGCTGTCAGTGTGAAGTTATGGGCTGTGACTTTATTCGGTGGCGAGTCACATTTGCCACGTTGCAGTGTTGTTAAACGGACATTTGTGGCTTTTTATAGGGAGAACGCTTGCCAGGCGAAAACCCACCACGTCCTGAAACACTGCCGCCAATCCATTGAATGGCAAGTTGTAGCTGGCTATGTTTCTTATTGAACGTTTTTTTGCACTCTATTATTCGCAGTCAAGTTGGGTCCCAATTTTCTGCTGACTGATGCGTTATGTGAGTGGCCATCGCGTGCCTGGATCCTCTCCTGTGCCAGGTCGGTAGGTCAGGAACTAGCATTCTTTCTGGATATGATGTGTTGATCATCTGCAGAACCACTTGAAGTCTCGAAGCAAATACATTGAAATATGTTGATGGCTTAAAGGATAGGATAGGTTCCGAAGAAAGGATAGCAGATCCCCGGGGGTATGTAGTGAAATTGATTAGAAATATGGGAAACCACGGCCACTTGAGCGGTCAAAGCGGATTGAAGAGCTTAGAATGACCGACTGTTCAAGCATTGTATTGGCAGGAGAATGTGCCTTTCGTAGTCGAAAGTCCTCCAGTCCAGAGATATGTGGAAAAGGTATTGTTAGGTAAATTGAACTCAGTGGTTTATGCCGTGGAAGAATTGTATCAGTGCAAGATATTGAATGATTTGTCCGGTTAGTAAGTTGTAAAAAAGTTGATAATTTTCCGCTCATGTCCAGATAAAGAAACTGCGTGCCTTGTATTGTTGTCGAAACGGAGGACAATTCCTTGGATGCGTGTCGCTGTACCTGTGACAAACTCGGGAGAAAAAGGAAACAAACAGAGACAGCCACACAGACAGCAGAAAGGAATGCATCTGGAATGCAGGCAATCAATTGCGGCGATGCCTGAACTATTTTCCCCCATGCACGTAATTGTTATTTAAATATCGCATATACACGTATATCATAAGTGACGAAATACTACGAGAATCGAGCAGAACACGGATCAGTAAAGGATGCAAGATTGAAGATGAAGCAGGAGTGTTTGGGGAGTCCTAAAATAGACACCTGCTCAGTCGGTGGGAATCAGAGAGAGGAGAATGAGGTGTGCAGATAATGGGAAGGAATATCACTCAGAAGAAGCGACAGAGACGTATTTCCTTAATCCTAAATTGGTAGGAATGCAAGAAGACAGGGAGGACAAACACATGTAAGTCAGCATCGAATGAAGAAGGAACGCAGCAGAAAGCGCAGGAAGGTAAGCAGAGAGTCGGTAAAAGAGGTTCTATTGAGGGGAAGTGAAAAAAGCTGCCGACGTTCATCTGGTGATGCTTCATCTTTGTGAGCAACAAGCAGGATGAATAATGCCCAGTGATGTAATTAGGGTAATTGTGGCGGAGCGATGCGCCGGAATAGGTAGATAGTATGGCGAGTAAAGCACAAAGGATGAGGAGCAAAGAGTGTTGAAACTACAGAGCCCAAATCGTTTATGTCTCGGATGTCTGGAAGCAATCAAAAAGGAGACTGGGCAGACGAGGATAGACTGGAGCAAAACCCGAAAAGTTGCCGTGCAATTGAAAAAGGAATGTAAAGAGGGCGCGAAAACGAAAGAATGAAGTCTGAAAGGGGAAGTAACTATTGGGGAGAAGTGGAAAAGCCTACAATGGTCTCGAGGTGTTGTGAACAGACCATTGAATCTGTCGATGACTCATTGATAAGGCCTTAGCAGTCAGAGAGGAGACCATTGAGACGGGCCTAAAATGTCGGCTCATAGAGAGAAAGCGATGTTATTATTGCCAAAGTGTTAACAGTCGGCAGAAATGGATAATTTAAGCTTGTAAGGGGTGGAATGAATAAGATAAATCACGACCAGTACTGTTCATGAAAAGAGTCACAAAGCGGTACGTCGGCCGAGCATAGATCATTTAGACCTTAGACGTCTGGGAGGGGTCAGAAAGCAAAAGTGCGTTTAGATGAGACTGGATAAGTTAGCAAGATTAAGCTAGGCAGTCAGATTAAAGTGGGGATAACAGTAGTGAATGTCACGAGAAAATAAAAATTGCGGGACTACAATGCTATACAGAAAGCCCGTTAGCATATCAAACGAAGCTCTCAGGCTAAGGGACAGGGTGTGTTGTGACTGCACAGCCTAGAACACGTGCGTCTCTGATTTCTGGAAACAGTCAGAAAGTAGGAGACTAGTCAAACGAGGCTAGAGTGGAGCCAGGCCCGAAGTGTTATCCGTCCAATGAATAAAGGAAGGCAGACAGAGCGCAAAAATGAAATAATGTAATCGTGAAGGAGACACTTAAGGGGAAGGGAAGAGCCTACAAGTTGAAGTTTGTCCAAGCCTATGAAGCGATACCAAGTCTAAGTTGCTCCTGGTGTCTGTAAATGTTTGCTGTATGGGTCGGTGTGTATGTCCTTGTTGTCCGTGCTATGAATGAATGACGTTTGCATAAACTCTGTGTTGCAAGGACTGCCGTTCAGCGAAAGCCGTGCTTGTTATTTTAGCTCATCTACATCGCAGTTGTGTGTGTACTTACCTAAGTGGTTGTCCGTTTTGTTAAGGAAACCTATGTCCCATGCACCTTTCACCTTATCAAATCTCTTCTGATCGCACAGTGCGTAGGCGCTGCGCGTTTCGAACTGTAGGGGGTGTATCGGAATGCACGCATGCACGGTAGGTAATTACGGGCGTACCGTGATTGCCCGTTTCCTTGAACGGTGGCAGCGAAACCCGTAGAGGATGCTGTCAACCAGCTGTCAGTTAATGTACACCGGTAACTAACTGAAAGGTACATGGGACGTAAGTGATAGTCTAACTTCATGAAGAAGACAGATTGAGACCAGCATTATGCTGTCAAGCGAAATAAGGGGTGTAATTGTAAGATACGGTTATCCAAGTGTGCTGTTGTCTCACCGGGTCTTAGTTTATAAGTGATGTATTACTGCGCCTAACACGCTGTGATAAACAGAGGCTATTGCAATACCTGATAATATTTGTATTCTTGTTCGTGGCGAACAGCCAACCAATCACCTAATTCGACTAACAATCCGGAAAGCACCAGACGGCCGTTTCACCCTATTGGGGCTCGTCAGTGGTGCGAATACTTCGGTCCACCACGGAGGATCGAACACATGACTGCCAGCGGTTTGTGCTAAATAACCCGCAACTTTTGCAACCGCGCCATAGAAGAAGGGAGCCGACCATCACGAATTGTTAGCTAACTGCGATATACCCGACCCTTCCTCCACTGCCATGCAGGCACCTGCCATGCAGATGACAGTGGTTGGCCTTCCGGCGTCAGGACTTCCCGGCTACGGCAGCTGTGAATCGACATGGCATTTTTATGGAATCCGTAAGGGCGAATTTGTATTACATATGAGTAGAAGGATTTTAGTGAGTACTTTTGCTTGCCGTAAATAGCCGACAATCCAGCTAAGTCTACTACGTATCCGTAAACGCAACAGACGGCCGTTTTGTCCCATTGAACCTCATCAGTTTTGCTGTCATATGCATGGCAGTTGCCCGCATGTCAGGTGTCGGCATGGCAGTGGAGGATGGGTCAGGCTATATCGCATTTAGCTAACAATCCGTGCTGGTCGGTTACCGTCCTCCATGGCGCAGTTGCATAAACTGCGGGATAGTTGGCACAAACCACTAGCAGTCATGGGTTCGATCCTCCGTTGAGGACCAAAGGATGTGCACCACTGACTAGCCTCAACAGGGCGAAACGGCCGTCTGGTACTTTTCCGGATAGGTAGTTGACTTAGCTGAATTGTCGGCCGATTACGACGAACAAAAGTACTCACTAAAATCCTTCCTCTCATATGTGATAATATTTCTGCAAATATAAATATCCGGCAGACCGTTTATTTTGCTACAAAAGCAATGGAATTTGGTATCATGTGTACGTGTATAAGGAAGAATGCAGCATTTATACGGTTCAGTGTATCGTTGATCAATCTCTTTAAAAGTGTTCACACGTCTACTGGGGACGAATTCGTAGCGCCACGTAAGTATGTGGGATCACTGTGTCATGAGGTATAGGTACTTTCGTAAGGTGCAGGAGTTATGAAATATGTTGAATGATTACTTGTGTATGCCGCCACGTTTAATATGTATCAAGTAGGGGGAAATCTGGTGGCTGTAGGACGTGGGCTGCATAACCTGCCAACTTACTTTGGAAGATTGTAAGAGATATGAGGTGACGTGTTAGATGCCTTATAGGAATGGAAGCTGGAAAGGTGTTTATGTATGCGGCATAGAAACGGCGGAGTAGGTGCTCGACGTCCACACCAATTCTATTGCCCGCGTCATTGTGGGGAGCGTGTCTATGGGCGCACTCTGCCCGTACGGCGTGAACATTAAAAATGGTGGCACTTAATAGGGCAGTTTTCGCGTTCCATTGATGTAGGCTCTAAGGAAGGCTATGGTTGCCTTCCCTTGTTTGTGGTCATTGAACCGGCTAGAACAGTTGAGTATGGCCATGGTGTACTGTCTCTTTGACTGTCAGCAAACTTATGGTTGTTTACATGAAGCTACTTTCGGGTTCCGTACGGGCGGCGCTCAATCCAGGTTGGACAGAACGCACTAGAGACGAGGAAATGGGCCACAGAAAAGGTCTGCCTGCCTTCGCTCTGTGTACGAGCACGCAGCAAACAGGCGGGTGTAGGATGTGAATTAGCAAGTACTATGAAAACGATGTGCTCTTACGGTAGCAGAAGGGTGTTTAACGAACGGAGGACGTCTGGACCCCCGGTGGACTTTGCTAACATACCAATCTGCGACAACTAGGCACGGCGAACAAGAGGTAAACGGGTGAACGGATTATACAGCCTAGGAAGCAAAATGCCACAAAACGGCGGTCTAAATACTTCCTCCAAGAAAGTGTAGCTATAAGCAACTAGGAAGTCTGAAACCGGTATGACGTTGCGCACATGCGTAGGTGCGATTTAAATGCGGCAAACGTGTTGACGGTAGGATGCGATCTATGAGTTTTGCCCTATTAAAGAAGGGATGTAAAGGTACGAAGAAATAAAAGTTTTGAAAACACGTAGGAGGTGTCAGCCATGGCTGACGTATTTGACATGCAAGCGGAAGACAACTGCTTGTGCTTAAGAACTAGCTAGCGGGTTGGCGTCAAGCTTAGTCGATGAAATAAAAGGAGAGAGTATGGCGACGACCACTTGCCGAAAGTGACTGGTAGCTAAAAGACGAAGGAGTTGGGAAGCACGGCGGACTCTTCTGACATGCCAACAGGCGATCATTAGTGGAGGTGAGGAAGCGACAACCGTGTTGTCGGCAAGATGCAGTCTATGAAGTGAAAGGTATGACTAGGGCCATGCGTACTAATGTTAAGGAGATGTCTCCGAAAAAGGAACAGTGGCTGAGACATGGTGGTCATTGCTCACGTACGGTGTTAGGTAAACAAGCGGCGAACAGCGGGCGCAGGCTACGTAAGAAAACGGAACAAGCAACAAGGGGCGGTTTAAACCCCAACGAGGTTACCAGCTGGGCTGACGTTCATAAGCACTGCAGGCAACAGGTCGAGGCAGACAAGTAACACACACGACAAACCGGTGAGCCGGATAAATTGCATAATCAGCAGTAATTGACGAAATAGGGCGGTCGAGGTATAGCGGCATGAGAAAGCAATGGGTAATGCTGTTCAATACCTTCACAAATACTCCCGACCTCGCGGGTAAGCTTAATAATCGCAAAAACACACGAAGCGTATACCCTGAGAAATGCTTTGAGCCCCGTAAGTAGAGGTTATCACGTTCTCTGTGACTAAGTGACTATGTGCATATTGTAGCAGTCTGGAGATTCCCCGGTTTGCCTGTGCAAAGTTCTAACTAAAATTATTTCATTGTACACCTAGGCAACCTGTGTGGTTTGTTGGACTGATTGCTGAGTTCAAATGCTTGACTTGCTCGTCTCCATTTTTGCATGGCACTCGTTTCGGTTGTAACTCGTGACTGCCCTGTGTGCTGTACTTGCTCCATTCTTCTAGCTAGAGTGCCCACGGCGTCCTTTATAACCAGATAACAGGGCAACTTTTACTGTACCAATAAAGTTTCCCTGCAACTCTATCTGTCTTTTTGAATCGCTCTCTGGGCTCCCTTGGTACAGGCGACTCACCGTCTAAATGGGTGTACCGAATCCGGAACAATCTCAAAGCCGGTATTTCGAACTTATCTCCGGTGAGTTCGTTCCATTTATTCTTCATATTTTGCGGTTTATTTTTGCAACTGTAGCCTATTTTTGCGTCATCTTTTAAGCTATGAAATCTGTAGACCATAAGATAGAGTTCCCACTAAGCGTTGTATCTCTCCCTGTGCCACCCTTTTGGGACAGGGATCCATTTTGTGGCTCGCTCCTCTTGAGGCTGAGTTTTACAACCACAGAATCCCTTCCGACTACGCGAAGTATAGCTGGCTCATGTCCTATCTCTCCAAGGAGTTATCAATGCGGGTTAGTGACATCATCATATCAAAGACCGAAAGCTGCTATGAGGCTCTCAAGGAGGCCACGATCAAGCGTGTTATGCCCTCTGAGATAGTTTGCCTGCGACAGCTTTTCAAGGATCTGAGGCTGGGCAACAAACTGCCCTCAACCCTGCTACGAGAGATGCATCAACTCATTGGTTCATTAACCATGGACGAGGCTTTACTTCGCGAACTATGGCCACAGCGGCTACCGGAAAACACGCAAGCGATTCTCGCTACAGTGAGCTCCATTTCGCTCACTCAACTAACAGATTTAGCGGATCGAATTATTGAGGGTTCACAGCCACAAGCCGACGCCAAAATGATCAATGCCGTCGCGTCCCAGGGCACTTCTATCACTGGTTTACAGTCAACTATAGAAGCGCTGCAAATACAAGTTGCGACACTTAGTCGCCAGGTTCATCAGCTTACTATGAACCGTCGTCGCCATAGCCGATCATAATCGCCCTTCAAACGTTCTAAGTCGAGCAACAGGCAGGCTAACTGTTGGTACCACCAGCGTTTTGGTACTGCAGCTCGTAAATGTGTAAAACCTTGCAACTTCGCCGAGAAGCAGGGAAACGTTTCGGCCGGTCCGTAAAGGGCGACGGACGCGACCGGCCAACACTGTAGACAACAGTGCATCGGAAGCGCCTCCACCACTGTCTTGTCACGACCTGCTACAGAATCTGGCGACTCGATGACAGGACGATGTGAATACGACTCGTATACTGTCCTCCTCTTGATGTATGATCAATTAAAAATAAAATGCACCTTCTAGGCCCCTTCATCCTTCGGCCAAGTTCGCATGTGGTGTTTATAACAGAAACATGGCACCCGGCCGACGCTCCTGACGCACCGCCTTACATTCCAGGGTACATCACTTTCTGTAATGGAAGTGCCGGTAAACTTGTTGGCGGTTGCTTCATATGCGTCAAGAACGAGTTTTACACATCAACTGTCAACCCTATTTCTCTTGGCAACTCTAAAAACTTAGTCTGGATTCATTCCGTTGGAGGTCAGCTTGACCGCTTGATAGGTTGTTTACGCAACCCACCGCACGCCTCTTTTGCTAGCGTTAACGATTTGGACAGGGTTGTTCAGGAACTCTTATTCCTCCCCGCAAGCTATAATATCATTGCTGGAGACTCTAATGTGCCTCATGTTTCGTGGCTCAGACAGGCAGCCCACCAAATTACAGGGCCCTTGTTGACCCTATTTCCACTCATGAATGGACACAGCCTGTGCATGTCCCGACTAGCCCATCGAACACATTGGACCTTATATTCACCAAACGGTATCACGCACGCATGCGCCAGTGTGTTAGATAACATACCGGGCAGCGACCACAAGGTGGCTGAGCTGTCCTTCGCGCACCCTAAATCCCCTCAACAAGCGGTCACAAAATATGAGGTATTCCGGTCCCTTCAGCGCATCAACCGGGAACTCTCCTCCTCCCTTTTCCGAGCATCATCCTGGGACGACGTTACCTCTCCGGCAACACAGATACTGCGATCGATGTGCTTTATAACAATTTCACAAACTGCTTAGATGTCCTTACTCCAGAACAGAGGAAGCTCAGAAAGCGTCAAACTCTTGATGAGCCCTCCACACTCAAATTGACCGGCAGGCTTAAGAAAATGCGCTCCCGCTACATCAAGACCAAAAGCTTACATAATCATCCATATGAACGAAATACTAGCTGATTGGAGAAATTCACAAACTAGTGCGCGTACCTTTCTAGAGCATGCAGCGCTTTGTACTGAAAACAAGGCAAAACATCTTATTCAACTAATGAAGCAGCGGGGTGGCAACAAAATATCCCGATTACTACCCACGTGCTTCCTGATAAAAGTATATTCACTGGTGCGGTTGATCTCTGCGAGTTCATTAACACACTGCAGTAACTCCTTCACAATCAATGGCTTGGCATTGCTAGATACGATCCACAAGTTTACCGAAGGTCAAATACACACTTTTAGCATTGACTTATGCGGTATCAAGCGAGCCCTTTGCTTGTTGAAACTGTCACACTACCCAGGTCCTGTCGGTGTGCCTTCTTCCGTTTTGATACTCGGTGGTCCGGACATTCCAGTCCCTCTCCACATTGGCTTCACCAACTCAATGAAGTGTGGTCGCTACCCATCTAACTGGAAGCACGCACCCGTCATACCACTACACAAACGAGGCTATCGCCAAATTATTGTCAAGCAGCGTTCTATTAGTCACACATCTATTGCGTCTTGACTCATGGAAAAAATAATAAAGGACGGGATGCTTCGTTTTTGGTTACAACGCAACCTTATCAATAGGTCTCAACACGGGTTCCTGCGGACTAAATCCTGTCAAACCTGCAAGTTTGAATTCTTAACCCACTTGACACACCCCATCGACCTAGGGTAGCCACTGGTCATTATCCTCCTGGACATGAAAAGACATTTGACCGGGTCCCACACAATGGTTTAATGACTATACAGCAGCATTCAGTGGCTTCAGCCACCTCCCTTCATGGTTTGCTTCTTACCTTCCAAACTGCAAGCAGCCTTGTAACTAGACGACGTCTCATCCAAAAAGGGCATCCGTAACCAGCGGAGTGTTCCAAGGCAGCGTTCGTGGTCCTCTGCTGGTTTTGCTCTACATCAATGCTGTATTCCAGGTCATCAAATACGGCACGCCGTACCCTTTTGCCTGTGGCATAAACGTCATCTTCTCATTTGACCCTAGCTGTCTACGTAATAACCTCTAGCAATCAGAGCGATCTCGATGCTTTTGAAACAGTGCGATCTATGGAAACTAGAGTTCTCACCAATGAAATGCAACGTCCTTTCCTACCGGTACTCTATACCCCAACATATTAACACCTAATGGTACACCACCAGGTAAAGGCTTCACTGTGCGCGACCTCGGTGTACACTATTCCAGCCCATCGAATTTTGCAAAACAAGCGAGCTATGACTTTGCCAAAGCCAGGGTCTATCCTTGACTATATACTGAAGCCAATGTTCTCGCTAGATTCTCGACTCATGCTCTATAGGTTGTGTGCCCGACCTATAGTAGAGTACTGCTCAATAGTTATTACTACCTCACATTAAAGTGGCAAGATGGTTATTGAGAAAGTTCAGCGTTCGTTCACTAAGCGTCTTCTAGGATCATCTGCGCTCAACTGTCAAGGCCGCTGCAAGCTGATTGGTCTGGAACCGCTTCGGGCTGCGACGACTTAAACCCAACCTTGGTTTCTCACCTAAGGTAATCAAAACATCGGACACAAGTGTCGCTAGTTTGTTCTGCCGGTTGGCGATACACGCTATCCTCTACGCCAGAAGATGCACTCAGTCTCACTACCCAGCACACCTTGCACCATACCTTCTAACTTCTTTCGCTATAGATACGCGCACGTATGGAATAAGCAACCGGAAGCAGTCAGTGTATCTACTCGTAACACGCAATTTTTCACGGTTATAAATAGTCTATTTAGTGTCCTAAAAGTAGCAGAGATCCTGGGCATCTGCACCCCCGAGGACGAGCTCGAGGCGAACGGCCCCGAGCATAAATAGACTTTCATACAAATCTACCTTATTGTGCTGAACAATTGTAAAGTGCGTACAGCCTTATCAGATTCTTCAATCAGCTTCAGTAAAGCTCTCTTTCCCCCGAATCTGTCCGCTCCTTATCGCGCCCCTTGTTTTCATTTCTTTTGCAATCGGACGGCACACTCAGTGACTTGCATGACCTTGTCTCATTTGACCAGTCTCTGACTGCAGCCATGAATATCGAGTTGCAAACGGTTTGAAATCTATGGTCAATTCCAAGCATACTACACCTTGACAGTCTGCTGGAATTCGTTACACTTTATTAATGTAGTTTATTCCTATCCATTTCTGCTGCCCCTCCCTAGTTTTTTCCCACGTTGACTATACGCTTCAACCTCAACGCGCCGACTAACGCAGTCTTAGCTGCTCGGTCTCCTGCTCTACGACTACCGTGACTTTAAAGGCAAATATTAGGAATACCGAACACTCTATACCCATTAACACGAGTGCCCCATTTTCTTTCCCACACCTTACGGTAAAATTATTTCTATCCCAACATTTTCCTCTCCTAATAGCTCTCTTTGCTCTCAACACGCGAGCATCGTTGGCCTCTCCAAATCTCAGCAGTAAACCTGTTTCATCCCGTTCCTGTCATTTGCTGCTGCGTTCCCTGTTTTCAATACTTCTTCATTCGGACAGGCAGCTCTCAGTGCCCGTCAATAACCTAGTCTCGTCTGACCGGTCTGCTTCTTTGAGCTTTTTCGGACCTGCAAGAGTTAAACGGTCTAGGCTCTGTAGACTCAACCCTTTGTCTCTCTTAAGTAGACAGCCGGCTATACTTGTTCACCCTTTATTAATATAGGCACTTCCATCTCTAATCTATACATGCAATCCTTCTTCAATCGGACGGCCAACTCTCAGTGCCCTGTCCCAATTTAGCTTCATCTGAGCAGTCAACTTCTCTGGGCCTAATACCAGGCTACCGGGATGTTAGCGGTCCAGGCTCAGTCGATTCAAAGCAGTGTCTCCCTCACCTCCACAGCCGGCCGGACATGTTCGCCCTGTGTTACCATAGCCACTTCTATCTCTAAAATGTCCAATCCTACTGACTCACTCCACTTAGCTTGCCAAATGAACTATACGACTCAAGCAAGACGCGCCGAGTATTCCAATTCCGTCAGATCTGTCTGATTCCCTCCGAGAATTGTGCCAGGAATGGCCATTGTGCTGGAGACCTAAGGCTCTGTCCCTTTATCTGTAGAGCCCCGTTGACTTTCCTGTCTTTCATCTATAAATCTTTTCTATCTCGAAGCTATCCTCCCCTTATCGCGCTCTGTCTTTTTCTCCCTCAGCCAAAGGGCCAGCTCACAGTGCCCTGCCCTAGTCTAATCTGACCAGTCTGCTTCTCCTTGACTTCTGCTAGACTACTGAGATATAAGCGGTCTAGGCGCTACAGACCCAAAGCCATGACTTCCTCATCTTGGCAGCCTGCTGGACTGCTCACCCTATATTAATATAGCCACTTCCCTTTCTAATTAGTCCATTTCCTGACCCACATCATCTGTTTTCCAACATTAACTGTACGACCCAATCTCATTGTGCCGACTACTCCAGGTTTGTTTGATTGGTCTCCAACTCTCCGACTACAGTGCCATTACCTGCCATTGTACTGAAGACGGAGCGCTTTGCTTTCAATCCTACTGCAATCGGATAGCCAACTCTTAGTGCTCCGCCCTAACCTAGTCTTAGTTGACCATCATGATTCTCTTGGTCTGCATCCAAACTACCGAGATATACACGGTCTGCGCACTGCAGACTCAGAGCTAACGCTCCCTCATGTTCGCAGTCTGCTGGACTTGTTCCCTATTCATTAATATAGACAGTTCCATCTCTAACCTGTCAAGCACTTGCCCCACTTCATCTGTTCTGCAAAATTAGCTGTATAACCAAATCCCTCTGCGTCGACTTATCCAGTCTTTTCTGGTCGGTTGCTGATCACCGAATTTTCTCAGACTACGGTGACATTACCGACCGACCAAGGGAGAAAGATGGAAGACGAGCACGAAACCAGTGCATGTATACACAGTTAATTAAAACAAAGCTGTATAACTACTGCAGCGAAATAGATAAACGTGAAAATGAAAAATAAGCAAATTATTTATAGTCGTTACAGGTTCTTACTCCTAATATTTTTCCGCGGACCCAGTGTTCTAAGAATTTAGAAATTGATGAATGTAAAGCTGAATACAAGACATGAAGATGTAGTTAAGACGTAAGGTTTGGAATTCGCTTGCGCAGATGGTTTTTTCCTTGCCCTCAATACCCTATATTAGGAGTAACTACGGGTTTGCGAACCTGCCAGTCAGTAGGCTATGCTGTACCATTGGTTGAAGTTTTTAAACATTGACGAAGTGGCAATTGAAAAGATAAGCCGTAGGGTTGTGGATACCAATTGGTATATTCAGCCTTTGGATCAACGTGCCAGTGAGGGGGCGGAAGCACGTCAGGAACTAAGCAGTAATGGCTGAGTACCTCTTGCATTCAGAATTCTAATGTTAACACCTGTACCTTGCGTGCGACTTATCCGACTGACACCTCCTGGGTCTAGTTAATGCGGTAATGGATATGTTACAAGAACAAGGGTCACTGATGGAGACAATTCATTGGGGTTATCCCTTATTATCCCTTACAGGATGCTTTTGTGGTGGCGTCCACGCTTCCATAGCGCCGTCATAAGGCAGAATGGTCCGTAGGAGAACTCAAGTAGGCCAGGAATAGATCGTTGAAGACTGAAGTCCTCTTGCACTCGGATTGCTATTCTTAAACCATAGAAAATGGGTGCGAAAGATACGGTTAAAGTCTCTTGGGTTATAATATGGTAACGGCAATGAGTTTGGGCGAGTTTTCAGCTTAGGGTGCTTAGATGCCATGCACCATATCGTGGGTGTCCTCAGGCTACATCAGGGCCTGTTTCGAAGAAGTGGTCTTAGTAATCGCAGATATGGATGCTGCTTTGTATATTATCAAAACCTGGGAATTTTTGTATCTCCTGCCCGAATACCGGCAAGTTTTGGATTTCGCTTATTCCGGAAGGCAGCTTGTTCCAGATATTCGCGTACGCAACTAAGAAAATATGAGACCGCAGTCTCTTCTTTGCCTTTGGCGATGTAATGGAATGGCCCTTATATCGGAGATTAAATTCAGCTGCGCTCGTTAGTTTATGACAAGTGATATTACTGCGCAGCTTTCTATGAATTAGCTTAGGACTATAATGCCAGGAAACCCAGGTGAAAGCAGCTACGTTTATGCACCTCTTAAACCACTCTAGGTCCTCCAACTTATGTCCGGTATGAAGGGCGGCATTAGATTCCATTGCATTACGGAGTATCCCGCTGCTATTGATGAAAGTATCACCCGGACGGGGTGTTTTCACTCTTCGGGTTTTGGAATTTATATAAACAGCAGCCGGCTTAGCGGCGGGCAATGAGACTGTGTGCATATAACAGATGACTGAAGCAACGGTAGCGTACATCTTATGCTCCAACAAGCTTCACGTAAACGCTGGGTGCAACGGCAGTATCATCTGCCAAAGTTTCCCTGCAGTGCATAGAATTGGACAATGGCCAAAGTTTCTTGCTCGCGTTTAAGCACACATCGCTTCCACAATATCTCTACCAAATACCCAGTTGTACGCCATGCCCTAACTTACACTTACCGCGTCGAGGCCAGTACCGAAGCAACTGGCCATGGATTTTATTATTGACAACAATCCGAGCATACAATATCACGCGCCTCTTCTCAAGGGAGGCATCACACTTGGAATGCACGGGGCGGAAATTCACATGCTGGTATAGGGAACGCTCAGGCTACAGAGTCACCAAAGAACACTTGAAAAAACTGTATGACATGGCGTACTCATTATTAAGCACCGCATTCTCTACTTCCTCAGCGTTTTTATAGTTAGCACCACGCGTACAGCAACAGACAGCGTCGTCAGTTAACATACCGAACTTGAACCAAATAGTCCTCGCCTCTCAATTGTCAGTTCGAACCATGCGCCTTGTGGGTGCAATCCATGCTTATGTAATGTTCAAGTTCAAGGGCAAGCGGGACTGGGACGATGGGATTAGCCCGTGTGTGTTCCTTCTTCAACGGAGCGTTGAACCAGTAGTTGGCGGACTCCGCAGCATTTGCTACCTTTTAAAGTCAGTATTCCACATCAATGAATTTCCTCCTTATCCACGTGATGCCTATCATTTTGGCTGGCGTACCTAGACGCAACGCCCCGTAAGACTAATTTTGCTTACCAAAGTTAGCCACTCCGGCTAGACCTACAGGAGTGAGCCAGTGTGCAGGTCACGATAGCTCATGCATGTAGCGGGCACTTATGCATCTTGCGTACCTTAATTCGCAGCGCATGGTCAGATGGTTCGCTCAGCGACCGGTCTATGCAGATCGACGCTGCTTGGCTACGTGCAAAGTGAAGGCACGTCGATGTGGCCAAAGTTTCATGGTTCACCTTTATTTTATTTTAGGCTCGTTGGTGCCTACCAAGTGGTATAAAGCTCAAGTTTAGTTAGGACAGGAATGATAGGATACTCCCGTGAATGTTCCATTTTTTGCGTTTCGTCGGTTCGGGAATTGATAGATCTGCTTGAGATGTCGAAAAGCCTGATAAAAGACGCATCACACCCTGTCCAACTAATTACTGCCCGCATTTTCCTGCCCAGCAGTCCCTGCCAGGCCGGTTTGTGTAAAGTAAAAGAGTGAAGGGTAAGCTAAAAACAAGTGGAGGAATGTCAGCTAAATAATGATAGTACTAAGGTGTGAGAAGCAAGTTATAAAGGAGGGAAGTTGAAGGTACAAGTCCATTAGAAGTAGGGGAAGGTTAGGTACTGCCACCTAAGTGCATCTAACTGACGCTTGAGACCCTCTGCCTAGACTCCCTAAAGCCGTGCGCCGGAATCGAGTTCAAACGTTCAATAACTCGACGCGGCACGCGAGTTTCCGTCTTTACCGGTCAGAAAGTTGTTTGTCCAGCTTCAGCGGGTGACCTCGGAAACTAGGCCGCTTGGCGGGACTACATAGCCAGAACAAGTCTGGACCGATCTTAAATGTTAAGACAAGGTAAGTGCGTAGCAAGTCTCATCCACTTCTGCGGTAGCGTATTGAGCACATACCCAAGCTAGGCAAAACTTTTGGGATACCCCTGCACCCGTAATCCTTGCACTAACTTTGTACCCACACGCAAAACCCTCTCCAGTTCCACTTTGTCCCTTACAAAGTAAGGTGGAGAAGCCTGGCTACAGTACTCTAAGTGGAGTCGCACAAAGGCTAATATCAGCTTCACAAAAATATTGGCCGTTAGGACACCGAAGGAGTGGCGAATAAACCACATCATACAGAACCATCTACAACCAACCGTCCTCCAATTGTCCCCAGAGTGAAGCAATGAGGAATGGGAGATACCTAGATCAACCTGCTGTGTGACAACAGAGTTCACTTCCACCAACTACATAGCGCGTGGGAGGACTAGCACCTCCCATGCGGAGGCAAAACAGTTCTCCTGATGTACAGGCATCAACCATAAGGTTGACCAATCCCAGAGCTTATCCAAAGCACTCTGAAGTGCCTCAGAGCAACCAGGGACACCCAGAATATTCCAGATTGAGGTCAGCAGCAAACCATAGCGACGATACTTCAAGCTCCTGGGGTAAGTCATTGACATAAACTGCGAAAAGTAACGGCCCTAGAACTGAGCCCTGCGGATCGCCGCTAAGAACGGCCTGTCTAAGCGAAAGGCTACGGCCCACGCGTACACACTGTTCTCTCGCATCTAGGAAAGCAGAGACCCATTTGTGGGCGGCTCCAGATACCCCACACAATCTCAAGCTTAATGCGCGCCGTTGATGTGGGACAGTATCCAAGGCTTTCGAGAAGTCAACGAAAAGCAAGTCGCTT
>OX104067.1:34850232-34874332 GCA_944474145.2 Dicrocoelium dendriticum
ACGTTCAGGCTTTGTGGGAGCCTTACAGACTTTCTTAGCCCCCTTCCACTTGCTTTTATTGGGCACAGGGCCTAAAAGTTCGGTCCCATTTTGGTGGGCTTCCAGTACAACAGCCGTGGCCGCTTTAGAGGCATTCTGGACCACTGAGACACACGACATGGCAGCCAACAAATCAGTTGCATTTTCATCGACAGCAATTGAGGTTAGTTGCGCGTCCTCCTCCAATGTGCCGGCATCAATAGAGGCTCCCATTTTCCTCAACAATAACCACTTTCCGATCAAGAGGTGTGAGGAAAGACCACAACTGTTGGTTACTTAGCCCGACTTTGTTCGATGTCACCTCATTGACCTCCAGACGTCTAGATCGACGCCGACGGCATTGAAGACAATTGGGTAGCATGCTATGACTAGTCGAAAGCATTTAATACCCATCAGGGCTCCAATCGGTACAGGTTACGGTGCCAGAAGTTGCATACATAGCATCGTCTGCCACCAGACTCGTCTGTCCCGGGGTTTGAGCAGCACCCACTGCCGCAAAGAGCATTAGGTCCGCTGCTTAACGCAGCTAAAGAAGCGTTAGCGCCGGTATTCAGTACAGCCGACATGACGCTTTCAAAGAGTGTGAAACAAGTATCAAAACGTTAACCCGACAAGCTGTTACCGGCTTGGAAGTCAACAGAAACAGTTACAGGTTAAAACAAGGTGAAAAAGGATTACAAAACACAAAATACTGAAAAAATGGCCAAAGGCTGAACCCGAAAAGACGGACGACGTTTAGTAAGTACACGAAAACGGACACGATGTAATCCGGGGAAACGATGAGCTACAATCATTTAGATCAAGCGAACTTTGACAGAAGTCAAATTTTCTACGCGAGACTTGTAAACACTGTTCCGAAGCTGGCCATTGATAGTAAAACCTCAAAAAGACAGCGCGCTCAAAAATTTCAGTTTACCGCACTAACGTGCAACAAAGGGAAATATACGCACAGTGAGACATCTAGACTCTATTAGGGTACACGGCGATGATGCAACGATTGCACGTTTGTGGGTGACTTCAATGCTCCGGCCGTAGGATGGAAAGAGCCTCTTGGCCATTCCTCTTAATATTATTTTGATACGACTTTATTAGTAACAGTCTTTGAATATAATCTAACACAACACCTTTTATCACCTGCCAATTTTTTAGTCCAATGCCACCTATCCTTGTCCTAGTGCCCCCACTTGCTCCAGCATTGTCGCGCTGTGGCCGTTCTTCAGCCTCCCGGCATGAATGATCACTGTGTATCTCGCTTTTGTGAATACGACAGTAAACTATAATGTTCAGGGAGTGAATTGACTGCAGTTCTGACGAGGTGATCCCCTCCGCTTAAAAATGACCGCAATGATCATGGGCTGGAACATGTGCATTGACCTGGAGATTCTCCCGTACGACTTTGTAAACTCTTTTTAAAGTTTATTAAAATTATAGCTTTCTTATATACTAGGGAATTAGACGGCTTGCCCGTTGAAACGTTGTTTCAGTTTGTTTGAACCACGAAGGCGACCTCTGCCATTGGCGCGCGACTCAACTGCTAACGACGCTACGTCTACGCACTCGACGTCCAACTGCATCCTCTCTAGCTATCTCTCTTCTAATGCCCTACTTTTAACATTAGCTAACTATCCACCCATCCAATAAACTTTTCCCTAGCTTAATTTGTATGTTCTACCCATTATTTTTGGTTGGCCGTCTAGTTTCGTACCGAATATATAGCACACGAGCATCGCGCTATACCTCTTACACAGGTTAGAACACGATGCCGCTTGGGAGATTTTGTGCTCACAGCTGATGTTTAGCATTGAACAGGTGGTTCCAAAAGTCACAAAATAACCTACCTCCAAAGTGCCTCATGGTTAGAGCAGGAAATCAGGTCGCTCATGCAGAACAAAACCAAAAGCTTGCGACCGGTGCAAGTTCACTCGGGCAGTTCAAGCTTACTCTTATCACGAAGTGGTTACAATTACACGTACACTGAGAAAACGCGAGTAACAAAAATTATATCAGCAGCATCCGACCCAGTGACCTGCGATTAATTTAAAAAGAATTTCTGTTTATTTTAATGAAGCACCAAAGCGGGCAGTGGTATACCCACGCTGTATTCAAACAAAACGGACACCGTGCCAAATGATGGCAAGCGAAAGATTGTTTTCTAGATTCGCAAAATTTCACTGTGTGTATGAAGCAGGCGCCGTTGGTTGATGAGGATTTTCTCAGTCGAGGGGTGAGGGGTGATCACCCCTCTCCTTTAGAGCGCTTCGAAATACTCCCTTTCAGCGTACTGGAACCAGTTCTTGATCTGAACACAACTTCTTTGCCGGCAAAGTTGGGAGAATTCATTGCTGCACCCATTTGGCAACTATTTCGGAGCTTACTTGCGGCAAGTTATCGCCTAACTAAATGAAAATTAAATATTGTGCAACCAAAGTCTTAAGGTGGGATCCATCAAAATCCAGTAAACTACTAACCGTTTTGCTTTTCATCAATCATATGTAGAACCATGTAAAGGATTTTTAAACAGGCCTTGAAGCTTCACCTTGAACATTTATACTTGATCTCTCCTGCTCAACACAGATTTCGGAGGGCACTCAGCTGCCTTATAAATCTGCCTGTTGCCCGAGAGAACTGGGAGAAGTCAGTGGATGCTGGTCATCGCCTTGATATAGTTTTCGTCGATGTTAGCAAAGCAATTGATAAGGTACCACACAAGCGACACCTTACCAGGCTCCGGCAGATTGGCATCACTGGTAATTTTCTTGCCTTGTTCAGGGATTTTCTGGAGTACCGTAGTGGGATGCTAAAGGTTAACGAAGTCAGCACTGGGCCTGATCTCATGACCAATGCAGTTTCTCAAGGCTCCGTTGTTGGTTCCGCACTATTCAAGCTCTCCAACAACCATCTCCTGGAGGTGCTTCAAGCAGACTGCTTGGTCAACGCGGATGATCACAAACTGAGGTCGGAAGTAACCAGGCTTGAAGATGCTGGCAACTTGCAACTGGCACTCAACCCGCTGCATGCAAGGACTGTCGCGGCAAATGCTTACCAATCGTGATAGGTGATGTTTTCCTCCGATCGGTGATCAAGAACCTTTCGATGCTACCACACTGATAGTCTTCTGCTGCAGAATGTGACTCGTGATAAGGATGTGGGTGTACTTGTTTGTTTAGACCTAAGAACAACCCATGACACGTTACGGAACGTTGCCTCTGCCAACACGATGCTCTGTGTAACACGAAGGTATTTCTACAGGTTGACACCGGCGAGCTTCAGTCTCTTGTTTTTCTTCCACGTACGTCCAATACTGGAATACGAGCCACCAGCCATTCACTCACTCACAAAATTTGAATAGGAGTTGATCGAAAAGTTTCGAAGGCGCGAATCCATTTCGGTGTCCACGCTACGTGTTTTAATATATCCACTTCGTCTCCACATTATGAATCTATTTCACAAACTGTCGTCGTCGCCGAGGCTATATGCATTATACTAGACGCCTTTTAAAGGGCGAGCTGCGGTTCGAGGTGCAGCAGTTCTTCCAGCCCAACACAGTTTGTTCGACACGGGCTACGGTTGAAAGCTTTTAATCCTCGGAGGCAACATGTCGGTCCGTTGACGCGTTATCCACATGGCATGTGAATGAATGGAACAACCGTGTATGCTTGCTTAGACCAAGGAATCTTTTAAGGAAGGGTCGGAAACTACCCGCTGAGCATGCCTGGGGTCCGCTGTTTTACCTGCAGCGGTAGCAATCCCTCTGGAACACAACTCAGCAAAGCACGTGTCAGCCAGCCAATGAACGGGGGGTGATGGAGCTGATACAGGTTTTCCTTCAGCTCGCTACAACTATGGATTCTATGAACTAAGTCAGCAACCGCGTAGTATCTCGCCCCAGGACGATATCCTGGATAGCTGTGATCGTTTTGGTTTTCACTTTTGACAACTGTGCCTTACTTTTATTTCCATAGTTTTACTAGCTCTGTCTCTTCGTAGGCCGCTGTACGTACATTGTAACGCACGAGGAGAAAACGAAGGGGAGCCCGGTAATTCTACACGCTGAGATAAAGAGGACAACACCGTTAGCCACCCGGCACACAACGGGGAGCCCGGCAGAGGAATGCAGATCCAACGGAAAACACTGATTCAGCAGAGCACGTGATGTATATAAAGCGAGTAGCTAACCCATTTACATTACATTTAAACACTGGGTCAAGGAGAAACGATAAAAGAAGTACAAAACAACTGGTTTGAGGCGTAACAACCTTTATCTTCAAATCTATTGACATAAAGGTTCTTCGTGATGGAACCTGAAAAACAAATGGAACCAGGAAAAGCTGTCAACATCGAATGAGGGTTGACACGGTGGCGCTTCACTACTCCCTCTAATTGCTAGGTGGTGTCCTTAACACCTGCAGGTAGCTGTTGTACATGATCAGCCTCTCCACTCCTTACCTCCACGTGCTCAAGGGCCTCAGCTACGGCGAATGCACGATCGAGAATAGTTTCATGGCTAGTGTAACGAAGGTTATCTGGTTTGTGTTGATGAAAGCACACCAGTACCGAACGACTGGAAGCACAAGTACTGTGCGTGAGGCGGGAGGTGCCGACGTCCACAAC
Organism: Dicrocoelium dendriticum; assembly: GCA_944474145.2. Classification (NCBI taxonomy): domain Eukaryota; kingdom Metazoa; phylum Platyhelminthes; class Trematoda; order Plagiorchiida; family Dicrocoeliidae; genus Dicrocoelium; species Dicrocoelium dendriticum. The sequence goes on from OX104067.1 coordinate 34,854,883, forward strand.
TCGTTAACAAAGTGTGGTCCAGCGCACTCCACACTGAACTGCGGATAATGACGTCCTCCCTACTGAAGAAAAGCGGCATATCATTTCCTTTGAGGGCTTCTCGCTGTTTTATCTCACCCATACACTGTGTGTGTAGACATGCTTAGAACACGAGCGCTATGCATTGTTTCTGACAGTAACTCGACTTTTTGGCGTGCCATACTGATCGAGCTTTTCAGCTGAAATAACATGGAAAACAGTGTTTGAATAAACACTTGAAACGAAATTTGACTATTGTCAAATTTTCTCTGATCCAAGATATCTTGGATCGATTAAAGTGGTACTGGCCAAAGCGTCTTTGGCGCTTACTGGTAATTTTTCCGGTTGTTCCCAGTTTTAATCCCGTTTTGCACCCTGTTCATTAGTTCATTGCTTAGTAGAGAGCAGGAGGAAGTTCCTTTGTCAGCTCCGTCATTTCCCGGACATTGCGAGGGTAGCTGGGATCATTGCGGAACAAGGTTCAGCAGAAGATCGCTATGGTTGTATTGTGAGCAGCAGAATCCCTGCGCACTCAGAGAGTGGGTATCCAACAATCGTTTGAAACCTTCCTCCTTCTCCGCATCGACGACAGCTCCTGGCAAGCTGTTTCAGTCATTCACTACCCGGGTGGATGGGGTCAAATCGTACCGTACACGGAGTCGCCGCGGTTTGAAAAGTTTCCACCGGTGGCCTCGAGTTGCACAACTTGTGTTTAGACAAAAGAACGATTGCAGCTCACTCCCCAGCTCACCTCGTAGAATTCGCCGGGTGAATATCATATCTCCGCGGCGACGACGATAATCCAAATAGCACAGGTTCGACCGTTGAAGCCGGAGGAGGTAGGATTAGTCTCGAAGCTCTGAAACAAATTTGGATCCACTCCGTTGAACCTTCTCGATCATGTCACGTTCGGACTTAGTGAGCGGGTACGCAGCAGGCAATCCGTACTCGAGAACTGGGCGTACATGAGAAGCAAACAGTAAGCTGAGGAGTGCTGGGGTCAGGCGAGAAAAGGCTCTCTGTATAGCGTGAAGTATTCTGTATGCGTATGCTACCCTCTTCCGGGTGTCCTCGATTGATTTGAGATCAGGAGACACAATCACCCCTAGGTCCCTCTCTTGGTTGACATTTCTGAGCAGGAAACCCCCGATATGGTAAGCCCCAAAAGGCTCAGGAGCACCGATTGGAAGGATAGCGCATTTGTCATGGTTAATGGGCAACTGCCGCTTTAGTGACCAATCGTGGAGCTGATCGAGCGTCGCTTGAAGTATTTCTGCATCTTCCAGACTGGATACCTCAATCCACAGCTTCAGATCATCCGCGTAGGCAGTCGGTCTGCAGTTCGGATGGCAGGTCGTTGATGAAGATATAAATAAATAAATATTTTATTCTCGACTGTGCGAGGCACGCTCGTGGAGGCATGATCAGATATGTACAACGGTACAAACATTTTAATGCAATTGTAACAGTAACGTGGAAAATTGTTCATATCTCCATGATTGGAACTGTACAATGTTGAAAATGCGAAACAATAAGTTGGCTGTCATGAGATACTGGACCTCAGCTAATAAGAGATTGAGAATCCTGAATGATCCATTGAAAGGTAATGGAAGAGCCCGTACACAAGGAAGGAAAAGGTCAACGTATCGTAGGATGTAAAACGACAACAGTGTATGCAGATGTAGAAGTCCCAGTGTAACGATCCTATGTAGAATTGTGACGCTAGTTGACCTGCCAGTGTAAAGTTATGGGCTGTGACTTTATTCGGTGGCGAGTCACATACGCCACGTCGCAGTGTTGTTAAACGGACATTTGTGGCTTTGTGTAGGGTGAACGCTTGCCAGGCGAAAACCCACCACGTCCTGGAACACTGCCACCAATCCATTGAATGGCAAATTGCAACTGGCTATGTTCCTTGTTAAAAGTCTGTTTGCTCGGTTATTCGCGGTCAGGTTGCGTCCCATTTTTTCTGCTGGTTGATGCAATAACTGGTTGCCTATTGCGTTCCTGGGTCCTGTCCATTGGTAGGTCGGGTACTAAACATTCTTATTGAAAATGATGTGTTGATCCTTCGCAGAACCAAGTGAAGTCTTCTCTGATTATGTATATTTGCCGGGGAGCGAAGAAATCGTGTCCAGCTACCCTCACTGGACATCGGTGGTTGGGTGCAAATAGTTAGAGTGGAAGTGAGGCCATGGTCCAGGTAAGTACTTGTTGGTTATTTCGTCCCATCCAAGACGGAGGCAGTTCCTCAGTTTAATCCCGAAGCTCTCTGATGTTCATGACCTCAGAGAAAAGGGAGTGAGGAACAAGCCGAGAGAAGACCGAAAAGGGACAGTCATTGTACCTAACGTTTGATCAAAATCCTACCTTAAGACATTTATTTAAGACAACTAGTGTACAAGGTGTAACAGATATTACGCTAAAGATGTTTTTACATATGCAGAAGGCATGGCCTGATGGGTAGAATACTTTCATGTGCATAGGGATCCCTGTCAGCACCATCGGTCACTCGGCGCCCGATACAGCACGCTCATCGGGCGTTCGTAAAATGTCATATGAAATGCGCTTTAGCCATATCAACTTCCAACGGCGACTGAAAACATCGATGGTCCTTCGATTAACTTCTTATAATGAACAAACTACGCATTAAAAGATAGTAGAGACGTTCACTTCGTGAATGCAGTATTCACACCCACATTACGCATAACTACTGGTGCGTGCGCTCTGCAACTTTCGGTTATGTGACAACTATAAATATCGCCCATAAAAGTGCGATAAGCGTACAGGATTGCACTCCCAGTAGCTGAAACGTCTCACCACCAGCAGACGCTTCCCACGCAATGTTATCGTTGAGCACGTAATGCCCCTTCAAGAAAGGCACAGCTGCTATACAGAGAAAAACAGCCATTGATTCAAAGGAGGCTCTGCCAAGTCAAAGGTGATCCTAGATTCAGACGTTAGTTTCTACATGTAACAGAAGGTTTGCGTGAATATGTGACAAAAGCGGACTGTCCTGCTGGCAGGAATATGAGCAGTGAGGACCCACCAACTTAGTTCCGTAGTGTAGTCGTTTAGGGCGCTTGTCTCGTTGCGTAGGTGTCCGGAGTTCGAGTCTTGGCAGGGTCGCGTAAGGATTAAGCGATATCACTAGATGGGTCTCGTGATTGCGCATTAGGTCCTGGTGGATTCTCCATTTTCTTCTTTTCGCTAGGTTCCAGTGCGCATTATTAAGATTGTAAGCACTTTTCACACGCTTCATGAAGATGCTGACTGAATCGCGTGCACCAGTTGTGTTAATGGCTACGTTGAGGTCAATATCATAGATAACCTAATGCCATGAGTTTAGGAATACACTAAGGAGCGTAAAGGGGAGTGCTGCTGAAGATTTCTCCGCCAGTCCGAAACGTCCCGTTCACACATATTTTGGAAATTGAGCGGCCTGTCGGCGGAGTTTCGTGCTGGTAGGGTCCCCAGATGTGTGGAAATGTAATAGCGTGAAATCAAAGGTGTTGGCAGAGAACGTAAGGTGGCTAGATTATTCCTACAGAGTAAAATCTGGGCAAAACAGGGCATTTGAAGGAGGAACCGCAAGATTTTTCTCGGCGAGCGCCCGATGAGTGACACAATTTTGTGCCACTCGGGCGCCCATCGGGCGCTTGATCGGTCACCCATCGTGCGCCCATCGGACTTCCAACGGGCGCCCATCGGGCACTGGTGCTGAGTGGGGTGAAGTGCAGGATTCCGGTAAGATATTCATGTGGTGTAAGCTGACGATGTTCGAATTCTACCTGAGACTAGGAAGTGGGTGTGTAGTCATGATTGGTTGTTATCGGAAACCAAAAGACAGTGACGATGTGGCCGTATTCATATATGCTCCACGGGATAAGGATTACCTAAGACACCATAACTACAATGTACATAGGTATATGAAGATAGGAAGCTGAGCATATTAGAAGCAGGCTAAGATTAAATGGATATCAAAGGAAGAATAAGTGTTGAAGGTAAGACGATCAGAATATATCGATAATGGACCGGGTTTCAGTGGCCAAAGGTGCCTGTTGGGTTAATCATTCTAGTTTCTAATGAATAACTACCGTGTCAAAGGATCGGACAGCAAACCAGCTGAGCTGTGAAAAAACTATACCAAGAGAATAACCATTCTACAGAAGGACTGACCCTTAGCGAGCTAAGGGGTATTCCTAAAGTTGAATAGAGCCTACAGCGAACAGTTGCTGCAGAGCAGAGATAGTTGCTAAAGGAAAGGATGTATCAGTGGCTTATTCAACCATATCATTAAGACTTTTGACCACATGTCATGTAAACGCGAGTAAGACAGACGACGGATAACGGCGCGCTAGGAGAGATGAATGGCCAGCAATAGAGTTAGGATTAAAGCTTCAGTTACTAGTGGATCCTACGGTGGCACAGAATAGGTCAACAAACAGCTGAGCTGTGACGCAAACAATCAACGGGAATGAACATTGTAAGAAATGAGCAGCATCTAGAGAGCTCCGGGTATCAGCAAAGTTGAATTAAGGCTATAACGACTAGCTGCTATAAGCAGAGATAGTGGCTCTAGGAAGGATGTACCAGAGGCTGGTGTAGCCATATGATTAAGAAGTTTGACCACTACTGGATACCTACAGTTTCAATGAATAAGTCAACAGACGAGCGCCGATTATGGAGACAGACGTCAGAGGAAACTGAAGGCTGAAGTGTCAAGTGGTGGCTCTTTGCAGGTTACATGGGGCCAACAATGACTAGCTACTGCCAAGAAGAGTGACGCGACTAAGAAGAACGGCGCATAACGGCACGCTAGGAGTGAGATAAGTGGCCAGCCATAGAATTCGGATTAAGGCTTCAGTTACTAGTGGATCCTACGGTGGCACAGAATAGGTCAACAAACAGCTGAGCGGTGACGCAAACAATCAAAGAGAATGAACATTGTATGAATGGAGCGAGCTCCGGGTATCCGCAAAGTTGAATTAAGGCTATGGCGACTAGCTGCTGCTAGGCAGAACTAGTGGCTCTAGGAAAGGATTTATCAGTGGCTGGTGCAGCCATATGATTATGTAGTTTGACCACTACTGGTTACCTAAAGTTTCGATGAAGAAATCAACATGCGGGCGAAGCTTAGAGAGACAGACTGCAGAAGAAAATGAAGGCTGGAGATTCCGGGAGTGGCTCTTTTCAAACTACATGGAGCCAACAATGACTAGCTGCTGTCAAGAAGATTTTACATGCGTTAGAGGAACGCCGCATAACGGCGTGCTAGGTAGCTGGAGCTGTGTAAAAGCCGGTAAGGAAGCCGAACTACAAATACTTAGGTGTTACAGACAGGTAAGTGACAGCTGGGCGTCTATCAAGCAGCGGCTGTGCGCTGGCCTGACGACATAAGGAAGGTAACCAGAAGAGAACTAAGAAGGTTGAATGAAGAAGGTACAGCAGACATGAAGAATGCAAGCATACAGTAAGTTGTCTGAGTTAGTCACATCAAATGAAGCGAGCTAAAAAACATTGAGTGAAGAGTGAACAGAAAACGGAAAGAATGCATACTACGGTAGACTGAGCCGGAGAAAGCAGATGAGAGAAGTGGACTACCATTGGACTAAATTGGAGCTGAGTGAGATAGGATGGAGAAAACGCTTATATGTGGTCAGGACCATTTTCCCACAGGTCGTCTTCAAGTTTGTTAATACTTAAAAGAGTAGAAACCTGACTGACTGTGAGGTACCTATTAAGTGCTGTACGGAAGCGGATTATATTATCAGATGCCCGCACATTATGTGGAAGCCTATTCCACACATACGCATATCTGTGAAGATAGAAGTTTGCACGGGTACTACTGTGAGCTTTTGGCAGGATAATGAAGTGCGGTCTATTACGAAGAGGGTACGAAATGTTGGCTGATGATAGGAAGGGAGTTATTTAGTTCGCAAGAGGATTATTGATAAGCTGATATAGGAAGATGAGGTTAGTTTTCAGCCTGCGCAACCACAAAGGCTCAAGCACGAGTTTGATGCACCGACCACGATAGCTGAGAGTGGAGTTGCCCAGAAGACGATCGTTGAACCTTTTCAATGGCTACTCTATCGCATTTTCTGGAGTTGGTAAACGCAATGGAGCAGAGGTCGGGCACAGGTTTTGTATAGAGCAAGCCTAGATTCTTGCAGTGTCATCGATTTAAATATGTAGCTTATGAGGGAGCGTGCTTTTGCTGAGCAATGGCTCACTTGCTCTGCGAAGTTAAGAGAACTGGAGTAATGTACACCTAGGTCTCGAACTGTTAGGCTGTTAGCAAGCGGAGTGCCTTAAAGCGCTAACGCATTGGGCGGAACGATGCATCGGTATGAGAGGACGTTGCATTTCGCCGGTGAAAATGCCAGGTTCCAATTGTTGCACCAAACATCCAGAGCCCTAAGGTCGCTTAGAATCAGGAAAAGACCGGCTTGCATGTTTGATGGGTGAATGGAAACGACCATTTTGATGTCATCAGCAAACAGATAGGACTTGCCATATTGTATTACCTGGAATACCTCATTGATATATAGCAAGAATAACAGTGGGCCTAGTGCACTGCCCTGGAAAACACCACTTGTGACTGGTTTGGGGAGTGATAGAGACTCGTTCACTTTTACTGATTGCGTGCGAGATGAGAGATAAGATTGGAGCCATGAGAGCAGGCGGTCTGAGATTCCATAGGATTCTAGCTTTACTAATAATTCCGCGTGTGGCACTCTGTCAATAGCTTTTCTCATATCAAGGAAGATAATGACTAGTGCTTGTTTAGCCTCAATCTGCGCAGTCACATTGTTAAGAAACTCAAATTGGCAAGTCTGACAAGATTTGGGCGGTAAAAATCCGTGTTGTTGTCTATTGATAAGGTTGCGACTAAGCAGAAAGTTCAGCAGGTTCTCCTTAACAATTCTCTCCATCACTCTCGAGGCAATAGGCGTATGACTGATGGGGCGGTAGCTTTCTATGTTTTGACGGCTACCTTGTTTATGTCTAGGGATGACTATAGAATGCTTCCACGTGTTTGGATATACGGCGAATTGCATTGAGAGTGTAAATAAGTTAAGCAGCAGAACAGGAATGTCCTGACCACCGAGTATCAGCAGTGCAGATGGGAGACCATCAGGGCCAGGGTATAGTGACAGCTTAAGTGATCTGATTACTCGGGTTATGGAACGTAGGTCGAAGGTACTAATGTCTAGCGAGTCGTGGGCAAGTTTAGGCACAGTAGTTGAAGAGTCCGGGGCTGAGTACAGAACCCTGGGGGCCCCACTGTTCATGAGAATTTGATTAAAAAGCGCTTCGTTAACTGACCTGCATGAATCGACCTTGCAGGAAATCGGAGACCTATGAAAGAAAATTGCCAGTGACGCCGATTCCCCGGAGTTTGAAGAGGAGCCGCTCATGTGGGACCTTGTCGATAGCCTTACTGAAATCGACAAACGCAGCATCCAGACACTTACCGACGTCTAAGGATCTCGCCCATTTTTCCCTAGCTACCAGCAAATTTGTAGCACATGAACGCGCCCTGCGGAAAACATGTTGGGCATGAGACAGGAAATCCAACTCATCGAGATGTAGGCGAAGGGCCCGTTTCAGAATCCGTTCCATGATTTTGTACAAAATCGAAGCCATACATATGGGACGATAGCTGGCTGGATTCTCTCGGTTCCCTCCTTTGTAAATGGGTTTAACCTTTCCCATCTTCCAAGCAGTTGGAAGCCGGCCGACCTCAAGGGAACGACGGAAAATTTGACATACAGGAGCGGCAATGTGTCCGGCCACGGTCTTAAGGAACAGTGGGTGTAAACCATCGGGACCAGGCGCGGAACACCGGTCTAGGTCAAGTAAAAGTTTCATTACATTGTCAGTGGAAACATTTACGCGATCCAGCAGGAAAGGAGGAGTGGGTGCAACGTTATCTGGGTGTGGCGTTTCGGTTGAGTAGACAGAGGAATATTGCTGGGCCAAAAGGCTAGCTTCCTCAGCGTCTTCGTAGACTAGGTCCAAAAGCTCAGAGAGAGACAAGGCAGGAACACCACTTCCAGCTTCAGTGCTTCGTTTGAGGTATGAGAAGATCTCCTTGGAGCTTGTACTAGAAAGTGCAGCTAATGGCAGTTCGTACTTTTGGCGTTTCTCGCGTTTTTTTGTTACAAGCATTCCTGACCGTTTTGTATTGGCAGTAGTCAAGCTCAACTCGCGTAATTCTGAAACGATCCCACAGTATCCGCCTTCTTTTCCTCATTGATTTAAATTCGCGATCGATCCATGGAGGGCATTTGGAGAAGGGTCTTCTTTTGGAGAAGGAGATGACCTGTTCAATGAGCAACGTCAGCTTTGAGTACAAGTGATGCCACGCTTCGTCAACATTGAGGTGTTCAGGGATACTCCAATCGACAATGCTTGCCGCCGTTTTCAAACGAGTTGTGTCGGCATGCCAGAAATTCCGACGGTCGGCACGTTGACTGTGAACAGCGAGGCGACGTGACCACTGGAATGAGACAGTACAGTGATCACTGCTGCCAATGGGCTGTAGAACTGAGAGGTTCGGGATGTCTGATTGTGTTGGGGAGAGCACGAGATCCAGGATATGCGGCGTCTGATCTGGAGGAATACGAGTTGGTGTAGTGACGTGTTGGAGCAAATTACAATGAAGAATGGTCTCCAGTAAGTTAGCCTCGAAGGATTTTGTAGGTCGGTCACAAAGAAACAGGTTCCAGTCAACAGAAGGAGCGTTGAAATCCCCAACGATAAGACAATTCTTTCGTGCACCATGCTTCCTGATCGAGTCCATCAATCGGGCTCCGGATCCTGAAGGCGCTCTGTAGACAACACCAAATGAGAGAGAACTCCGACCATCATGAACACGACACCAGGGTGCATCAAACTCATCGTCTTTGTCACTGATCGCTTCAACCACGTGCACTTTAATATCAGTCTTCCAATAGACTATAACACCACCGCCGGGCCTCCCTCCTTGTCGATCGGATCGGGAGAGGTGATAACCTTTTGAGGTCGTTTTCCTGTTGTATACGTGCTGTAGTGCTACTCTGTTTTCCACAGGAACATGGCTGTCTCGCGAAACACCGAGACGGATGGACCTATGGGGTCCTCGTTTGGTGAGTCTACTGCATCTTGCGGACAGCTTAACTGTTCAGAGCCAGTAACAGATGTATCTGGCGGTATGCAGTGTGACGTCTGCTGCTGCTGGTATTGCGAAAGCAGTACCGGCCTACAAGCTGACCAGTACAAAACGCTATCATCAAGCATTCAAGTTCAGGTGGGACTGGAACGATAGGATGAATCCCGTAAGTGTTCCCTCTTGAGCGGCTCGTCGATCCAGGAGTTGATAGGGGTGCTTCGATTTCTTGATGGGTCTAAAACGAAAACAGCCGAAAAACACCCTGGTCCACCAATTTAATGCCCACGTTCCTTACATTAACTGTCCCAGCTATGTCAGTTACGTGAAGCAAGTAAGAGAGGAAGAAGAATCGAAGGTAAGAGAGTAGGGGAAATTAGTTAAAAGAAGAGAATAATCCCAATGGCAAGGAAAAGTAAAGAAAATAGAATCGAAGTATGAAGATGGGAATTTGTCAGGAAAACGGAAAGGTTTCGTGTTGCCACCCAAGAGCATCTAGTTGATGCGCAAACCCCTTAACTGTAGCCTCCTTGACAACCTTTTCTGGAAGCAGGTTCCAGCGCTCGATGACTCGACGCGATAAGCATGCCTCCGCTCCAACTCGATCGGACCGCGGTTTGTCCAGCTTCATACAATGCCCGCGGAGACCAGATAATCTAGCAGGACTAAATAGCATGGACAAATCAGGGCCAACCTTCTCAGTCAAAATACGGTAGGTTAGGATTAGGTCCCCTCTAATTCTTCGATAGTGCATTGACTGCATCCCCAAACTAAGTAGGCGTTCGAGGTACGTTTGCCCTCGTAATCCCTTGACCGACCTAGTACCGACACGCAACCCAATTTCTAGTGCCATTTTGTCCCGGACAAGGCACGGTGGGCAGGCCTGGACGCAATATTCTAGATGGGGTCCACAAACGCTGAGAAGAGCTTCACAAACACATCAGCCGTTAGGGTCCCAAAAGTACGACGGATAAACCACAACATTCGGAACCCTTTACTAGCCGCCTTCTTCCAGTTGTCTCCAGAGTGTAATGTGGAACAGTGGTCGACAACTAGATCAACCTGAGGAGTCACGTGAGGAAGTACAGTCCCATCGAGCACATAGCTTGTGGAGGAAGCAGACGCTCCGATACGCAGCACTAAACACTTTGCCCGGTTTATAGGCAGCAACCACAAGACAGACCATTCCCAGAGTCTATCCAGAGCCCGTTGAAGAGCCATAGGACCTCCAGGGATATAAACAATATTTCAGAGCTTTAGGTCATCAGCAAATAAAAGCGATTGTACCTCAAGCTCCTCCGGCAAGTCATTCACGTAGACTGAGAACAGCAGCGGACCTAGGACAGAGCCTTGCGGAAGGCCGCTAAGTACAGCCTGTCGAAACGAAAGACTGCTTCCCACACGAATACACTGTTCCCGTCCAGCCAGAAAAGCTGACACCCACTAGAGAGCACGACCAGCTATACCATACGACCTCAACTTCAGTGAGAGTCGCGAATGGGGGACAGTGTCAAACGCCTTGGCAAAGTCAATGAACACCACATCCTGGGCTTCAGCCCAGCTCTCACAAGCTATCAACAAGTTCGTCTGACACGAAAATCCTTTGCGAAAACCATGTTGCTCGACGCTAAGCAGGTTAAACCTATTTAAATGGTTCTCCACTGTATCTCGTACTAATTTTTCAAGTAACTTAGCGACCACGCCAGTCAAGCTGACTGGCCTGTAATTAGCCGGTAGGTCGTTGTCACCGCACTTGAAAATCGGGCAGACAACAGCCTCCTTCCATTCGGTAGGCAGGATACAGCTGTTGAGTGACTTCTGAAACACACAAGTCAGAGGTCCACTGAGTTCCCCTGCCAATTCGTGCTGAATGCTGCGCTCAAAGATAGAAGCGCCCGGCTGTCACCGGTGCTAAACTTTCAGTGCTGGCTTCAAGGTCGGCAGATGTCGAGGAGGCGATAGCTAAACTCGCCTCTATTGCCTCGCTCGATACGAAAATGGATTTGGTTTTAAAATCCCTGAATATTTCGATGGAGGACACTGCAATAGACGGTACTGAGCCCAGAACTTTCAAGATCTTCAGCAATGACCGCCCGGCGGAACTTCAGTCGGACTGCTTGATTTATGCTGATGACTTGAAATTGTGGATGGAGGTATCCTGTCTTAACGAGGCGGACCGATTACAGGCTACACTTGATACGTTACATGAGTTGTCAGTCAAATGGCGATTGCCCATAAATCGCGATAAGTGCTCGGTCCTCCCCATTGGTGCTTCTGAGCCTTTCGGGACGTATCACATTGGTGGGGCGTTGCTCAGAACCTCAATCCTTGAAAAAGACCACGGCGTGTTGGTGTCATCTGATCTACGGACTACACAGGACACGTTACGAAGGGTTGCTGCTGCCAACAGGATGTCCCATGCCATACGACGAGCCTTCTCGCGTTTTTCTCCGGATATCTTCCGACTATTGTTTACTTCCCATGCCCGCCCCATTCTCGAATACGGATTACCTGCCGTCTTCCCTCTCACCAAGTTCGAATGTGACCTCATTGAGAAGGTCCAACGGCGTGGACTGAAACACATCTTGGAGTTACGGGACTTGCCTTATCCCCTGAGACTTCAGCGGATGAATCTGTTCACCCTGAATGATCGCCGATGGCGCGGTGACCTGATTTTCACCAGGCGCAGCCTGTGAGGAGAGACAGGGACGGAGTTGTAGGCGTGCTTTCCATCCAATCCAGACAGTTCAACTCGAGGCCACAACTGGAAACTGTTTAAACCCAGAAGACTCCGGATTCATCCTGCTCTCGCTCTATCAACTCGCGTAGTCAACGATTGGAATAACTTGCCGAAGCATATGGTCGATGCTCAGACTAAGGAATGTTTCAAGCGAATGTTAGACTCTTACCTTTTGAGTACGATGGACCCTTGCAGCTTCCAGTGCAGCTGTCAAGGTCCCTTGTGGATTACCGCATAACAGCGAATCGCGGCCTCCATATAATGAACGGGAAGCGATGGAGCTGACGAAGGATTTCTCCTTCTGCTCTCTACAATCCTATGAACATTGCTGACGATCCATCTACTGGAGTCTGTCACTCCGTCATAAAGTCACACATCCTACCGGCCAATCTAGGTAGCATTGCTGGCGGTCCGCATGAGCCGATCAATTGAAGAAAAATAGGGTGCGGAAATGCCAAAAGCTCTCTGCTAAACCTAGAGAATTATTTACCACGGCATCAAAAATGATGCCGTCTTTGACAGTCGTAAAGTCGCCTGACGATTGTACACAGAACATTCCGAAGCTGCTGACCGTCTCGGCCGCCAGTGAACCAGCCCGTTTTGACGAAGTGCTGGTGATTGCTCAATGCGATACAAAGTCAACGGCCACTGCTCCAGTGAACCAAAAGAAGAAGAGTACTAGATCTGCTCATAAAACGTTGAAGGGGCTTGAATACCCAGGAGCCAGTAAGACGCCGGCAAAAGAGCGGAAAACCTACGCTACCGTTGCTTCGGCGTCGTTTGTGAAGACAGGGAGAGTCCCACCGACAGTGGTGAAAACAGCTAGTATAGATGTCGACTCCAAGGCACGTGGGGTAAACACTCCCCGTCGTGCCGACTCTTTCACGGTTAGTAGCGTTATATTTCGTAACGTTACTGAATCTGCGGCCGCTCTCCCAAGGGAACGCATCTTGGAAGACATCAAGTGGCTGAAACTGTGTGTCAGCAAGCTGCTTCCACCTGGCTTCGCTGGGGTCACTGTCAGAAAGCTGACCAGATTGGCTGGCTGGCCGAACAACATCCTCGTGGTGCCAGCTGGGTGGTTGGGGTTTACCCCTTCCAGCAAACAGTTCGGCGGCAGTGTTCCAGGACGTGGTGGGTTTTCCCCTGGCAAGCGTTCTGCCTATAAAAAGCCACAAAAGTCCGTTTAACAACACTGTGACGTGGCGGTTGTGACTCTCCACTAACTAAAGTCACCCATCGCTTATCCGGACAATCGCCTCAAGTCCACGGATAGGAAGCCTCCATTTAGCACTGGCGACACCTTCAAACACATTCAAGCAAAGCAACAGGAAAAATTTACCAATCCCATAAACGAAGCTAAAAACGCCTACATGCAAACTTACATACATTCATATTTAAACATATGCAACAATCCCATTGTACATTAACTGATCACATTTTGTACTCATAACATGATCATGCCTGCGCAGGCGTGCCTCGCTTAGTCGAGAATACAAAATTTATTTATTTATTTATTTATCGCTACACCAAATCCACGACCCCGACTACTTCGCGTGGTCCTTTCTATCCCGGAGGAACGCAAATCATTACTGCGGTTTGCGTTCAAACTTCAGGGTAATGGTGTCAGCGTTCAGCAGATAGGTAGATAAATTGAAGTTAAAGGAGGCTATCAAAGACCTCAAAACTAGACGGGCGGCTTGTAAGCAAGGCCTCCGTCAGGTGCGTTTTCAGGCGGTCAGCCGGAAGTTACTTTCCGCCCTATCAGAACCCATCCTGATGGCGCACGACCCAGGGATGGTCGTGCCGACTTCCTTGAGGTAGTACTTAGCAACGTGCTTAGCCTAAGGAACAAGGTGCACGAGTTGGGTCTACTTGTGGACAAATCTCGTCCCGACATACTTGCTTTCACTGAAACGTGGTTGTCTCCGGATATCACAGACGGTGAGGTATATTTACCTGGCTACGCACTGCTTAGAACTGATCGCTCCGTTGGTCGCCAAGGCGGAGGCGTTGTACTGTATGTGAGCTGTAACTTAGATGTGTTGAGGACTTGCACATTCCAGTCGTCGGATCAGACTGTTGAAGCCCTATCAGCTGTTTTGTAGACTTCCTCTACCCAGTCTACAGTTATAGTGATATTGTAGCGCCTTGACGAATGCTACCCAAGAAATTCGTAGCCGGGTAAGACAGAAGACGGCGAGATATGAAGATTGTCTTGAGAAAATAGCTATGTACGATAGCTATGTGAATATAGCTTGAGGACAATGGGAGAAAATGGTGAAGCAATGAGTTACACCTCGTAGGAGCGCAACAGCCGGCAACGCGCGGGCAAGATGGCGGACCTGGTTCAAAATTGCAGTCCAGTATATATAGGCTTTGGACGGGTGCAAAGTAAAACAAAATGTGTACAAGTCTGAATGTGATGTTTGATGGAGTAAAATGTCATGGTTACTACAATATACAGAAGTCCTAGAAGTTCTTCCAGGGGGATACTTGACTTTATTCGCGAGTAAGTGGGTCTAGGGGATTTCAACCTCCCGGAAGTCTGTTGGCCCGATCTTTCTTACAATTCGGCATTAGGAACATTCGGTGCAGACTTCCTTGAGCTGACTCTCCAAGTGCCTTTGCACCAGTTCGTTGACTTTCCCACTAGGTATATGGACAACCAAATGCCATCTACTTTGGATTTGGTTTTCGCTAAGTCACTGGACTTCGTGACTGAAGTTTCATACGGGGCACCTCTAGGGTCCAGCGATCACGCATGCATACCCTTTCGATGTGCTCTATCAAGGCACAAAGAGACCGCTGTTGAATTACTTCCGAATATTTGGCGGGCGGACTTTAGTGCAATGCGAACTAAGGCTTCAGTTCTGAACTGTGAGATTTCGATGGCGGACCCTGTCCAGTTAGCCTGGGATAAATTTAAGGCATACCTTACGGAGGTTTCCACTCCCTATATTCCACTCATTAGGGAAAGAGGGTTAAAGGCCCAGCCTCCATGGATAGATACCACAGGCAATTACCTACTCAAGAAACGGTCTAGATGCTGGCGAACCTACCAAGCAGCTCCATCAGCCACTACTTATGATAGTTATCGGGAGAATAGAAATAAATGTAAGCAAACTCTCAGAACTGCACGTCTCCAGTAAGAGCAGGGTTTAGCGGACTCGGCCGCAGCTAATCACAAGAAGTCTTTTGCTTACGTTAAAAGACGCAGTGGGGCAAAACTGTCTATACCAGCTTTGTAGAAATTAGAAGT
Organism: Dicrocoelium dendriticum; assembly: GCA_944474145.2. Lineage (NCBI taxonomy): Eukaryota > Metazoa > Platyhelminthes > Trematoda > Plagiorchiida > Dicrocoeliidae > Dicrocoelium > Dicrocoelium dendriticum. The sequence continues at coordinate 34,870,060 of OX104067.1, forward strand.
CACGATTAAAATTCACGCACAATAATATGCCTCGACGGGGAGTCGAACCCCGGTCCACGAATTTCCGGTTAGCTGCTCTACCACCTGAGCTACCATCGCCCCTTTGACATTTGAAGGACAGGTACTTCGGTCCATAGGGAAGTGACGTGTGAGTGATCCAATCTGCAACAGCAGGACAGGTACTGTGAGCCCATTGGCAATACGTCGCGCACCAAGCAGAAGTCCTGTGTTAAAATTTGCGCACCTGATAGTCAGCCCTCGGTGTAAAGCGTGAAGCAGGATCGGTACGCTTTAGAACCAATCCGCGAATATAAGGCCAAACCTCCGATGAGTGGAGAACACCGAAAGTAAGGCCAGGAAAAATTTATTAAGTGGGGCGAAATGATATCTAGTGCTAAAAATAAGGCACCGAAAGACAGCCAGCTAGGGGAAAGGTGTGGTCGCGTGCGCGGAGAGCAAAATGGCCGCGGGGCCGATGAGCGTCGCGCCGTTCGAAGGCGGATGCTATGTTGACTCAAACAAACGCGAGCAACGTTCAAACAGGCGAGCGGCTATTTTGCTATGTACATCGAGAAAATATAATTTTGTGGTTTTGTAATATTTTACGCAGCATGCGGCAGCCAAACAGGGGAATCGCCAGGTCACTACACAGCCCCCTCTTAGAAGGGAACCGTAGGTGACCCTTCGATCTACGTGAGGACTGTCCGTCGCCGGCCAGCCTTCTGCGAGACCAGGCGGTGAAACCTGATGCAGCTGCTGGGGAGAACCAGTGCGATCGGACGCTAGGGGGCTCCCACCCGTGTCCTCCCTACCGGTGCCAAAAACACAAAATGGGGGAAATGTTCGTAGCGTTCGAGTGCGTAGTGTCACATCACATGATGTTTGAGCACGTAGTGTCCGAAAACGTAACGTTCGATTGTCGTTGAACGTCCGCGTGTCGGGGATATGAAAAAGAAGCGGAAACGCGGGGTGTCAACAGGTGCGAGCGACAGAGCTAACAAAAGGCGATAGCACTTACCGAGTGCGATAAGCGAATAAAGCGAGAACCATTTTGTGTTTCCAAAACGATTTTATCCTTTTTTTAGGTTTTCAAAACGTATTTGCGATTTTTGGGTTTTCAAAACGCTTTGCAAACTTTTTTGGGTTTTCAAAACTGCCGTTTTGTTGGGCGGGTTAGGCCACAAGCAAAAAAGAAGCGGGAAAGGAAGAATGAAAAGAAGACTAATCTTTTAATCGCGTTGACCAATGAACCTGCCTACCTGACCTAGTCAATTTCGGACGTTCGGTCGGAGGCGTTGTCGATCCAGCAGTTTTGTCGGATGAGGAAGCTTTCGGCTCGATACTATCGGAAGGAACTGAGTCGGAAGGGTTGGTCGGAGAATGCATCGTAGCATCAGAAGTAGGCGTGTCGTCGATCATACGCTGCATTGACTCGTCCGAAGGTGGACGGGAGTCATCGTCGATCTCAGGTTCCACGTGGGCAACCTTGAGACGGTCGATAGAGACAGTTTCACGTTTACCGTGGCGGTCGATAACGAATACGCGATCCTTACGTTTAAGAACCTTAAATGGACCTTCGTAGGGTCGTTCGAGTGGTCTGCGTAGACCATCGACTCGAAGGAAAACGTAAGCGCAATGCAGTAGATCTTGTGGGACGAACGATTTACGTCGTTGTTCTCGCACGTCGGTTACTTTGATATGGCGCATGCTCGTGGCTAACTGCCGAGCGTAATTCGCGTCATAGCGGGGTGTTCTGGGGTTTCCAGAAAAGAAGTCCCCAGGTAGTCGAAGAGGTTGTCCATACGCCAGTTCGGCGCTGGACTTGTGCAAATCAGCTTTAAGAGCTGTTCGGATACCAAGTAGTATCATAGGCAGTGCTTCGGTCCAGCCTAGTGCATTAGCGGCACTAAGTGAGGCCTTCAGCTGTCGGTGGAAACATTCCACCATGCCGTTGGATTGCAGGTGATAGGCGGTAATCCGGATGCGTTGACATCCGAGGACTTTGAGAAGATAATTGAAGGTCGATGATTCGAACTGTGGACCGCGATCGGTAGCCACGGTGGCTGGACAGCCATGTGAAGCGACCCAGCGCTCAACAAAAGCGCGCGTTACGGTGTCCGCGGATACGTCGGGTATACGTACGGCCTCGGGCCAACGGGTGTATCGGTCGATCATGGTCAGCATGTAGACCATTCCTCTGGATGGTTCCAAGGGTCCAAGTATGTCGAGATGGACATGGGCGAAGCGAGCTGAGACTTGCGGAAAACGACCAAGCGGAGCGGACACGTGCCGCTGTACCTTGGCCTGCGTACACGTTAGACAATCGCGTGCCCAGCGTTTAAGATCGCGTTGCATTCCGGGCCAAACGGACCTCTCGGATATGAGCTTGATCGTGGCTCGGATGCCTGGATGAGCGATGTTATGAAGTGTGCCGAAAACTAGACGTCGAAAGGTTTCTGGAACGACGGGTCGAGGTCGTCCAGTAGAAGTACCGCACAAGATTGTGCCATCAGATGACGGCAGTGGATGTGATGTGATTCGTAGCGAAGAAGCTTGTTTGACGTTCTGACAGTCAGGGTCGGTTAGTTGCGCAGTAGCCATGGCAAATAAGTCGATTGCCTGGCCAGCGGTGTGGAATGCGGAGAAGCGCGAAAGAGCGTCAGCACCGACGTTTTTCTGACCTGAAATGTGTCGGTGGTCAGTAGAAAATTGAGCCACGAAATCCAGCTGACGAACCTCACGTGGTGGGTGTCGAGCTGATTGATTTCGAAAGGCATAAATAAGCGGCTTATAATCGGTGAAGATAACAAACGAATTACCTTCTAAGACGTGCCTGAAATGTCGGACGGTTGAATAAACTGCCAGCAGTTCTCGGCTGAACGTGCTGTACTTGACTTCTGCCGGTTTTAAACGTCGGGAGTAGAAAGCGAGCGGTTTCCAGCATCCCTCAGTGAATTGCTGCAGGACGGCGCCAATGGCGGTGTCCAATGCATCGACTGCAACGCTGAGTGGAGCCTTGGGGTCGAAATGGTGAAGCATAACGGCTTCAGCCAAGACCTCTTTGCAGGCCTTGAAGGCTTCGGTTGCAGCGGGCGTCAACTCGACGTTGTCGTTCTTGCGTCCACGACGTAGGTCGGTCAATGGACTGAGCAAGTCGGCACAACGTGGCAGAAATCGACGGTAGTAGTTGAGCATCCCACTAAAACGGCGGATGGCGGCCAAAGTAGACGGAACGGGAAAGTCCTTAATAGCGCTGACTCGGTCTTCGAGCCATGCTGGTCAATTCGATGACCAAGAAATTAGATAGATGGTTGCTGTAAGATGCATTTGTCGGCGTTGACAGTAATGCTATTAGAGGCTAACCTCTCGAAAAGCATCTTGAGGTGCTACGCGTGCTGTTCTTCGGAAGAACTAGCTACTAAGATGTCGTCTATATAAGGATAAACAAAGTCGAGACCTCTCGTGACAGAGTCTATGAAGCTTTGAAAAGTCTGAGATGCGTTGCGAAGACCGAAGGGCATTCGCAAGAATTCGAAAAGTCCGAAAGGTGTGATGACTGCGGTTTTCGGAATGTCATCCCCGGCCATAGGGATCTGGTGGTAAGCGCGAACCAGATCAATCTTCGAGAACACACGGGCGCCACGTAGGCTAGCCGTGATGTCCTGATTATGCGGAATCGGATAGCGGTCGGGGACGGTATCGTTATTGAGAGCGCGATAGTCGCCACATGGACGCCAGTCTCCTGACTTTTTAAGCACCATGTGTAGAGGCAACGCCCACGGGCTCGTAGACGGGCGAATAATGCCTAATTCTAGCATGTACTCGAATTCGGAGCGTGCAATTTTGAGCTTGTCGGGGGTCATGCGCTTGGCTTTTGCGAACACAGGCGGAGCTTTCGTAACGATGTGATGTGTCGTGGCGTCGGTTGCGGAAGGCAACGGGACGGCAGGACGGAAAACCTGCGGAAAACTATCGAGCAGCGTTTGCCCGATGGGTGAACTAAGTTGAGTCGCGTACACGGGACTGAATGACGCGGTGTCGGTCAAAGTCCCAATTACTGCGAGATTCTTAAGGCGGTCGACTAGACGGTGTCGCTTAACGTCGACTAGTAGGTCGTAATGACGTAAGAAGTCGAGACCAAGGATAGGCGTTTGAAAATCCGCAACGAGGAATATCCATTTGAAAGCGCGTCGGAGGCTGAGATTTAGCGTGCGCGAGCGTTGACCATATACGCGGATAATGGATCCGTTAGCTGCGCACAATGAGCTAGTCA